>OX465277.1:46525953-46971546 GCA_949987645.1 Tachina grossa
TAATAATAATAATAATAATAATAATAATAATAATAATAATAATAATAATAATAATAATAATAATAATAATAATAATAATAATAATAATAATAATAATAATAATAATAATAATATAATAATAATAATAATAATAATAATAATAATAATAATAATAATAATAATAATAATAATAATAATAATAATAATAATAATAATAATAATAATAATAATAATAATAATAATAATAAATAATAATAATAATATAATAATAATAATAAAATAATAATAATAATAATAAATAATAATAATAATAATAATAATAATAATAATAATAATAATAATAATAATAATAATAATAATAATAATAATAATAATAATAATAATAATAATAATAATAATAATAATAATAATAATAATAATAATAATAATAATAATAATAATAATAATAATAAATAATAATAATAATAATAATAATAATAATAATAATAATAATAATAATAATAATAATAATAATAATAATAATAATAATAATAATAATAATAATAATAATAATAATAATAATAATAAAATAATAATAATAATAATAATAATAATAATAATAATAATAATAATAATAATAATAATAATAATAATAATAATAATAATAATAATAATAATAATAATAATAATAATAATAATAATAATAATAATAATAATAATATAATAATAATAATAATAATATAATAATAATAATAATAATAATAATTAATAATAATAATAATAATAATAATATAATAATAATAATAATAATAATAATAATAATAATAATAATAATAATAATAATAATAATAATAATATATAATAATAATAATAATAATAATAATAATAATAATAATAATAATAATAATAATAATAATAATAATAATAATAATAATAATAATAATAATTAATAATAATAATAATAATAATAATAATAATAATAATAATAATAATAATAATAATAATAATAATAATAATAATAAAAATAATAATAATAATAATAATAATAATAATAATAATAATAATAATAATAATAATAATAATAATAATAATAATAATAATAATAATAATAATAATAATAATAATAATAATAATAATAATAATAATAATAATAATAATAATAATAATAATAATAATAATAATAATAATAATAATAATAATAATAATAATAATAATAATAATAAAAATAATAATAATAATAATAATAATAATAATAATAATAATAATAATAATAATAATAATAATAATAATAATAATAATAATAATAATAATAATAATAATAATAATAATAATAATATAATAATAATAATAATAATAATAATAATAATAATAATAATAATAATAATAATAATAATAATAATAATAATAATAATAATAATAATAATAATAATAATAATAATAATAATAATAATAATAATAATAATAATAATAATAATAATAATAATAATAATAATAATAATAATAATAATAATAATAATAATAATAATAATAATAATAATAATAATAATAATAATAATAATAATAATAATAATAATAATAATAATAATAATAATAATAATAATAATAATAATAATAATAATAATAATAATAATAATAATAATAATAATAATAATAATAATAATAATAATAATAATAATAATATAATAATAATAATAATAATAATAATAATAATAATAATAATAATAATAATAATAATAATAATAATAATAATAATAATAATAATAATAATAATAATAATAATAATAATAATAATAATAATAATAATAATAATAATAATAATAATAATAATAATAATAATAATAATAATAATAATAATAATAATAATAATAATAATAATAATAATAATAATAATAATAATAATAATAATAATAATAATAATAATAATAATAATAATAATAATAATAATAATAATAATTAATAATAATAATAATAATAATAATAATAATAATAATAATAATAATAATAATAATAATAATAATAATAATAATAATAATAATAATAATAATAATAATAATAATAATAATAATAATAATAATAATAATAATAATAATAATAATAATAATAATAATAATAATAATAATAATAATAATAATAATAATAATAATAATAATAATAATAATAATAATAATAATAATAATAATAATAATAATAATAATAATAATAATAATAATAATAATAATAATAATAATAATAATAATAATAATAATAATAATAATAATAATAATAATAATAATAATAATAATAATAATAATAATAATAATAATAATAATAATAATAATAATAATAATAATAATAATAATAATAATAATAATAATAATAATAATAATAATAATAATAATAATAATAATAATAATAATAATAATAATAATAATAATAATAATAATAATAATAATAATAATAATAATAATAATAATAATAATAATAATAATAATAATAATAATAATAATAATAATAATAATAATAATAATAATAATAATAATAATAATAATAATAATAATAATAATAATAATAATAATAATAATAATAATAATAATAATAATAATAATAATAATAATAATAATAATAATAATAATAATAATAATAATAATAATAATAATAATAATAATAATAATAATAATAATAATAATAATAATAATAATAATAATAATAATAATAATAATAATAATAATAATAATAATAATAATAATAATAATAATAATAATAATAATAATAATAATAATAATAATAATAATAATAATAATAATAATAATAATAATAATAATAATAATAATAATAATAATAATAATAATAATAATAATAATAATAATAATAATAATAATAATAATAATAATAATAATAATAATAATAATAATAATAATAATAATAATAATAATAATAATAATAATAATAATAATAATAATAATAATAATAATAATAATAATAATAATAATAATAATAATAATAATAATAATAATAATAATAATAATAATAATAATAATAATAATAATAATAATAATAATAATAATAATAATAATAATAATAATAATAATAATAATAATAATAATAATAATAATAATAATAATAATAATAATAATAATAATAATAATAATAATAATAATAATAATAATAATAATAATAATAATAATAATAATAATAATAATAATAATAATAATAATAATAATAATAATAATAATAATAATAATAATAATAATAATAATAATAATAATAATAATAATAATAATAATAATAATAATAATAATAATAATAATAATAATAATAATAATAATAATAATAATAATAATAATAATAATAATAATAATAATAATAATAATAATAATAATAATAATAATAATAATAATAATAATAATAATAATAATAATAATAATAATAATAATAATAATAATAATAATAATAATAATAATAATAATAATAATAATAATAATAATAATAATAATAATAATAATAATAATAATAATAATAATAATAATAATAATAATAATAATAATAATAATAATAATAATAATAATAATAATAATAATAATAATAATAATAATAATAATAATAATAATAATAATAATAATAATAATAATAATAATAATAATAATAATAATAATAATAATAATAATAATAATAATAATAATAATAATAATAATAATAATAATAATAATAATAATAATAATAATAATAATAATAATAATAATAATAATAATAATAATAATAATAATAATAATAATAATAATAATAATAATAATAATAATAATAATAATAATAATAATAATAATAATAATAATAATAATAATAATAATAATAATAATAATAATAATAATAATAATAATAATAATAATAATAATAATAATAATAATAATAATAATAATAATAATAATAATAATAATAATAATAATAATAATAATAATAATAATAATAATAATAATAATAATAATAATAATAATAATAATAATAATAATAATAATAATAATAATAATAATAATAATAATAATAATAATAATAATAATAATAATAATAATAATAATAATAATAATAATAATAATAATAATAATAATAATAATAATAATAATAATAATAATAATAATAATAATAATAATAATAATAATAATAATAATAATAATAATAATAATAATAATAATAATAATAATAATAATAATAATAATAATAATAATAATAATAATAATAATAATAATAATAATAATAATAATAATAATAATAATAATAATAATAATAATAATAATAATAATAATAATAATAATAATAATAATAATAATAATAATAATAATAATAATAATAATAATAATAATAATAATAATAATAATAATAATAATAATAATAATAATAATAATAATAATAATAATAATAATAATAATAATAATAATAATAATAATAATAATAATAATAATAATAATAATAATAATAATAATAATAATAATAATAATAATAATAATAATAATAATAATAATAATAATAATAATAATAATAATAATAATAATAATAATAATAATAATAATAATAATAAAATCGCAAGAAGCGATACTGAAAAAGGTAAAATATTTGCTGAGCACTTAAAATACGTTTTTACGCCAAATATATGTACTGGTGTTGCTGATTTGCCGAATGTAGTCGCTCTACCCCCTCAACACATAAAGTTTAAGACGCGTGATTTACAAAAATTAATTGCCGAACTCAACCCGAAGAAAGCTCCGGGTATTGATGGAATTAGTAACCAGATGCTTATGAACTTGCCTCGTATTGCAATGAGAATCCTATTATTCATATTTAATGCCATTTTACGACTGGAGTATTATCCACACAGCTGGAAGCTTGCCAAGGTTAAAATGATTCCAAAGCCGGGCAAAGATCTAACCAAGGCTGAGTCATATAGGCCAATAAGTCTGCTATCAACTATGTCAAAGCTTTTCGAAAAACTGCTCAAAACAAAATTGTCCCAAATTCTAATTAGTAGTGGGTGCATACCAGACCATCAATTTGGTTTTAGAAGTCAGCATAGCACCATTGAACAAACTCACAGACTGGTTCAATTTATAATAAGAACTTTTGAGGAAAAAAAGTATTGCTCTGCGCTCTTTATTGACGTTTCCCAGGCATTTGATAAAGTGTGGCATGAAGGCCTAATTTTAAAATTAAAGATTTACTTACCAATAAACATTTTAAATATTTTGGAAAGTTACATTATTTCCCGTAAGTTCACTATTGTGGAAGGAGACTTTAGGAGTAGGCCTGAAACTATTTCATCCGGTGTGCCACAGGGGAGCATACTGGGACCAGTTTTATACTTGATTTATACTTGCGATATGCCTGTGAGCAGTAGTATCCATACTTCCACATTTGCCGACGATACAGCCTGCCTTAGTATGCACGAAAACCCTGATGAGGCATCCCGCAAACTCCAGGAACACATTAGCCAGATGGAGCTTTGGTTAAACTTATGGAGAATTAAAGTCAATGAACAAAAGTGTGTCCATATAACGTTCACCCTAAGAAGAGATACTTGCTCCCCCATTCGGATTAACAATCAAGTTGTTCCTCAACATTCACATGTGAAATATCTTGGTTTACACCTTGATCGACGACTTACATGGAAACATCACATTGACTCTAAGTTAACTCAAATGAAACTTAAATTAACTCAGGTACATTGGCTGATTGGTAGAAATTCAACACTTAGCCTAGACTGCAAACTTTTAATATACAAGTCGCTTTTAAAGCCAATATGGTGTTACGGAATTCAACTATGGGGCACTGCTTCAGCTTCAAATGTAGAGAAAATTCAACGAAGGCAAAATAAAATTTTACGCATGATAACATCGGCTCCATGGTACATCAAAAATTCAAATATACATCGCGATTTGAATATGCCACTAGTGACTGAAGAAATTGCAAAATACGCAGGCAAATACCTAACAAAACTCGAGTCACATCCTAATCCGCTTGCTCGTAATATTTTGAACTTTACTGGACACATCCGCTTAAAAAAGAGAGATACACGGGCTCTAATATTCAACACTCTAGATGATGAAGCTGCTTGAAAACACCTTTTTCTTTTTGTTGCTTATCACTACTTATGTATTATTAATAACTATCACTAAGCTTATGTCCGACATTGGTCGGGCCTAATAATTTTTTTTATAGATTTAAGATTTGAATACTTATTGTTAGTTCATATTTGAAGATACAATAAATAATAAACATGCATTTAAAAAAAAAAAAAAAAAAAAGTTAGTGCTTTTTTTTTAAAAGGCACTAAATTGATGCTTTTTTAACTTTGAATTTAGTGCTTTTAGTGTTTTACAATTATACTATATATAAATTTGTGATAGTCTTGTAGTTTCATAAAAAACGTGAATTAAGATTTCTTTCACTTTTTTTGAAACTCTAAATTTAAGCACATACATACATACTCAATCTTCTTTGCGTTCCTTCCTAATTATCAAATTTCCTATAAAAATACTGAAAAAACTTAATAAAAATATGAGAATTGGACGTAACGTCTTGGTTGTATGTATGATACAATAATACTTGATTTACATTAAGCATTTTTTTAAATGAAATTTCATGAACTTTTTTGCACGCAACTTTATCTATTTGCAGCGCTATAAAAGAGAATTTTATATAAAAAAGGACGTAAAATAAATCTCTGATGCATTTAAATTAGGTATAATATAAATTTTTTATTTCAAAAATAACTCGTTATACCAAGGCTGACCAATATAAATTTAAGGTTGTGTAAGTGAGCGAAAAATATAAGCACACAGGCAGAAACAATTAATAAAATTAATTCTTATATAATTTTTTTTATAAAAGAATTTTTTGCTAGAAAACCGTTTCAACAAAAAGTAATAAATAAACATTTTTATTCACTTTAACTCTGAGTTTAAAACTACTAAAAACCAATTTGTAAAAGAAAGGAATTTTTAATTTTCATGTAGGCAAAAGCATTTTTTAACATAAACAGCATACATATTAAATTTCTCGCAGTGCGTTTGAGAAAAATTAGTTAAAAGATATGCAAAAATTTTTCTCAGATAAGACTAAATAAAAAATAATAAAAATACGTCTGAATTCGATTTGCAAAAATTTGCTACATGATGTTCACCCATGGATTAGACCCGTTTTTGATACGGAATGTTTTCTTTGCAGTATTTATTCAATTGGATAAAAGATAGATAGGGAACTACATACTTTCTCATTCAGTGTGCAGAAATGGCTATCACCAAAAAAGGAATTGATTTTGAAGCTAAATCGCTACACAATTTCAAAATTGTAAAAAAATTTGTAAATTTTATTCAAGTATTTTGATATTTCGACTATAGTGGATGCTTTAATTTAATATATAAGAGAGTAAAAATAAAATTTGAATTCAAATGTTTATCCTGCACATACATATGTATATACATACATACAAACATATATATTGCATTTGGTGCTTTTTAGTGTTTTTTTCATGACCGAACAGTGCTTTTCGCTTTAAAAAAGTTGGCACCACTGATATAAATGCACATACTGTGTATATCAAAGTCAGGCAAACACACATACATCTTTATATTATTTATAAATAAGTGTATAATATAAGAGAGAGAGAGAGAGAGAGAGAGTAAAATGCATGTTTGTACGGATGCTTATGAGAGACTGAATTATTTTCTTACGTACGTATTAAAGTTTTTTTATTAGAAATTAATATTGGGTAAATTTATTAAAATATCTTTTGTTCTGCAAAAAATACAAATATTTTTTCATCAACTACATCTTCGTTGACAGTTTTAACATGTTTAGTTTAACATTACCATATTACAACATTGAAAATGACATGCTTTTTATACTGTTAAATTTGCCACATGGTAATTAATTTGATTTACATACAAAACAAAAACAACAAACTTGCCAGACCATATTAAAGTATTAAATTGAAACGTTGCTATATTAAGACACATTTTAAAACGCTATTGTGAATTCCCTAGTTGTGAATTCCCTAACTGTTAAATTTGCCACATGGTAATTAATTTGATTTACATACAAAACAAAAACAACAAACTTGCCAGACCATATTAAAGTATTAAAATTTAAACGTTGGAATCAAGGCGCATTTATTAGGTGGCAGCACTACACCAGGTGACTAATGTTATTATACCAATCTAAATGTCATATTTGGATTGTGTAGGTATAAGCCTAAAAGCATGCTTTTGTTTGGGTATCAATAAACACCTTTTTGAATATTCAGTTTTGTATGGTGTTTGACATTTCCTGTAAGAAACATGCAATGTCACGATCCTACCCTGTTTTGAAAAGTAAGAAGGTAATTCATACCAAGAAAGTACATGTGGTTGTTGCTGTTGTAATATTTGTTGTAGAATCGCTGATTGATGTGCCTTGGTTGGAATATTAAGACACATTTTAAAAATATTGATATAATGTTGGTTTCTGAGACTCATTTGACCTCAAGAAGCTTATTTAAAATAAATGGTTACACTTTATATGATACAAAGGACCCGAGAGAGAGAGCATGTAGTGGATCAGCAATTCTGATTAAGTTAAGACTCAAGCATTATGTCCTTGACAACGTTAGTGAAGAATATTTGCAAGCAACGAATATTTTCGTAGAAAATTTTTGTGCGAATTTCGTGATATCATCAATTTACTCACCTCTCAGATTTTCAGTTAGCGAAGATCAGTATGAGAAGTTCTACAAATCGCTTGGATCTTGTTTCGTGGCAGCTGGTGACTACAATGCAAAACATACCTACTGGGGATCGCGTCGTGTTACAGCCTACTTACTGGCCTACTGACGTAAGAAAAATTCCAGATGTTATAGATTTTGCCGTCACGAAAAACATTCATAGGGACTTAATTCATGTAGATGCCTCTCTAGATCTGTCCTCCGATCACTCTCCAACAATAGTTACAATTTTCAACCCACTAAGGAGTGATTTAACTAACTCATATGTGAAGATGATTAATGGAATCAACTGGCTGGTATTCAAAAAATATCTTAGTAGTCACTGCGTAGAAAACATTCAGCTTAGATCATGCGATGATATTGAATTTAATATTGCCAATCTTAACGAAAATATTAACAGGCTGCTGAACACGCCACTACCTCCTATCCGCAGACCGGCTTTAACAGAATTTATTCTACGGAAATTGAACGTCTTGTATGTGAAAAAAGGAGAGCTAGAAGAGAATGGCAACAACACAGATCACCCCTAAATAAAATCAGACTTAAAGAATGTACTAAACGACTCAAAGAGCTGCTATCATCGGAAAAAACTGCACTACTGGAAAAGTATTTAGAAGGTCTTGATGTAACGTCCGCATCTAATTACTCTTTATGGCGCGCTACTAGAAATCTTAAACGACCCGTTGATCTTAAATCACCATTGCGTACTGCGACCGGAGGCTGGGCAAGAAGTGATAGTGAGAAAGGTAACTTATTTTCTGAGCATTTAAAATCTGTATTCACTCCCAATTCATGTACGTGTGCTGCTGATTTACCGAGTGTAGTTTCTCTACCCCCTCGTCCCTTAAGGTTTAAGATGCGTGAAGTACAAAAAGTAATTGCTGAACTCAACCGGAAGAAAGCTCCAGGTATTGATGGCATTAGTAACAAAATGCTCATGAACTTGCCTCATATTGCAATAAGAATCCTGCTATTTACTTTTAATGCTATTTTAAGAATGCAGTATTTTCCACATAACTGGAAACTGGCCAAGATCAAAATGATTCCAAAGGCGGGCAAAGATCTTACCAAGACTGAGTCATATAGGCCTATAAGCTTACTATCTACAATCTCAAAGCTTTTCGAAAAGCTGCTAATGACTAAATTGTCCAAAATTTTAACTGATAATGGGTGCATCCCGGACCATCAATTTGGCTTTAGAAGTCAGCACAGCACGATTGAACAAACGCATAGACTGGTCCAAGTTGTAAAAAGAACATTTGAAGAAAAGAAGTATTGTTCTGCTCTCTTTATTGATGTTACTCAGGCATTTGATAAAGTATGGCACGAAGGCCTAGTTTTAAAATTGAAGACATATCTGCCAATAAACATTCAAAAGCTTTTGGAAAGTTATATTATTGATAGGAAGTTCACTGTTGTGGAAGGAGAGTTCACGAGTGTGCCCGAATCTATATCATCTGGTGTGCCCCAGGGTAGTATTCTGGGTCCTGTCTTGTATTTAATATATACTTGTGATATGCCTGTGAGCAATAATATCCATATTTCTACTTTTGCCGATGATACAGCCTGTATGAGTGTGCACGAAAACCCTTATGAGGCATCCCGCAATCTCCAGGAACATATCACTCAGCTGGAAATATGGTTGAACTTATGGAGAATTAAAGTCAATGAACAAAAGTGTGTCCATATAACGTTCACCCTAAGAAGAGATACTTGCTCCCCCATTCGAATCAACAATCATAATATTCCTCAACATTCCCAAGTGAAATACCTTGGTATACAACTTGCTTGAAGACTTACATGGAAACATCATATTTACTCTAAGTTAACTCAGATGAAACTTAAGTTAACTCAAATCTATTGGTTGATTGGCAGAAACTCAACACTGAGCTTAGACTGCAAACTTTTACTGTACAAGTCGCTTTTGAAGCCAATATGGTGCTACGGAATTCAGTTATGGGGCACTGCTTCAGCTTCCAATGTCGAGAGAATCCAACAAAACAAAATTTTACGGTTAATAACATCGGCTCCATGGTACATCCAAAATTCTATTATACATCGTGATTTAAATATGCCACTAGTGACTGAAGAAATTGCAAAATACGCAGGCAAATATTTAACAAAACTCGAATCACATCCTAATCCGCTTGCTCGTAATATTTTGAACTTTACTGGACACATCCGCTTAAAAAAGAGGGACACACGGGCTCTTATACCTAACACTCCAGATGGGACTACTTGAAAATACTTTCCCCCCCCCTTTTTTTTTGATTATCACTACTAATGTATTATTTATAACTACCACTAAGTTTATGTCCGACACTGGTCTGGCCTAATAATTTTTTTTTTATAGATTTAAGATTTGAATACTTATTGTTACTTCACATATGAAGATACAATAAATAAATACATGCATTATAAATAAAAAAATTTTAACACGCTATTGTGAATACCCTAATTGATTTGAAGTTTTGTTTTATTTAAATCATAGCAGGTTGGTATATAATATTCATAATATAAATGAAGAATTTGTTTTCTCAGAATGTTGTTCCAACAGAAAATTGATGTAAAAAATACTCGAATTTGAGTTAATGATCTCCAAGTGTCAGAATCGATTTTTATTTTAGAGTTTCCTTGTTTGATAACTAAAAAAACACCCCTTTTATTTTGAAACTTATATTCAACATCTCTCTCACTTTCATTATCAATTACATATCATGAATATACTCCTTACAGCATATGAGGTGTAACCACTTGGGTGGTTATAAGCTATACCGAGAAATTTTTTCTTAATTTTTTCATACTCTCATACCCCAAATCGATGGGTTTTAGGGAAAAAACTATAAAAAAAAATTCAGAAGAATCAGTTTAGATTAAGGCGTGTCGCACGCCCTCCAATGTTTGAAAAAATATTTTTTATGTTATTCATGTCTCATAATTTAATATATATTAATTTTATTAAAAATAAGTACTTCAAAAAGTTATTGTCCGTAATGTTGGTAAGAACATAGCCCTCAACGACTTTCCTATATTTAACATTAAAGCTTAAATAAATTAAAAATTAAAATAAAATTCGCCTTAGTTTCATTTAATAACAAAAACTTGGGACAAAACTGTTAGCCTAGGGAAATCCCCACGAATACTTAAACAACACATTGGTCAAACAACAATATAAACAGAAATATTTTTAATGTTCCAGTAAATTATTTGTTCCAATTTTATTTTATGTAAAAAAATGTATTGAATGAAAACTATTTATTTTTATATTTGAATTTGTTATTTTTTAGTTAAATTTGTTTTTATATACTAAAGGTACTCACATCAGTTTTTTTCTTGTTGGAAAAATGGAAAAATGTAAATTTTTTACAACAAACACAGGAAAAAAAAT
Organism: Tachina grossa; assembly: GCA_949987645.1. Lineage (NCBI taxonomy): Eukaryota > Metazoa > Arthropoda > Insecta > Diptera > Tachinidae > Tachina > Tachina grossa. The sequence continues at coordinate 46,538,022 of OX465277.1, forward strand.
TCCACCTAAAGTTGAGTTTTTAAATTCAACTTTTGGTGAATTTTTTTCTCTGTGTTTGTTGTAAAAAATTACATTTTTCCATTTTTCCATCAAGAAAAAAAGTGATGTGAATACCTTTGCTGTAAAAAAATTGTCTGATTTTTTTATTTCCCACGCGATTTTCTCCGGAAATTCATAACCGATTTAATTAATTTTTGAATTAAAAAGCTAGTGCGGGTTTCGACGAAGAGTTTAGGGCAAAAATTAAGGCGATCCGACATCGGCGAGCCGAGATTTAAGTGTTTTAATTTGGAGTATTAATTTGAAGTAATATTAAAAAAGTGTTTTATGTTGATCTTCGGTTTTGTCTTATGCATAGCAAAGAGAATAGTGACGTGGTTATACATACGTACATATATAAAAATGAGATAGCAAGACAGCAACGTATGTAGCTTATGTACAAACATAACAATGTATGTATGCACATTTGTCTGTTGCTTTGCATTCTCTTTGTTTTTTGTGCTGAAAACATAACATTAATAAATTATACAAAATAAAATTAAATTCAATAAACTATTCTTTTTCATTAAATACTTTATATTAACTCTACCTCCGGGTTTGTGGGTCTGTGTTCATAGAAATCGAACAGGTACCGTGTAACAAAAAGGTGTTAACACATCGCCCGTGAGTTCGAACACACATTGCTTTTTTTTTTCTTCTACAAATTATTTCTTTTTGCTATAATGTTATAAAGGATGTGTAATGGTAGTGTGTTATAGAGTTTTTGAGAATTTAATAAGAAACAAAGCAAATTGTTACCAGTTTATGTTCACAAATTAAAGTCTGATTTGATTCATATTTTCTTCTACTTATATACGACTTTTACAAATCTAAATTAGCATTTCTAACTCACGTTTTAATATTTACAATTATGTTTTTTTCTTTCTTTACTATGAATATAGTAAGCATTATTTTATTAACCAATCAAAACAGGGGATTTAGTAATAAGAAATTATATTGTGACTCAAAAGAATGTCACTCAAATTATTCTATTCAGCATTATTATTGTTTTGGGCTGTGTTGCAATGCTTGTGCATTGAACTGCTATTAAAGCAATGCAATTCTGTACAAGATTGCTTCTAAATACTTTTATTGTCCGCAAATGTAAAAAGGTGGTGCCAAACAAAATAGATGCACAGTTGAGTTAAGTTGCTTGTTTTATAAAGATTTTTGTTTGCGGTTTTGAAACTTATTATGTTTGTATATGTGATTCTTAATATAGTATCTAGGCGCATGGAGGTAAAAAAGTGCATATTTTGAGACATACTCACTGACCTACTGACTCACTCATCAATATTATGAAGCACTTCAGCTATAGCTAGAGATCTAAAATTTAGTACACAAGTTGATCTAGGTGAGCGATGAGTAGTTGCTTTGTGCTGGTCCTGGATCACGTTTTCAGTACAAAAGTCTGCTCATGCCTGGATGGGAATGTCATACATTTAAATTATGTTTCTTGCTACATATATTTTGTGAGCATTTGTTTATAATATGAGTTTTCCAGCCCTGATATGAACACATTTTTATAGATCATAAAAAAAATTTTTATTCTGATTAACAACAACACGCTGAACACATAAATATAAATAAAACTTAAACACTACAAAAAAAAAATATAATTGTTTCTTTTTACTGATAAGAGAAAATATTAAAGCAATGGGATAAAAACAAAAACAAACCATAAAACCATATTAATTCTGGCGCAGTGCTTTCTATAAAGCCATATCGACCAATGAAATAAAACCATTTAAATTTTAGTAAAAAAATATAATATATATTTGTATTCAAAATTTTATTTTACAAATAAATCTTAAGCAAATAAAAATAGAAGAGAGGTGTCTTAGGACAACCTGTTGTAGCTATGCTGCTTAGCTATATAAAACAAAAATAATGTGTTAAATATATTGGTTATGCATATATAAATTTTAACAGTAAGTTTTTCATAAAAAGCTGCCATATTTGAACTATTGAAAAATCGTAAATTTTAAGGAAAAAATCGTCGAAATAACGATAAATCGTTACGTCTGGGCGCGTGGCTGTGTGTTTCAATCATTGTTGCCATTTTGGCATTTTCACTGCCAGATTTGAGATTTTCATTCGTTGAAAAGCATTCAACTTTTAAAAAATTCTGCCTGCTTTTTGGCAGAATTTGCTTAAAATAAAAAAATATTAATTTGGTAATTTTTTTTCAGTTTTTAGAATAATTCTTTTCATCAACGTAATTTTTTTACAATTATGTGTTTCCTAGGTAATGTAAATACAATGAATACCTACATATCACATACATATGTGCTGGGATTTTTGTAATGAAACAATTTGATTCCGGAACAATGTGCAAAAAGAAAGAAAAAGACTTTATTCAAGTAAAAGTAAAAAGGAAGTAAAAAACGTAATACATGTGGTTTATAAAAAAAATGTAGTAAGTAATATGGCATAAAAGGGTTGCATTAAAGTGCATTACAGTGACTGATATAAAGATGCCAGATTTTGAATTACCAACACCTCCACTAAAAGCTGGCTATAAATTCGAAAGCCCTAGCATCTTGGCACACTTCAAGTGTTTTTCTTTAACTACTGGCTTTGTTAAAAAATCAGCAGCCATATCGGTAGACTTCTTATACTCCAATATAAGTTGACCATCATTAACTTTATTCCGTAGAAAATGGTAACGAACATCTATATGTTTAGATCGTCCATGGTACGCATCACTTTTGGCTAAACTTAAAGCGCTTTTGTTATCGCAGTAAAGAGTAATCTTGGTTTGGGAATCATTTCACATATTATTATGCAGTTGACGCAACCATTCTGCTTCTTGGACAGCTGAAGACATAGCCATATATTCGGCCTCAGTAGTAGAGAGGGCCACAGTTGATTGGCGTTTACTGCACCAACTAATTGCTCCATTTTGTAAGAACACATAACCTGTGCATGATCGTCTATCTGTTGTGTCACTAGCATAGCCTGCATCGCAAAATCATAAATTTGTAAGTTTTCACGGTTTGAATACATAATTCCCACATTGATGGTGCCTTTAAGATTGCGAAAAACTCGTTTTACTGCCATCCAATGTGAATTGTCAAAATTGTTGTTGAATTTGCTGAGGTAATTTACAGCGTACGCAATATCCGGACGGGTTCCCTGCACCAAAAACAGCAAACTCCCTATAGCTTCTTGATACGGTATGTTCTCAAAACTCGATAGATTTCTTGAACATGAAAGATTTGTTATCTTAACGTTGGAATCAAAAGGAGTTGATACTGGATTGCAATCGAACATGTTGAATTTTCGTAAAATTGCTGCTGTGTATGTGGATTGATCAATATGTAGTTATTTCGTTTTTCTCTCGATATCTTGCAATACGAATACCTACGCAACTTTAGCCTCCCCCAAATCCTTCATTAGGAATTGCTGTTGTAGACTAGTTTTCACCTTCGACTACAACGTATTGTTGTTCGAGAAAATCAAAAGATCGTCGACATATACGGCTATAAAAAATATTGATGTATCAAGAACCTGGAAATAAATAGATGGGTCTAGCTTTGACCGTTGTAAGCCTGTTTCCTTTAAGGCATGGTTCAGCTTTCGGTTCCATTCCCGACTCACCTACTTTAACCCGTAAATGGATTTATTTAGTTTGCAGACTTTACCTTTTACGTTAAAGCGTGCGCCTTCTGGGGGTTCCATGTATATATCTTCAGACAAATCGCCTTGTAAAAATGCAGTTACATCATCCATCTGTTCGATGTCGAGATCAAACTGGGCTACAACAGACAATAAATACCTTATTGAGGTGTACCGAACTACCGGAGAGTATGTTTCTTGGTAATCGATTCCTGGTTTCTGCGAACAACATTTTATTACAAGTCGTGCTTTATGCCTTTCTATTTCACCATTTTTGTTGTGTTTTGTTTTAAACACCCATTTGCATTTCAAAGGCTTCTTGTCAATAGGCGGATCTACTAGCGTCCAAGTTGGATTATTCATTAACGATTTTAATTCACTTTCCATGGCTTGCTTCCATTGCGCGGCATCATTTCTATGTAGGGCATCTTCTACTGTTAGTGCATCATCATATGCATTTGCCTCCACTGAATATGTATAATAATCGGGCATATCAACAGACCTACGGGCACGTTCGGAACGGCGAACAACATTCATTTAATTTTCAGGCAATTTGACATCATTTTCGCTTTCAATTGCTTCATCTGGATCTGGTACATAGTCGGAAGATTGATTTTCAACTACTGTAGAGTAATCACTACTGTTATTAAACGAAAAATCGCCAAAATTTTTGCTTACATAATCAATGTTTGCCTCCACTGAATCTCTATCGTTTGGTTCTAAAAAGTTTAACTGATCTTTACGAAGATTTTTTAATTTGTGTTGAAAATCATTTTCGAAAAATCTTACGTCACGGCTTTTGACCAATCGCCATCCATCTGGATTCAACAACCTATAACCCTTCGTGTCTTCACAATAAACAACAAATATTAGATCTTGCGACTTCGGATCCCATTTTTTACGTTTTTCATCGGGTGTGAATGCAATAGCACGTGAGCCAAAAACACGTAAATGACTTAGATTTGGTTTGACTTCCGACCAAACTTCTTGAGGTATGTTTTTATTTATAGCAAAACAAACGGTACGGTTAATGAGATATACTTCATTCGAAACGGCTTCAGCCCAAGATTTTTTTGGCAAACCTGCATTTAAGATCATACAGCGGGCACCTTCTACTATAGTGCGGTTCATTCGCTCAGATATGCCGTTTTGCTGTGGGCTGTATGGCACAGTGGTTTAATGTTGTATACCACTGGCCTCCAGTATTTACAGTATTCAGTCCCATTATCAGTACGCAAGCATTTTATTTTTCGCCCAGTTTCATCCTCCACTCTGGCTTTAAATTTTTGAAAACATGCTGGTATATCCGTTTTTGTCTGCAATGTATAAATAAAAACTTTGTGCGAAAATCATCTATAAATGAAATGAAATACTTAGCTTGGCCTATTGAGGCCTCCTCCATAGGACCGCAGAGATACAAGTGAACTAGTTGGAGCAATTCAGTACTGTGGGATTCGGAAGGGTGGAATGTTTTTTTTGCCATTTTTCCTTTAATGCATGGTATACAGCTTTCAGTATTTTTTTGTTCAAATTGCGTTCCTGTTACTAAATGTTTAGTTCTTGCAAAATCGGAAAAATTGAGATACGTGCATGCCACAACTCAATGTCACCTTGTGTGACCACCATACACATCTGCTTTATGTTGTTCAATTTAAACATGTTGTCTTCAAGGTAAACTATTGCAATAATCTGCCCTTCTTTTTGAATTGTACATTTGTCATTGACAAACTGAACAACAAGATCTTTTTTTATCATTTGACTTACTGGTAGCAGATTTACAGTTAAGTCCGGAATGTATAAAACTTCGTGTATTTTTATTCGCACCATGTCACCTTTTTCATTTTTTACGAATACTATGATGCTTCCAACACCTTCAACTTTGAGCTTTTGTTTGTTTGCAACAAAAATCTCTTTTACATTAGATTCTTCTATTTCACCGAACCAGTCCTTTCTCATGGACATGTGCAAACTGGCACCAGAGTCGATGAACTAGTCTGTTCTATTTATGGCACCAGCTGCAAATACGGTACAAAACCCAACTTCTTTGTTTTGCCTTTTAACTTGGTTTGAGCGACAATCAGCTGCCCTGTGGCCGTATTTGTTACAGTTGAAACAACGAAAACCTTTTTTAGCTTCTGCCTTTTTTTAGTTTTAGTAAATAAAGCACCACTCGGAGCCGGCTTCTTGATATCTTGCAATAACTTTGTTTTGATAGAATCGCAAGTGATTTTTACACCAGAACTTTCAATGCCCATTATCATGGGAGCATATTCTTCAGGAAGGCCGGCCAACAAGAGCGTCCCAATCCATTCATCACTAACTTCTTTTAGTTTGTGGGCCGTTGACACAATATTAATTACATAGTCTTCAATGGATTCAGAAATAGAAAAACTTGTAGTAATTTATTGTCGCAACAATCCAACTCTCCTTTTAAAGCCGGAATCCTGAAAAGCCGCTTTCAATTTATTCCAAACTTCTTTGGAAGTATTGGCATCTTCGATGTGCACATAATTTATTTTGCCCATCAGCAAAATAATTTTCGTTTTTGCCTTGGTGTCAATCTTCGAATCCATCCCTGTCGATGGGTATTTACCTTCTACGGTGTCCCATAGCTCCTCATGCTGCAGCAAGTTTTTAACAGCAAACGACCAAGTTGCGTAGTTTTCTCGGCCAATTAATTTTTCTATGTTAAGACTTGTGGAGATCGACATTCTTAAAAAAAAAATACTTTCAACTTGTTTTACTTCGGTTCTTTTGCACTTGTTTAATCAAGGTCTGGGCCCATAACGTGTTTCGATTTTTGTAATGAAACAACTTGATTCCGGAACAATGTGCAAAAAGAAAGAAAAAGAATTTATTCAAATAGAAGTAAAAAGGAAGTGAAAAACGTAATGCATGTGGTTTATAAAAAAACGTAGTAAGTAATATAGCGTAAAAGGGTTGCATTAAAGTGCATTACAGTGAGTGATATAAAGATGCCAGATTTTCAATTACCAACAATATGTGTATGGAACCCTATTTTTAACTATCCATAAGCGACAAAAATTCAAGTTTTCAGAAGACAGTTTTTTTAGTATTCAAATATGGTTTACAACATACATAACGAGCCTTATTTCCGATTTTATCGTAAGAGACATGTTATCGAAAAGACTTTTTTATTGAAATTAAAATTTTATGGGTCTACCCATAGTTTAGAATTATAAAAATGCCGAAATTATTGCTGACTTTTAAGATACGGGCTGTAAAATATTATCGTAAGCGACAATTTACGTATGTAAAACAAATTTAAATATCATAAAAAAACCTTCTCCTGAAAAATTTAAATTTATGTCGCTTCCGATTAAATAATAAATAAGGCTCGATAAATTGTCGCTTCCGATAAAATTTCAGGATGTAGGACAATAAAACTTTAATCTCAATTCAATTCAAAACTTTAATTTCAATCGAAAACTGGTTTCGATATACATGCATATATGTATGTATGTATATATATTTAATGTTTGAAAATACATAAAAATTCATACCTATGTATTATAACAAATATATAATATGTATGTGCCATAAAAATACCTGTAAATACTAATAAGTTTGTATAAAAACAATGAATTCAAAACTATTTCAATAAATTTTTTAAAATTTAAATCTGGCATTATACTTTTCTTCTGTAGAACATTTTAGCAGAATTTTTTTTAGATTTGGCATTCTTCCAAATGTTTGCCAAATGCCTTTTGTTAAATTTTTTTTGTGTAGAAGTAATTCTATTCATAAATATAAATTTGTTTACAATTATTTGTTTCCTACGTAATGTAGATACAACGGATACCTATGTATTATATGTTATGTATTGTATACATATATATGTATGTATATGGAGCCCTATTTTCAATTATCCTATACACCTATCAAATAGGTCTCGATATACCTACATACATATATTATATGTAGGTATATACCCTGGAGGAAATGTGGATGGTAAAATGTAATGAGTCGCTTTTGACTTTGTCACCAGTACTACTCTCTAATTATTCCGCATACAATACTTTGTGCTATAGATATTTAGCATGTGCTGGTCATTGGAAATCTACTAGTAACTAAAACAATTAACCAGTTACTGACTGCGTAGTTCTCAAGCAACATGGAGACATACCAACCAGACTTTACTGATACATTTCTGTACTTTACGTACATACAAATTTGTGTATATTGACAAGTTGTTCAAAAATTCACCAGAAATACATCTGTTTGCTCTCTTTACTTTACACTGATGAATAGAAGAAAAACTGTAGACAATGTAACTAATAAACTTGTGACCAGAATTTTAGTGTTGACATGAAGACACTTGGCCTCAGTCTTAAAATACATAAATATTCATATCTATGGATAATATCAAACACATACATATGTATGTATGTACATACATATATACATATTTATGTGTTATTAAAACACCTATTAATATCAATAACTTTGTATAAACATGAAATTCGAAGCTTTTTCAATAAAAATTTTAAATTTAAATCTGGCATTTGGGGATGGCGTTGGCTGAAGTAGTTAGCACGTTGACTACAAAACCGAAGATCCTGGGTTCAATCCCCGCATCCGACAGTCATTAAATAACAACAGCACGCATTTTTCTGATGTGTATTAGTGTCCCATTGTATCAGTTGCTTAGGACAGTTGAAGTGATGAATGCATAGTCTCTGGTCACTGAAATATACCGACTTCAACAGATGCTAATCCTAATGTAAAATCAGAGCGCCCTCCTTTGTCGGTATTGTGCAGCAGAATTTTCGGCGAAGTAAAATAACCAATAAAATGGCTACTAAACACAGCTTCAAAATTTAATACGCCTAATTTGAGACCAGAAGGCGCTACAACACTGCATTATTACAAAAAAATGCGTGCAAAAAGCAGAGTTGTAAAAAGAATGAAGCTTTCTTCTATCTCTTCTTTCACCACCTGTCTTCTATCACTTTCCCTTTCCGAAATAAGGTAACACCTAGTAATAGTAGTAGGCATTAATTGCCTGAGTGTTACTTCTCTTAAAAAAAAAATTATACATTTGTTCCTTAGAACATTTTAGCAAATTTTTTTACGGATCTAGCATTCTCTCATCATCATTTTCTGGCAACACTGCACAGCACACACTCATCCAGCGAAGGCGATGCATTTTGAGTTTTTTGTTTTAGGGTCAAACAATGTTGCCAGAAAATGAGGATGAGAGAATCCTAAATCGGTAAAAGAAATTCTGCTAAAATGTTCTACAGAAGAAAAGTATAATGCTACATTTAAATTTAAAACAAATTATTGAAATAGCTTTAAATTTCATGTTTATACAAACTTATTAGGGTTTACAGATATTTTTATAGCACACAAAACATAAAATAGTAAATAATTTTGTTTTTTGGAATTGTTACAATTACGTTTAAAAATTTTATAACGCACCAATAATCCCTAATTAATATTGTAATTATTCAGTAAAATATTTCTTCATTAAAAATACACTAAAATTGATTAATAAGGTGTTTGCTGCGCATATCACTGTTGCTAGTCCAGATCATCAGGGAACCTTTACACTGCAATGCATGTACATTTATGAGTAGAATCCTCTATACAGAAGAATTTTTTTAATAAATTATAGTTTTATATTTTCAACAAAATCTGCCAGAAAGCATTTAGCAGAATTTTTTAAAAGTTGAATGCTCTTTAACTAATGATATATGGTAATAAAAATGATAATGGTAGTAAAAATGTTAAAATGGCAACAATGGGGCCAAATTAAAGATTTAAAAGGGCCAAAATAAATTGGATAGGGCCAAACAAATTTTTAATGTATTTGACTACAATCTTTTTACTAAAAAAAAAACAAAAGTATGTATTACTAATATAATACAAACCAAAAATAGAGCAAAAACAAACAAAAAATGTTGCTTAAATTAAATAAAATTTTAATTACAAATATTCCATATGTAATTATAATTTTGGTGTACATAATCTCTAAATTCTTAGTCCAACAGTTCCTCCATTTATTCTTGTTTTGTGTGCTAACTTTTAAAATATCTTTATCACAACAATTATTAGAACTAGATTTCATTAAATCTTTTAATTGTATTAAAAATTACACAATGTTTTTTACATGAAGACGATTTCTTGTATTATGCCCTGTTTTACAATATCGAAAGAAAACTTTCGACTGAAAATTTATATTGAAAACAAAAACAAATTTTCATATTTTATTGTTGCTTTCAATATAAATTTATTTATATCTTTATCGTGAAACAGGACATTAGTCTCAACCACTTTTTTTAATATTCTTTCTACACATGTTGTGGAATCGAAAGAGTTCCTTGAACAATTCTGTATAAATTTCTATGCAAAGGTTTGTTTAGCCAAACGAATTTTAATTGTAGAAATCTTTTTCCAAAATATACTTCTACTTAAATCTTTGAGATTTTTAAATTGTGGAACTTGCGATACTGCCCTTTATTCATTATTTATTAATTAAGTTTCCTTTGGAAAATGTTACAAGTGGTACAATACTATTGGCTTCCCCACTTAAAACATGAGCTGGCGCAGATTTCGGACACCTGTTTAAATAAAAAATATTCAAAAAAATCTTCCGTTTTTAAAACGGAGAAAACTCCATTAAAAAGTGTACTCAAATCTTTGAAGGAATTAAATACATAGTTTAATTTTGAGCTGAAAGGGCCAAAATAGCCTGGAGAGTACCACAGGGCCATCAAACATCCAAAAGTGCCAAAAATGGCCCAATTGTGCCACATTTTGCATCACTGCACTCAGCACTAGCTAAACGAAATACACATACAAATATGTAGCAGTCGGCACTAGCAATACGAAATACACAACCAACTTTGTCTTATTAGTTTTTTTTGTCGTTATTCACTGTATATACGCAAGCGCAAAGCAACAATCAGGGCTATCATGAATAAAATTCCGCGTGAAATTTTTCCCGGGGAACAACTCCAATTAATGGCAAGTAATAGGGAAAACAAAAATTCTAATTGGAAAAGGGAGAATTTTATTCATGATAGCCCTAAATATTTTTTTTGTATGTATGTATGTACATATTGATTTTTACAACAAGAAATAAGTATTGAATATAAATTAGTTTTTCTTTAAATGCATTGGTGTTTACTCTTCCATAAGGAACTTTTGGACACCCTTGAGATAATCTATAGAATATCTAAAAAATAAAGAAAACAAAAGTACAAAGTAATCAAAAAAAAAAAAAAATTAAGCAATCGTTCTCATGGTTTCTGTTTCTCTCACTTCAAAGAATTAAACAAATCAAAATCAAACAAATTTGTTTCGTTTATTGTCGTGCTCTGGCTTAAGTACAAAGAAATCAAAACAAAAATAAATTTATAACTGTAAAAGTGTCGATTATTTATGTTACGAAAATTATTTTCTAACCCCTGTATCGTCCCATAAGTAGCATAGCTACAAAAATATGTGTATTATGTATTATTAAACTTTATAAAAGATAAAATTTTTACATTTAGATAAACTATAGAAACTTATTATTTTTCTTGCTTCTTCTTACCTCTCCATATTTTTCCTTTTATAGTTCACACAGCAACAGGTATCAGGTCCACATCTAGTAGTTTCCTTAGACCAAACACAATCCTCATAATGTTCACCAAATTTATTTTAATTTATTTTCATGTTGTTTTTATGCTCCAAATATGATTGAATTTTAACAAGTGTTTGTTTATGTTCGTTGGAAATGATGTTGGAGAAATTTTTTAAGAAATTATATATTTCTTTTAGTAGCATATTGTTAATTACTGAATACTCATGTGTAATGTTTTTGAATAATCTTTAACGTTAATTGTTCTTGTTTTTATATCATTTATACCCCCAGTAACTATACGACTTGATTTCTCTTGATAATCGCTTTCATAAGGAAGTATATCGTCACCCATTCCACAGGAAGTATATCGTCACAATAAATATGGAGTTTGCGATAAGCATAGTTGCTATCATATCTACATCGCAGTCTTATTTCTAAATTTTCATATTTTAAGTTGAAGTGTCGATAGAATACCACCAATATTAGTTTCTTTTTCAATCAAATCCTTCCTAAATGCTTCGATTGCTTCATTTATAGTAAAGTGTTCATATCCTGCATCATTATACATCTAATCATAAGAACTTAATGTTGATTTTGAAGTTGTTGTTGTAGTTGTAGTAATTTCATCATTTTTTCAATTGAAGAGATAAATGTACTCTTACATTCACAGAACCATTTTGATGTTTAATTTGAGAGTCTAAATATTTGCTAGTTTCACCATCTAACTTAACATGTTCTTGTTGATTATAAGGATTTGATTACTATGGAATACCATGTTAAACTGAATGAGAATTATTAAAAATACTGAAGCGAATGAATTCATATTGTGTTTCCTTCAATTTATGATAGTATACTCATATCAAAACATTACGCGATAATCATTTTATACGTTTGAGTATAGTTTTTAACATCAATTATGTTTATGTTATTTAATTTATGTAAAAAATCAGGTATTCGAACTCTTTCAATTTCACCATTACTTAATATACGTTCATCATCAACTTCACGATATTCATAACAAGTTATTTTCAGATATCGTTTCTCGTATTTGGGGATGGCGTTGGCTGAAGTAGTTAGCACGTTGACTACAAAACCGAAGATCCTGGGTTCAATCCCCGCATCCGACAGTCATTAAATAACAACAGCACGCATTTTTCTGATGTGTATTAGTGTCCCATTGTATCAGTTGCTTAGGACAGTTGAAGTGATGAATGCATAGTCTCTGGTCACTGAAATATACCGACTTCAACAGATGCTAATCCTAATGTAAAATCAGAGCGCCCTCCTTTGTCGGTATTGTGCAGCAGAATTTTCGGCGAAGTAAAATAACCAATAAAATGGCTACTAAACACAGCTTCAAAATTTAATACGCCTAATTTGAGACCAGAAGGCGCTACAACACTGCATTATTACAAAAAAATGCGTGCAAAAAGCAGAGTTGTAAAAAGAATGAAGCTTTCTTCTATCTCTTCTTTCACCACCTGTCTTCTATCACTTTCCCTTTCCGAAATAAGGTAACACCTAGTAATAGTAGTAGGCATTAATTACCTGAGTGTTACTTCTCTTAAAAAAAAAAATTATACATTTGTTCCTTAGAACATTTTAGCAAAATTTTTTACGGATCTAGCATTCTCTCATCATCATTTTCTGGCAACACTGCACAGCACACACTCATCCAGCGAAGGCGATGCATTTTGAGTTTTTTGTTTTAGGGTCAAACAATGTTGCCAGAAAATGAGGATGAGAGAATCCTAAATCGGTAAAAGAAATTCTGCTAAAATGTTCTACAGAAGAAAAGTATAATGCTAGATTTAAATTTAAAACAAGTTATTGAAATAGCTTTAAATTTCATGTTTATACAAACTTATTAGGGTTTACAGATATTTTTATAGCACACAAAACATAAAATAGTAAATAATTTTGTTTTTTGGAATTGTTACAATTACGTTTAAAAATTTTATAACGCACCAATAATCCCTAATTAATATTGTAATTATTCAGTAAAATATTTCTTCATTAAAAATACACTAAAATTGATTAATAAGGTGTTTGCTGCGCATATCACTGTTGCTAGTCCAGATCATCAGGGAACCTTTACACTGCAATGCATGTACATTTATGAGTAGAATCCTCTATACAGAAGAATTTTTTTAATAAATTATAGTTTTATATTTTCAACAAAATCTGCCAGAAAGCATTTAGCAGAATTTTTTAAAAGTTGAATGCTCTTTAACTAATGATATATGGTAATAAAAATGATAATGGTAGTAAAAATGTTAAAATGGCAACAATGGGGCCAAATTAAAGATTTAAAAGGGCCAAAATAAATTGGATAGGGCCAAACAAATTTTTAATGTATTTGACTACAATCTTTTTACTAAAAAAAAAACAAAAGTATGTATTACTAATATAATACAAACCAAAAATAGAGCAAAAACAAACAAAAAATGTTGCTTAAATTAAATAAAATTTTAATTACAAATATTCCATATGTAATTATAATTTTGGTGTACATAATCTCTAAATTCTTAGTCCAACAGTTCCTCCATTTATTCTTGTTTTGTGTGCTAACTTTTAAAATATCTTTATCACAACAATTATTAGAACTAGATTTCATTAAATCTTTTAATTGTATTAAAAATTACACAATGTTTTTTACATGAAGACGATTTCTTGTATTATGCCCTGTTTTACAATATCGAAAGAAAACTTTCGACTGAAAATTTATATTGAAAACAAAAACAAATTTTCATATTTTATTGTTGCTTTCAACATAAATTTATTTATATCTTTATCGTGAAACAGGACATTAGTCTCAACCACTTTTTTTAATATTCTTTCTACACATGTTGTGGAATCGAAAGAGTTCCTTGAACAATTCTGTATAAATTTCTATGCAAAGGTTTGTTTAGCCAAACGAATTTTAATTGTAGAAATCTTTTTCCAAAATATACTTCTACTTAAATCTTTGAGATTTTTAAATTGTGGAACTTGCGATACTGCCCTTTATTCATTATTTATTAATTAAGTTTCCTTTGGAAAATGTTACAAGTGGTACAATACTATTGGCTTCCCCACTTAAAACATGAGCTGGCGCAGATTTCGGACACCTGTTTAAATAAAAAATATTCAAAAAAATCTTCCGTTTTTAAAACGGAGAAAACTCCATTAAAAAGTGTACTCAAATCTTTGAAGGAATTAAATACATAGTTTAATTTTGAGCTGAAAGGGCCAAAATAGCCTGGAGAGTACCACAGGGCCATCAAACATCCAAAAGTGCCAAAAATGGCCCAATTGTGCCACATTTTGCATCACTGCACTTAGCACTAGCTAAACGAAATACACATACAAATATGTAGCAGTCGGCACTAGCAATACGAAATACACAACCAACTTTGTCTTATTAGTTTTTTTTGTCGTTATTCACTGTATATACGCAAGCGCAAAGCAACAATCAGGGCTATCATGAATAAAATTCCGCGTGAAATTTTTCCCGGGGAACAACTCCAATTAATGGCAAGTAATAGGGAAAACAAAAATTCTAATTGGAAAAGGGAGAATTTTATTCATGATAGCCCTAAATATTTTTTTTTTGTATGTATGTATGTACATATTGGTTTTTACAACAAGAAATAAGTATGGAATATAAATTAGTTTTTCTTTAAATGCATTGGTGTTTACTCTTTTGGACACCCTTGAGATAATCTATAGAATATCTAAAAAATAAAGAAAACAAAAGTACAAAGTAATCAAAAAAAAAAAAAAAAATTAAGCAATCGTTCTCATGGTTTCTGTTTCTCTCACTTCAAAGAATTAAACAAATCAAAATCAAACAAATTTGTTTCGTTTATTGTCGTGCTCTGGCTTAAGTACAAAGAAATCAAAACAAAAATAAATTTATAACTGTAAAAGTGTCGATTATTTATGTTACGAAAATTATTTTCTAACCCCTGTATCGTCCCATAAGTAGCATAGCTACAAAAATATGTGTATTATGTATTATTAAACTTTATAAAAGATAAAATTTTTACATTTAGATAAACTATAGAAACTTATTATTTTTCTTGCTTCTTCTTACCTCTCCATATTTTTCCTTTTATAGTTCACACAGCAACAGGTATCAGGTCCACATCTAGTAGTTTCCTTAGACCAAACACAATCCTCATAATGTTCACCAAATTTATTTTAATTTATTTTCATGTTGTTTTTATGCTCCAAATATGATTGAATTTTAACAAGTGTTTGTTTATGTTCGTTGGAAATGATGTTGGAGAAATTTTTTAAGAAATTATATATTTCTTTTAGTAGCATATTGTTAATTACTGAATACTCATGTGTAATGTTTTTGAATAATCTTTAACGTTAATTGTTCTTGTTTTTATATCATTTATACCCCCAGTAACTATACGACTTGATTTCTCTTGATAATCGCTTTCATAAGGAAGTATATCGTCACCCATTCCACAGGAAGTATATCGTCACAATAAATATGGAGTTTGCGATAAGCATAGTTGCTATCATATCTACATCGCAGTCTTATTTCTAAATTTTCATATTTTAAGTTGAAGTGTCGATAGAATACCACCAATATTAGTTTCTTTTTCAATCAAATCCTTCCTAAATGCTTCGATTGCTTCATTTATAGTAAAGTGTTCATATCCTGCATCATTATACATCTAATCATAAGAACTTAATGTTGATTTTGAAGTTGTTGTTGTAGTTGTAGTAATTTCATCATTTTTTCAATTGAAGAGATAAATGTACTCTTACATTCACAGAACCATTTTGATGTTTAATTTGAGAGTCTAAATATTTGCTAGTTTCACCATCTAACTTAACATGTTCTTGTTGATTATAAGGATTTGATTACTATGGAATACCATGTTAAACTGAATGAGAATTATTAAAAATACTGAAGCGAATGAATTCATATTGTGTTTCCTTCAATTTATGATAGTATACTCATATCAAAACATTACGCGATAATCATTTTATACGTTTGAGTATAGTTTTTAACATCAATTATGTTTATGTTATTTAATTTATGTAAAAAATCAGGTATTCGAACTCTTTCAATTTCACCATTACTTAATATACGTTCATCATCAACTTCACGATATTCATAACAAGTTATTTTCAGATATCGTTTCTCGTATATACTATCATATGTACAACGAATAGGTTCATCAACATAATCATATTTAAGATTAAAATGTCGGTAAAATGACTCTTTAGAGTCCAGTATGCCACCAATATTTGATTCCTTTCCAATTAATTCCTTACGAAATGCCACTATAACTAGAGATGTGCACGTGAGTCTTTTCTGACTCACGACACGCACGCTCACGGAGAAAAATATTTTACTCACGCACTTTCACGCACGAATGATTTTGAGCATTTTCACGATCACGCATGCTCACGAAGAAAATATTTTTAATCACACACGAGTGGTTTACAACTTATCACGATCACGCACGCTCACTAAAAAGTATTTTTATAATATAATTTGCATGTTTTTTGGGTTGAAAATAGATTCTTACATATACATATGTACATATCTATGCATATATGTATGCTCGTGTTTTTGTAAAATTTACAATGTAAATTAAAACAAAGCAAAGTTAATTTAATATCGTTTTAAATATTCGTATTCGCGGATATCATTTTATATATTTGAATTAGAATTCTCGTATATCAAAAATTGACATTCCCCATATGTATGTATGTATTAGGGATGCCTAATGGGAAATCCCGAACCCGAAAATCCCGGGATTTTCGGGATTTGGCAAATCCCTAATCTCGGGATTTGTAAAATTCAATCCCGGGCTTTCATTTTCGGGATTTCTTAGGTATTTTTATACAAAAACTTTAGAAATTCAAATTTTCGTTGATTTTAAGGTATTTTTTATAATATTTAAAAGTCCCATACAATTTTATACGTACAGTTTTAACAATTTAATGACTATTCGTGACATATTTTTTATAAATTAATAACAAGAGCAAAATAAATAAACTACTTTCTTACGGTTATTTTCATCAAAGGTGCTACAATATATCTACATTTTAGATTTATTTTGAAAACAAAAGAAACCTATTACCTTTGGAAGGGAAATAACATTTGAAAAATTCATAAGTTTGACAAATTTATTCCGTATTTTGAGGGCAATTATAATTCAAATTCCATAAGAAATTTTTCCGGGGAATAATTTCAAAAAGTAGCAAAAATAGGGGAAAAAATAATCTAATTGGAAAAGGGAGAAATTTCTTGCGGAAATTTATTAATAATTGCAGTGTATAACTATCTGTATGTCGACTCCTCAACGCTAAAAAAAATTAGTACTTATCTACTTGTCGGTAACAATTGAGTACTATTGACAGCTCCTTAAAATTGGAGTAGAATACAATATAAGGCAAGTGAAAACTTTTTGTTGTCGGGTTGACGTAAAAGCGAGAAATATTTACAGAATAATGCGGAGTATTTTGTCTAAAAAACTGCTCGAGTGTGTATGTATTTTTTTTTACATTGCAGTTCAAAATTATTTTGTTTTTTATTTATACCGTTTAGGTCATTTTTGATACAAACCTAAGATCAAACCCATTTAAATCACATTGATTTGATAAATAGTTTTAATTGAAATTTATTTGCTGGTAGTTTAGCATGTCTATACATAGTTTTAGTCAAAAACGACCGACTGAATGAGTTCGACTCAGTTATAGTTGTATTCGAGTTGCAGAGTAGAAGGACACTAATAAACCATACTCCTCTTAGCGAACGTATGAATACATACATATGTATCTGTTGAACTTGTAGAAAAAAAAGCAATGTGAGTCCGATCACAGAGGAGATGTGTAAACATCTAGTAATGAAAATTTTTTTTTAAGTTGGAATCTCTTTTTAAATTAATAAATTAAAAGTATCAAAACCTTCAATATTGTAAATACATATGAATTTGTTGGTTTTTGTTTGTTTTATTAAACTTATTTGGTTAGTAAATGGGCACACTGCAGTATATGTAAAGAGTGTTTTTTATTGAGGTATAGAACTTTAAGTTGGCATCACTTTTTTAACTGGCGGCCATTTTGTCAGCTGTCAAGTGATTAATATTTAGTTTGGTTTGCCATTTCATCATAAGCAGGTTGACAAAAGAACAACGCTTGCAAATCGTGCAAATTTATTTCGAAAATAATGGTTCAGTTCGCGAAGTTTACCGCAAGCTCCGTCCATTTTATGGTCGACATAATCGTCCATCAGAGCAATTAATTCGGTTAACCATGGATCGTTTTCGCACTACGTTTACTCTATGTGATAATACGCATCCGCAGAGACGTCGAACAGTGCACATCGAAGAAACAATTGCCGCTGTAGAGCAAAGTGTTAAGGAGGACCCGAATGAATCGATTCGCCACCGTGCACAGCAATTGGAGCCGACTAACCGACTATTTTGTTCCCGAATTGGATGGCATGAATGTGGATGAGTTGTGGTTCCAACAAGACGGCGCTACATGCCACACAGCGCACGTCACAATCGATTTATTGAAGGAAACATTCGATGAGCGCATAATTTCGCGGAATGGACCTGTCAATTGGCCACCAAGATCGTGTGATTTGACACCATTGGATTATTTTCTTTGGGGATATGTGAAGTCGCTCGTCTACGCCAACAAACCAGAAATGTTAGGGGACTTGGAAGCCCACATTCGTGGCGTTATTGCCAACATACGGCCCCATATGCTCGAAAAAGTGGTTGAAAATTGGACCTGTAGAATTGGCTTTATTCGAGCCAGCCGCGGCGGCCACATGCCTGAAATCATATTTAAACATTAATGGCATAAAATTATCCTTCCAATAAAGCCAAATTAATGGACATTAAAACGATTTTCTTGTGTTTTATTTCAATTCGAAGTTCTATACCCCAAAAAAAACACCCTATATATGTACTGCATTCAAAATTGCAGTAAGCAGCAAATTTACTGATTACTGAAAAAATTCAGTAAATTTTTACTGCTAATGAAATTTAATTTGCATTACCAGTAAAATCGTAGGGCCGTAATCATAATAAAATTTTAGCAATTGGCAAAGTTTTTTCATTCAAATTTTGAAACTTTTGTATGAAAAACATTTAGCCACTTGGTAAAATTTCATTATGAATAAGGGCATTACTGATTACTGAAAATTCAATGCACCTCATCATATAACAAATCATTTATGCAATTTTGAAAATTGTAGAAAAAATTTTTAGTAATCAGTAAAAATTTACTTGTTAAACATTTTTTATTGTTTTTACTGAAACTTTAGTGGTACTGCAGTGCTCATCTATGTTAAATGCCTTTACTTTTAATATTTAATTCCTGTTGTTCACCGTTTAGTTCTTGCTGTTCTTGTTATTGCGTACGCATTGCAATTAAAATAAGTTCACTAAAGTGCGACTTTGACTCGCGCACATTCGGTTATGATAATTTTTTTTTTTTGATTTAGCTTTCTTTCTTTTTTAAGTTTTTTCAGTTTAAACAATTTTTTTCAGTCTTATAGCTTTTTTCTCGTTTCAGCGTTTTTTTTCTCTTTTTGGGTTTTTTTCATTTTCGCAATTTGTTTCATTTTGGCGATTTTTTCATTTTGGCGATTTTTTTCTGTTTTTTTCATTTTGGCGATTTTTTTCTGTTTTTGGGTTTTTTTTTATTTAGGCGATTTTTTCATGTTCGCGATGTTTTTGTTTAAGAATTTTTTTCATTTTGGCGATTTTTCCGGTTTTTCGCGATTTATTTTAGTCCCAGAGATTTTTTTTAATTTGGTGCTTTTTTCGTTTTGGCGATTTTTTATTTTGTTTTTGGCGATTTTTTTATATTTGGCGATTTTATATTTTTTGATTTTTTAGTTTTACCGTTTTTGAAAATTTCAATAGTTTTGCTCTTACGGTTTTCAAGATACAGCAAGTTGTCAAAATTACAAAGTCAAAATTGCATTAACTAATGGAACACCCATTGATTTAAATTTTTTAAATTTAGCATTAATTGTTGTAGTCTGTATAAAAATACACTAACTTTTAAAATTTCAAGTGTATATATGTACATACAATTTTATGTATATTACATGGGATTTTAACATTTTTCGTTGCTCGTTTTGGAACACCCTTTAGTTTTTAACTCTCATGTATTTGTTGTTGTAGTGGCCAAATGTCTACATATTGTGTCCAAATTTCAAGTCCGTAGCTCTTACGGTTCATTTTCACCTTTGGTGTACGGAAATATACAGAAAAATAACCGGCGGCGGCGCACCGTCGGCTTCGAGCCGGTCGACTTGTTGTGCTTGGTATTGCTTCTTTCAAACACTAATACACTCATACATAGCTCACACCGATTTGACAATGCAAAGCAAAGGCGAAAAGCAAAGAAATCAACTCAAAAAATGTTTACCCTCTAGCATATAGATGTTTACGCATAAAAAATGTTAAAATAAATCGGACAAATTTTTTTACAGTATAAGTATAAAAATAAATTTAACTGAAAAAATTTAAAAAAATCAGACAAATTTTTTTACAGTATATAAAAATAAATTTAACTGAAAATAACAAATTTAAATAAAAAAAAGGTAAATCTAAAAAAATTTTTTACAAATTGTAATTTATATAGATAATTTTCATTCTATACAGTTTTTTTACATAAAATAAAATTGGAACAAATAATTTACTGGAAGAGTAAAAAATATTTACTAAAACCAAATTATATTTCAAAACACACGTATGTGTGAAAATTTTTTGGGAATAATTTTTTCTGTGTAATACACTCATACATAGCTCACACCGATTTGACAATGCTGTGAAAGAAAAGCAAAGAAATTTCAGCAAAGAAATCAAAGTCAAATGATTTTTACCCCCTAGCGCATAGATGTTTATACATCAAAACTTATGTATGAACATGTTCGGCCTTATTGTCGTTGTCATAGTCGTAACGAAATCGATAAAAAATTAGATAATGCTTGGTATACATACGTATGTAACAACCGTCATACTTGTTGTTGATCAATCGCAATTAAAAAAACGTTAGTAGATACATTTTTAACAAAACAATATTGTTCTGGCAACTCATTTGTACACAGAAAAAATTATTCCCTAAAAA
This sequence comes from Tachina grossa, assembly GCA_949987645.1. Classification (NCBI taxonomy): domain Eukaryota; kingdom Metazoa; phylum Arthropoda; class Insecta; order Diptera; family Tachinidae; genus Tachina; species Tachina grossa. The sequence goes on from OX465277.1 coordinate 46,559,389, forward strand.
TTTTCAAACAAACGTGTGTTTTCAAACATAATTTAGTTTCAGTAAATATTTTTTACTGTTCCAGTAAATTATTTGTTCCAATTTTATTTTATGTAAAAAACTGTATAGAATGAAAATTATCTATATAAAGTAAAATTTGTAAAAAAAATTTTTAGATTTATTTTTTTTATTTAAATTTGTTATTTTCAGTTAAATTTATTTTTATATACTGTAAAAAAATTTGTCTGATTTATTTTAAAATTTTATTTTTTTTTAAGATTTTTGTTTGCGGTTTTCAAACTTATTATATTTGTATATTGTGATTCTCAATATAGTATTAAGAGTCTTACTATAAACATACGGAGTTTGTTAGCTAAATTCAAAAAAATTTTGGGTTGAAGTCTGCTGACGAGTTCCAAAAGCGGGAACGAAATGCTTTACCATAAAAACAACCCAATTTTTGAAAGTAAAAAAAATAGTTGAACCTTTCATTTGATTCAGTTATTTATTTCAGATAAAACTTTTACTAATTAAAAAAAAATTTAAGAATTGTTATTGATTCAGCTAATTTATTTTCTGATAATACGAAAAATTTTAGTGAATGTGTTTGTAAATTATAAAAAAAAAATTGCTGAATAATACAAAAAAAAATCTGCAAAAATGTTTTTCTGTTCCTATTAATAAATTTGACTGAAAATATTTTGAGTTTCAGTTAACTTTTTTCTCTAATGCCATAATAAGTTAACTAAAAATAAAATTTTTTTTTAGTTAAATTTTTACAAAATTGTTCTCAGAATCTACAAAATTCTTTGTAGGTCCGCATTCACACAAAAAATTTACTGATTCAATGAATTTGGTTACTGAAAACGAAATTTAGTTTTTTCTGTGTATGAAAGTGAATCTAAAAATGTTCGTACGTCAACTTAAGCGGTAGTGCTAAAAGTCTACCGATATGTAAATTCGTTTTGATTTAGATAATAGAAAATCATTTAATAGTTGTTTTTTATGGGGATTGTTACAATTTAAGTTTAAACATTTTTTTAACGGACTAATAATCCCAAATTAATATTTTACTTATTAAGTAAAATATTTGTTTTATTAAAAATACAAAAATCTTAGAACAACTAGAGTTATTATGTTATAAACTTTCATTTAAACAAATGAGAAGCTCAACAACAAATAACAAAGTTGAAACAAGAACTCAATAATCAACATGTTTTTTTATTTTCTTACTTTACCGTTAATACATCAGCTGCAAATTGTATTTGTAAGAGCATGTAATAGTGTTTTCACACTGACATGGTTTTAATAAAAGTTGATTTTAACGTTAAAACCAACTGTTAAAACCTGGTTTTACCATACAAATTGTTTTTGTTAAAACCAAAATAAAACCATTTTTGAATTGGTTTTAAGTTGGTTTTATGAAATGCAACCTTGTTTTCGTTGTAATAAATTCAGTGATGCCAAGTTGAAATGACCGACAGTAGGTGGTAATGGTATGCCAGTTTATAACAATAGATGGCGCCTGAAAAATTTTCAACTTAAAAATTAATGCAGCAGCAACAATAATCAAAAAATTATGGAAAAAAAAGTTTTTTGGAAGGAAAACAACGAAAATATTTTAAATTGAAATGTGGAAAGTGAAAATAGACAATATGACTGACATTCATCTGCCTATAAAAAAGGTTCATCTTATAATGTATTTGTGCATTTTTATATTATTAACAATATTTCCAAGCACTTCTTTATTCTGTATAAGAAGTTCCATAATTTAAAGAAATTTTATTTACAAAATATAAAATAATTTCCATTTTAGAGTGCATTGTGAAATATCTCAGTTTTTCGTATTAACAAAAACTGTTGTTGTACAGTTTGTCCAACAAGTGTTATTAAAATGCAAAAAATGCAAGAACAAATACACGCATTTTGGCAGGAGATTTATTTTCTTTTGAGCAAAGCTATTAGACAGCCTGTAAGTTAAAAACTGAATTTAACAAACTTGCAGTGCGAAAGCAAAATCAGCTGTTTATGATTTTAACGTTAAAACCAAGTTTTAACTTTCAGTGTGAAAACACTATAAAAAGAAAATAAATGTAAATAACAACAACAGCTATTTAAGTATAGGGTGTTGCCACACAAGTATTTTTTGACCTGGTGAAGTCAATTTAATAATTAGTTGTTTTTTATGGGAATTGTTACAATTTAAGTTTAAAATTTTTAAAAACATTTATATTGAAAAGAAAAACAAGTTTTCATATTTAGTTATTGTTTTCACTATAAATTCTCTAACATCAAATGTGATTAATCAACTTAAAAATAAATGAGAAAAATTCTTTTGATTTTTATTTCATACTCGTATTAGAAAATTGTTCACTTTATATGCAATGATAAATTATGAACATAAAACCTTTTAAAATGCATTAAATTGTTATTAAAGTAATATTTATTTTAAAAAAATATTTATTTTACGAAAAATATTTCGATCCCGAAATCTCGAAAATCCCGTGATCCCGAAAAATCCCGGGATCCCGAAAATCCCGAGATCCTGAAAATTCTGAATCCCGGGATTTCCTAAAATCGATCCCGATTGGCATCCCTAGTATGTATACATAGATAATATAAATGTGAAGGTAAGACGTATGACTAAGTAAATAAATGATAATCAAATAAATGAGAAAAGCATATTATATGAGAAAACATACAAATTTCTAAAATTTTTCTGTTACGCAACATTTTCAAAGACTCCCCCCACCCCCACCATAACAAATCATAACAAAACTCGAACCCCACCCCTCCCCCTACAGCGTTACGTAATATATGGACGGCCCCTAAATCAAAAAACATTTTCTGCTGTACAATTCGTCAGTAGTATTGTTGACAAAGGCACTGTTGAATCAGTAGTGTTTCTCAATTGATACTTCCTAGAGGGTATCTAAGAAACATACATACATACATACTTATAAAGCTGTATGTACCCATCAAACAAAATGCTCCGAATTCGTAACGATTGGTCGAAAAAATCTTCCGATTTCGGCACCGAAATATTACCGAACTCGTAACAATTTTTGTATGAAATGGTTGACACGACTTCATAACGATATGTCGGTACGAATTCATTACGGTAAGTCGGTACGAATTCGTAACGACATGTAGGTACGATAGTAGGGTGTTAATGGCGGAGGACGACATGTTTTGGGAATTCAAAACTGGGAAAAAACAAAAACGTTGGCAACCCTGTTACAAATGGGGGGATTTTAGGGATTTTCATGCTGATATTTTGTGTGTGTGTGTGACTGATTCTTTGTTCATGTGTATGTATGTATACTTGTGTGCACAGCTTTTGTTTTTTGAGTGTGTGTGTGTGTGTATGAGTGTGTGTTTTTGTATTTACTTGTATGTTTGATGGTGTCCGATACTTTTGTTGTAGTGGCAGACAATCATTATACCCAGTAGGAAATGTCGATGGTGAAAATGTACTGAGTCGCTTTTGACTTGTCGCTTGTGCGACTTACATACAAATGTATGTATATTGACAAGTTATTGACAATTCCACCACAAGTACACCATATCTGTTTTCTCTTCTTTTATACTGACGGATAGAAGAAAACTTATTATACCAAAACTGTGACTAGAACTTTAGTATTGACACAAAGACACTTGCTCCCAGTCTGACTGCAGGATAGTTACAAAGGATCTGTGTGAATTTGTGTGCATGTAGTGATTGTTATTTGATAGACTTAGGATTGCTGTTTTGATTTGGTTGCTGTTGAGTTGGTATGCTTATATAGGATTATTGTATGTATGCATTTATGTTTGCGATCTCTGGGGAAATAATCTGGCAACCCTGTTGCGAATGAAAGTGGATAGGGAATGTATTTGGTAATGTATGTATATGTTGTTGGATTCATGTATGTGATCGTATCTATTTTTGCTTTGAAGAATGTCATTGCTTGTGTGAATTACATAATCACTTTTTCATACATATTTACAAATGAATGTATAAGTATATGTTTTCTAGACTATTCACGTTGCTATTCTTATGGAGATAGAAAATATTGTGTTGGCATAGGTTTTGTGTGTACAAGTGCATTTCAGATGTTAAATGTTTTGAATCCAATCAGGTTGATAAGCAGAGTTTTTGAATAGGGGGTAGTGATATTTTTATTTCGGTATATTTTACTTTAATATAACAATTATAAGAAATAGCTTTTAGAGAAATATAGCAAAAACTTATAGAAGCACCTTCTTTCACGTGTCCCGCTTTTCTAGTACCTTTGTATTGCAAACTGATGCTAGCGATTTTGTTCTGGGTGTTGCTGTGTATATGAATTTCATCATATATCGTAATACCAACAGAGAATTGTGGAAATGTGTGTGTGTGGGTATGTGTTTATGTGTGTGTGTGTGTGTATGTGTGTGTGTGTGTGTGTGTGCGTATGTATGTTTGTAGGAATTTCAATGTGTGTATTTCTGTTGGAGCTTAGGGCTGATTGTGATTTATGAGGGGTGAGGTGTTCTAGTAATATGTAACCGGGGGAATCTGTGTGTTTGTGTGTCTGTAGGAGTTTAAGGCTGACCATGATTTGGGTGGGCAGGGTTGTTGACGTAATATGTATCCATGGGGATTTGTGGATGTGTCTGTCTATAGTAGTTTAAGCCTGATCGTGATTTGAGGTAGGTGAGGATGTTCTTGAGGTAAATTGGTTATGTGTATGTATGTATGTATTTTTGTAAGAATTTAAGATGATTGTGATTTATTAGGGGCGAGGTGTTCTTGTAATATGTAGCCGTGAGAATCTATGTGTATAGACGTCTGTAGAAGTTTAAGACTATCTGTAATTTCAGGTAGGTGAGAGTGTTGTGTTGTTGAGATTAATCTTATATATTGTATATGTATTTATGTATGATCATGGGAATTTTTATATGTATATCTGGGGGAGAATTTTAGGCTGGTCGTGATTTGTGAAAGGTGCGGTGTTGTTGAAATTTTCTTGGATATTTCTTATATGAATTCTGCTATGTGTGTGTGTAGTTGCGCTAATATTTATATGTAGATAGAAATAAATTGTTTTCAGTATCGACATTTGGTACTATAAAATACTATCATATGTCTGGACTTCCCTAATCTTATTATGTTTTTATACTTACGCTTGTTTTATATTTTCTCATACTTAAATTTGTCTCGCGTTAAGGTCTGCCTATATGAAATTTGTTTATATTACAGATTTTGTTTATTTCAATCCTTGAATACATTTTTTTTTTCATTGATGTCTTTTGTTCTTCTTGTTGTTGGTGCTGTTGTTGTAAACATTCGTCTGTGTATAGATGCGATATATTCATTTTTTTTTTATTTGAAAATAAAAACGTTTTAATTTTTATCTGCGTTTACTTAAAATTTGTGAGGATTTTCTGTTTTTAAGTAAAACTGAATTCCTGAAGATACATACTCTATAGTAATAGCAACTATAATATAAATATTTCTTATACTTAATTTAAATTTTTTCAAAGTTGATGCAACGTTAGTAAGTTAACGTTAGAAATTTTTGTGGTACATAATTTTTTTTTAACTATAGACTTTTTTCTTCACTTTCTACATTTGTTTTCGAAATCTTGCTTTGCTTTATGAAAATGTATAAACATTTTTAAATGAAACTGATCCGGCACTCCCGCTTAGATACTGTGGTTATATATTGTATTATACGATTATGAATAAGAATGCAGTAAGCTGATGTCTTTGCTTACTGTTTCAAATTAAAATTTTATTCAATAGAATAAAAGGAGATTTTTTCTTAAATTCTGATGCAGTTAAGATCGAATATGAGACTGAATTTAAATGTACTTTTAAATTAGTCACAATGAACAAACTTATTTTCTTGTTGAAAAGCGATCATCAGAAAACGAAGTGGTTTTCAGAGACTTTAGGTATACCCTTTCGACGGTTCCTCTAGAATACAAGATGAGTTTGTCTGACGAAATTTCTGTTGCTTTATACTGATAATATGTTTACATTAATAAGGTACATATGTACATGTTTATTTTATGAAGGGCTATTACCTATGGCTTTCATTTGACGTTCTATATGATTTTTTTTTTTCTCATTTTATTAAAGTTCAGCGTGTTGTGTATATATTTCTGAAATGTTTAAGTGTGCTTTGTATGTCCATCGGACAGAGTGTACGTTTTAGTTGGTCAGTCAGTCTATATATTTATTTTTTTTTCTTCTAATGTACCACACCTTTTTTCACATTTTACTACTTGAAATAGAGAATTTTTGTATAATTTTTTGTGGGTATCTACATACATTAGTTAAATATGTGTATGAATTCTTAAGAAAAAATTTTAAATAAAATATTGGAAAAAGAATTAAGTATGTGAATGGTTTTTATTTCTTTATTAGCTTTACTTCGCTAGATCAAAAAAATTTTTGTTTTTGCTTATTTGCAAATTCTTGTTTTCATGTCGCTTAAACATGTACAGTCTTGTTTTCATGACGCTTAAACATGCACAGTCTTGTTTCCATATCGTTTAAGCCTGCACAGTCTTGTTTTCATGTCGCTTAAACATGTACAGTCTTGTTTTCTTTGAAAAGTTATGCACATGACAAATTGAATTTCACAATGTTATGAAATTCCATTAGATTTTTTCATAAAGAGAAACAATTTAGACAATCGGATAAGTACTTATATTTTTCACTACATACAAGTTTCTGTTATTTTATATTCGAATAGATGAATCCTAAATTTCCTTTAAAAAATAACACACAACAAGGAATAATTTAATTTAATTTTATTTATATTAATAATACATTTTAATTTAATTTTATTTATTTTTATTATAATGATGGAAACATTTCATAATATCCAATTATTAAATTTTCTAATATACTTTTACGCAAAAAATATATTGTACATCTGCAAGTATCTGGTCCTTCCTCACACTCAGGATTATACCAAGGACAGCTTTTGAAGTGCCCTTCTGTGTTGTCTTCATCTTCCATGATACCATATTCTTCGTTTTCATCCAGCATATTTTGAAAAATTTGATCATCTCCCAATGATAAAAAAGCCTGAAGCTTTCAAAATCTCTTATAAATTGGTTTAGAGTACGTCTAATTTGGCTCATTATATTTGCCGATAAATTAATGAATGATGATTGTTTGAAGGTTTCTTTAAGACTAATTTGCTCTTTAAATTTTTAAAGTACTATCTTTTGATATTTAAAATATCTATACCATCATCTATATTCCATACTTCTTTTTTAGCACTCTATCTCTCTCTATCCCTTTTCTCTCTATAGCTATCTCTTTCTGTCTATCACTACCCCTCCACTTGTTCACTATTTCACCATATTTTCGATTAGCCTTCTTGAAGTCGTCATCGCTACTTTTAAGATCATTTTCAGTTAAACATTCAAAGTGCGGAGAAGTAAATAAAAAAAATAAATAAATAAAACAAAAATGGAGTCTACAACAAATCTAACATCAAAATTTAATTCACTAAAAAATAAAACCTTAATCCACATAAAGGAGCTTGAGACATCAACTAAATACACCATTCGAAAAGTGTCAAGAGTAACAACAAAATATGGGCCAACACTAAAAGTTGAAATGGAAAACCACATAATGTTCCTCCCAAAGCGATAAAATGCTTTAACCAATGCTGAAATTAAAGAACTCTCGAGCGGATCATATTGCTTAAGTAGAGAAGGTGAACAAAGCTTAATTGTTGAAAGCGAGCTGAGTGAATTTCTAATTCGAAATTCCCAATTTCCAATTTGGCAATAATATATAATAATTTTGTATTTTAAATTATAAATAAAAATACATGAAAGAGTTTTGTAAAATATAAATTATTGTGCTTTTTTATTTAATATTTTCAGTTATTTCATAAAGAAATTTAAGACATAAATGACCACAGGTAAATGTATTGAAATTCTGATGTTGATTATAGTTGTATTTTATATTTCTACCAAGATATTTGACTACTTCCGAAGGAGGTTGTAAGTTTCCAAAGCTGTCGAAATACTCTTTTTCATTATTGTTTTTATAATATGCTACCCAATGTGTACCAGGTCCTGTTGATACGTCTAAATTGATTATTCCACATTCTATTTTCTTTGTTCGTTTTGGTAGAGTATTCAACATGAAAACTCCTCTAAAATATGGAATATTTATAGAGAAACGGTTTATGTCCACATCAGATCGTGGTCTGTTCGTAGCATCTCTAAGAGTTTTTTGATTCCTCTTTGTAAACTAAACCATAACCCTTTTTATATGGTTTTAAGTAAAGTCCCTTTCCAACTGCTATAGATTCCATCGCTTTATTATGTCTAATTGCTTCATCAAGTTGATTTTTTGCATTCTTTGTTGCATTAACAGCTTTAGCTATAGCAGCACCTCCAGTTATTAGACTATCAATTGCACCCAGAGCAGTTAAAATCGGTATTAGAGGCAAAAACCCACCAATTTTTGGTACACGTATTACATGTGGTACTATAATTTGAGATTTTCTTCCTTTTAATGATTTGTTGATAGTTTTTCGGGCAATTTTAATTGCTGAGTTAATATCTAATGGTTTTTCCTTCTTTAGTATGTTTGTTGCAGCTCTAATTGATGTTCTAAACAGTTTTTTTTATCATTTATCTTGTTCTTTTTAACATTTTTCTTTTTCTCCACACCCATACCAAATTTTGTTTTGGCTTTCATTGCGTTAGTAACCATATAGGCAAATGATTTTTCAGCAATACTGCTATCTTTTGATAAAACTCGATCCCAAGCTGAATTTTCAAGTATTTTATCAGCTTTATGTCTAATGCTTAAATCCTTATTTTTTGAATAAGCTATATCGTGATCTTTACAAGCAGAGTCCAATAAATTAATTCCTTTGTCACCTCAATTTAAACGCTTTTGTAGTTTTGTTTCAGGTCCACAATACTAATATCCAGGAAGATAAAGTTCACCAGTTAGAGAGTTTATTTTTTTTATCTACTATACCTCCTCCAACGAAGGTGTTTTTATGACTAAACGTTTTCTGATATTGTATAACTATATCATCTCATTTTGTCGATAATAACAGGTAACATTTATAAAATCTATTTAGTTCGTAATATTGTTCCTTCTACTATTTTTTCTTTTTTGTTTACTTGCCTCTATCTTGACTGATGGTTTCTCAGTCTTTAAACTTGTATATTCTCAACTTCTGTCTTGATGTTACTTTCTTCTTTCATGCGAATTCTTGTTTTTTCTTTTCATATCGCTTAAACATGCACAGTCTTGTTATCTTTGAAAGGTTCTGCACAAAACAAATCGAATTTCACAATATTATGAAATTCCATTATATTTCATTAGGTATTTTCTTATCGACACCAACTGCTTTAACACCATCTCATTTACGTTTGCTAACAGCAAATAATACAATAGGTGTCAGCTATTAGATCAGCTTATCAGCTATTAGATCAGCTTATTAGCACCTGGTCTGTTTTTCAGATCAGCTTTTCAGGAGCTGGTCTGGTTTTCAGATCAGCTTATCAGGACCTGGTCTGGTTATCAGATCAGCTTATCAGGACCTGGTCTGGTTTTCAGATCAGCTTATCAGGACCTGGTCTGGTTATCAGATCAGCTTTTCAGGACCTGGTCTGGTTTTCAGATCAGCTTTTCAGGACCTGGTCTGGTTTTCAGATCAGCTTTTCAGGACCTGGTCTGGTTTTCAGATCAGCTTTTCAGGACCTGGTCTGGTTCTCAGATCAGCTTTTCAGGACCTGGTCTGGTTTTCAGATCAGCTTTTCAGGACCTGGTCTGGTTTTCAGATCAGCTTTTCAGGACCTGGTCTGGTTTTCAGATCAGGCTATCAGGACCTGGTCTGGTTTTCAGATCAGCTTATCAGGAGCTGGTCTGATTTTCAGGTCAGCTTATTAGGAGCTGGTCTGATTTTCAGGTCAGCTTATTAGGAGCTGGTCTGGTTTTCAGGTCAGATGAAATAATTAAAGTCTATCTTTTATTAGCAGTATTTTTTTTCTATAACGAAAATCGTTTAATTCAATATATTTGCTTATAATCAAAAATCCATATTTATACTTCCAACACTCTACAAATTTTTTAAAACTTGTCAAAATTCATATTACTGCCAACATGAACCTTGTAAACATGCTTCATATTTTTCTCATCTTACTTAAACATTATAATTACATTTGCATTGTCTCTTATTAAATGCTTATAGCCATATTCATAAAAATTTTAAACAACATTTCAAATGTTGTTTGAACAAAATTCGCTAAAATTGTGTTCATAATAGAATATTAGCTTATGTTAAAAAAATAAGAGTGACTTATTGAACCACGCTCGAAAAATATTTAAAGGACTTATTGAACCACCCTGGTAGGTATCAAATTTCAAGAATTTTAAAATTTTAATTACCCAAATTTAACAATTTCAGCAACAATTTAACAATTTTAATTGATCCAGGATGAACAGTTCCCTACTACTATCTGAGGTTTAAAAACATATATTTATACTAAAATTATCTATATACTACTACAAATATGAATAGTTAAAGAAATTACATAATTTCATAATTAAAAGAATGTGTTATTATACATTAATTTTTTTCTGGTAATGAAGCTTAATACATTTCAATTATGATATTTGCTGATGTTGCATGTGGAAAGCAGAATAATATACATACATATGTACGTGTACGTGTATATTTTTGTATGGGGCGACAGAAGAATGATGACTCATTCTACTTGTGCCAAACATAAGCATAATTCTTAATACATACATACAAAGTTTAAAATATAAATAAACAAGAAGCAAAACTAGAACGACGTCAGCTCAAAATTATTTTAAGTATGGGTGCATTTAATTTATAAGATTTGTTGATTTACGCAAGTTAAAAAACGTTTTTAAGCTAATATTCTATTATGAACACAATTTTAGCGAACTTAGCTCAAACAACATTTGAAATGCTGTTTAAAATTTTTATGAATATGGCTATAAGCATTTAATAAGAGACAATGCAAATGTAATTATAATGTTTAAGTAAGATGAGAAAAATATGAAGCATGTTTATAAGGTTCATGTTGGCAGTAATATGAATTTTGACAAGTTTTAAAAAATTTGTAGAGTGTTGGAAGGATAAATATGGATTTTTGATTATAAGCAAATATATTGAATTAAACGATTTTCGTTATAGAAAAAAAAATGCTGCCAATAAAAGATAGACTTTAGTTATTTCATCTGACCTGATAACCAGACCAGCTCCTAATAAGCTGGCCTGAAAATCAGACCAGCTCCTAATAAGCTGACCTGAAAATCAGACCAGCTCCTGATAAGCTGATCTGAAAACCAGACCAGGTCCTGATAGCCTGATCTGAAAACCAGACCAGGTCCTGAAAAGCTGATCTGAAAACCAGACCAGGTCCTGAAAAGCTGATCTGAAAACCAGACCAGGTCCTGAAAAGCTGATCTGAGAACCAGACCAGGTCCTGAAAAGCTGATCTGAAAACCAGACCAGGTCCTGATAAGCTGATCTGAAAACCAGACCAAGTTCTGATAAGCTGATCTGATAACCAGACCAGGTCCTGATAAGCTGATCTGAAAACCAGACCAGGTCCTGATAAGCTGATCTGATAACCAGACCAGGTCCTGATAAGCTGATCTGAAAACCAGACCAGCTCCTGAAAAGCTGATCTGAAAAACAGACCCAGTGCTAATAAGCTGATCTAATAGCTGATAAGCTGATCTAATAGCTGACACCTATTGTACTATTTGCTGTTAGCAAACGTAAATGAGATGGTGTTAAAGCAGTTGGTGTCGATAAGATAATACCTAATGAAATATAATGGAATTTCATAATATTGTGAAATTCGATTTGTTTTGTGCTGAACCTTTCAAAAATAACAAGACTGTGCATGTTTAAGCGATATGAAGAGAAAAAACAAGAATTCGCATGAAAGAAGAAAGTAACATGAAGACAGAAGTTGAGAATATACAAGTTTAAAGACTGAGAAACCATCAGTCAAGATAGAGGCAAGTAAACAAAAAAAAAATAGTAGAAGGAACAATATTACGAACTAAATAAATTTTATAAATGTTACCTGTTATTATCGACAAAATGAGATGATATAGTTATACAATATCAGAAAATGTTTAGTCATAAAAACACCTTCGTTGGAGGAGGTATAGTAGACAAAAAAAATAAACTCTCTAACTGGTGAACTTTATCTTCCTGGATATTAGTATTGTGGACCTGAAACAAAACTACAAAAACGTTTAAATTGAGGTGACAAAGGAATTAATTTATTGGACTCTGCTTGTAAAGATCACGATATAGCTTATTCAAAAAATAAGGATTTAAGCATTAGACATAAAGCTGATAAAATACTTGAAAATTCAGCTTGGGATCGAGTTTTATCAAAAGATAGTAGTATTGCTGAAAAATCATTTGCCTATATGGTTACTAACGCAATGAAAGCCAAAACAAAATTTGGTATGGGTGTGGAGAAAAAGAAAAATGTTAAAAAGAACAAGATAAATGATAAAAAACTGTTTAGAACATCAATTAGAGCTGCAACAAACATACTAAAGAAGGAAAAACCATTACATATTAACTCAGCAATTAAAATTGCCCGAAAAACTATCAACAAATCATTAAAAGGAAGAAAATCTCAAATTATAGTATCACATGTAATACGTGTACCAAAAATTGGTGAGTTTTTGCCTCTAATACCGATTTCAACTGCTCTGGGTGCAATTGGTAGTCTAACAACTGGAGGTGCTGCTATAGCTAAAGCTGTTAATGCAACAAAGAATGCAAAAAATCAACTTGATGAAGCAATTAGACATAATAAAGCGATGGAATCTATAGCAGTTAAAAAGGGACTTTACTTAAAACCATATAAAAAGGGTTATGGTTTAGTTTACAAAGAGGAATCAAAAAACTCTTAGAGATGCTACGAACAGACCACTATCTGATGTGGACATAAACCATTTCTCTATAAATATTCCATATTTTAGAGGAGTTTTCATGTTGAATACTCTACCAAAACGAACAAAGAAAATAGAATGTGGAATAATCAATTTAGACGTATCAACAGGACCTGGTACACATTGGGTAGCATATTATAAAAACAATAATGAAAAAGAATATTTCGACAGCTTTGGAAACTTACAACCTCCTTCGGAAGTAGTCAAATATCTTGGTAGAAATATAAAATACAACTATAATCAACATCAGAATTTCAATACATTTACCTGTGGTCATTTATGTCTTAAATTTCTTTATGAAATAACTGACAATATTAAATAAAAAAGCACAAACATTTATATTTTACAAAACTCTTTCATGTATTTTTATTTATAATTTAAAATACAAAATTATTATATATTATTGCCAAATTGGAAATTGGGAATTTCGAATTAGAAATTCACTCAGCTCGCTTTCAACAATTAAGCTTTGTTCACCTTCTCTACTTAAGCAATATGATCCGCTCGAGAGTTCTTTAATTTCAGCATCGGTTAAAGCATTTTATCGCTTTGGGAGGAACATTATGTGGTTTTCCATTTCAACTTTTAGTGTTGGCCCATATTTTGTTGTTACTCTTGACACTTTTCGAATGGTGTATTTAGTTGATGTCTCAAGCTCCTTTATGTGGATTAAGGTTTTATTTTTTAGTGAATTAAATTTTGATGTTAGATTTGTTGTAGACTCCATTTTTGTTTTATTTATTTATTTTTTTTATTTACTTCTCCGCACTTTGAATGTTTAACTGAAAATGATCTTAAAAGTAGCGATGACGACTTTAAGAAGGCTAATCGAAAATATTGTTACGAAAATAGCCGTCAACAATGTTAAGCAACATCACACAGAAATATTCCAACAGGGTTAATGTAAATGCTACGCGAAAATATTCCTACAGGGTCAAAGTAAAGAATAGTCTAGAATAGTAGCCAAAAACTAAATAAGCATGCCTAGCTTGATTAAACATAAACAAGCAAAAGTAACAACAAAAAGCGTCTGCTTATTAAGAAGATTCACATATTTGTACACATACATACATGCCAATTCAAACGAAAAGCAAAAGATAAACAACCACCGTGTGTTGCTTAGTTAATGATGTACACACGTACGCATATACACATGTATGTACATAGTTACCACATGAACTTAATTAGGCAGCATATAAGATGATAATGATCGTCTAGACATTGCTTGAAACTTCTAGTGGAATTTCTGTGAAATATAAATAGAGGTGACGCATCCAATGGTGAGTGAGTTGCAGTCGAAAGTCAGTCGCGAACAGTTATAGTTAGTGCTAATCAGAAAGTAGTGAAGTTAAGAACTCGTTAGTCAGTTGATAATTAAGTTGTGAATTAATAATAGTCTGTCGTGGAATTAGTGCTAATCAGAAAGTAGTGAAGTTATGAACTCGTTAGTCAGTTGATAATTAAGTTGTGAATTAATAATAGTCTGTCGTGGAATTGAGATTATTGTGGAGTCTATCGTGTCGACTGGAGTAAAGGGAACAGCGCAGCGAATAGACGTGTATAAGGGTGTAATTAAAGCCAGTGAGTCTTTATTGGTGTATCAACTGTGAGTGTCGGCAGAGTGAGTGCCGTGTGTGACAAGCAGCAGACAAAGAAGTATTGGTGTATCAACTGTGAGTGACGGCAGAGTGAGTCTCGTAAGTGACGGCAGCAGACAGAGAGGTGTCACGTGAATACTTGCGCAGGCAGCTAAGAGACGTGTGTAAACTACAGCGAGGAAGCCGTAGTGGTAACCAGTTGTGAATAGCTGTGTGTAATTTATTAGTTTAAGTTGTATTAGTGTATTTAAGCTCTTGAGTAATTTAGTATAAGTGTATTTGTAAATAAAACTTGTATCATTCTTAACCCTAATTACTACACTCGGCTCTTGTATTCATTTGCAAATCTTCGGATCTACGGAAAAGCGTTTTTATAGAGAGAAAAACGTAACAATATGGTGAAATAGTGAATAAGTGGAGGGGTAGTGATAGACAGAAAGAGATAGCTATAGAGAGAAAAGGGATAGAGAGAGATAGAGTGCTAAAAAAGAAGTATGGAATATAGATGATGGTATAGATATTTTAAATATCAAAAGATAGTACTTTAAAAATTTAAAGAGCAAATTAGTCTTAAAGAAACCTTCAAACAATCATCATTCATTAATTTATCGGCAAATATAATGGGCCAAATTAGACGTACTCTAAACCAATTTATAAGAGATTTTGAAAGCTTCAGGCTTTTTTATCATTGGGAGATTATCAAATTTTTCAAAATATGCTGGATGAAAACGAAGAATATGGTATCATGGAAGATGAAGACAACACAGAAGGGCACTTCAA
Source organism: Tachina grossa (assembly GCA_949987645.1). Lineage (NCBI taxonomy): Eukaryota > Metazoa > Arthropoda > Insecta > Diptera > Tachinidae > Tachina > Tachina grossa. Next base: position 46,574,728 of record OX465277.1, read on the forward strand.
AAGCTGTCCTTGGTATAATCCTGAGTGTGAGGAAGGACCAGATACTTGCAGATGTACAATATATTTTTTTCGTAAAAGTATATTAGAAAATTTAATAATTGGATATTATGAAATGTTTCCATCATTATAATAAAAATAAATAAAATTAAATTAAAATGTATTATTAATATAAATAAAATTAAATTAAATTATTCCTTGTTGTGTGTTATTTTTTAAAGGAAATTTAGGATTCATCTATTCGAATATAAAATAACAGAAACTTGTATGTAGTGAAAAATATAAGGACTTATCCGATTGTCTAAATTGTTTCTCTTTATGAAAAAATCTAATGAAATTTAATGGAATTTCATAACATTGTGAAATTTAATTTGTCATGTGCATAACTTTTCAAGGAAAACAAGACTGTACATGTTTAAGCGACATGAAAACAAGACTGTGCATGCTTAAACGATATGGAAACAAGACTGTGCATGTTTAAGTGTCATGAAAACAAGACTGTACATGTTTAAGCGACATGAAAACAAGAATTTGCAAATAAGCAAAAACAAAATTTTTTTTGATCTAGCGAAGTAAAGCTAATAAAGAAATAAAAACCATTCACATACTTAATTCTTTTTCCAATATTTTATTTAAAATTTTTTCTTAAAAATTCATACACATATTTAACTAATGTATGTAGATACCCACAAAAAATTATACAAAAATTCTCTATTTCAAGTAGTAAAATGTGAAAAAAGGTGTGGTACATTAGAAGAAAAAAAAATAAATATATAGACTGACTGACCAACTAAAACGTAAACTCTGTCCGATGGACATACAAAGCACACTTAAACATTTCAGAAATATATACACAACACGCTGAACTTTAATAAAATGAGAAAAAAAAATCATATAGAACGTCAAATGAAAGCCATAGGTAATAGCCCTTCATAAAATAAACATGTACATATGTACCTTATTAATGTAAACATATTATCAGTATAAAGCAACAGAAATTTCGTCAAACAAACTCATCTTGTATCCTAGAGGAACCGTCGAAAGGGTATACCTAAAGTCTCTGAAAACCACTTCGTTTTCTGATGATCGCTTTTCAACAAGAAAATAAGTTTGTTCATTGTGACTAATTTAAAAGTACATTTAAATTCAGTCTCATATTCGATCTTAACTGCATCAGAATTTAAGAAAAAATCTCCTTTTATTCTATTGAATAAAATTTTAATTTGAAACAGTAAGCAAAGACATCAGCTTACTGCATTCTTATTCATAATCGTATAATACAATATATCAATATATAACCACAGTATCTAAGCGGGAGTGCCGGATCAGTTTCATTTAAAAATGTTTATACATTTTCATAAAGCAAAGCAAGATTTCGAAAACAAATGTAGAAAGTGAAGAAAAAAGTCTATAGTTAAAAAAAAATTATGTACCACAAAAATTTCTAACGTTAACTTACTAACGTTGCATCAACTTTGAAAAAATTTAAATTAAGTATAAGAAATATTTATATTATAGTTGCTATTACTATAGAGTATGTATCTTCAGGAATTCAGTTTTACTTAAAAACAGAAAATCCTCACAAACTTTTAAGTAAACGCAGATAAAAATTAAAACGTTTTTATTTTCAAATAAAAAAAAACTGAATATATCGCATCTATACACAGACGAATGTTTACAACAACAGCACCAACAACAATAAGAACAAAAGACATCAATGAAAAAAAAAATGTATTCAAGGATTGAAATAAACAAAATCTGTAATATAAACAAATTTCATATAGGCAGACCTTAACGCGAGACAAATTTAAGTATGAGAAAATATAAAACAAGCGTAAGTATAAAAACATAATAAGATTAGGGAAGTCCAGACATATGATAGTATTTTATAGTACCAAATGTCGATACTGAAAACAATTTATTTCTATCTACATATAAATATTAGCGCAAATACACACACACATAGCAGAATTCATATAAGAAATATCCAAGAAAATTTCAACAACACCCCACCTTTCACAAATCACGACCAGCCTAAAATTCTCCCCCAGATATACATATAAAAATTCCCATGATCATACATACATACATATACAATATATAAGATTAATCTCAACAACACAACACTCTCACCTACCTGAAATTACAGATAGTCTTAAGCTTCTACAGACGTCTATACACATAGATTCTCACGGCTACATATTACAAGAACACCTCGCCCCTAATAAATCACAATCATCTTAAATTCTTACAAAAATACATACATACATACATACACATAACCAATTTACCTCAAGAACATCCTCACCTACCTCAAATCACGATCAGGCTTAAACTACTATAGACAGACACATCCACAAATCCCCATGGATACATATTACGTCAACAACCCTGCCCACCCAAATCATGGTCAGCCTTAAACTCCTACAGACACACAAACACACAGATTCCCCCGGTTACGTATTACTAGATCACCTCACCCCTCATAAATCACAATCAGCCCTAAGCTCCAACAGAAATACACACATTGAAATTCCTACAAACATACATAGGCACACACACACACACACACACACACATACACACACACACATAAACACATACCCACACACACACATTTCCACAATTCTCTGTTGGTATTACGATATATGATGAAATTCATATACACAGCAACACCCAGAACAAAATCGCTAGCATCAGTTTGCAATATAAAGGTACTAGAAAATGGGGACACGTGAAAGAAGGTGCTTCTATAAGTTTTTGCTATATTTCTCTAAAAGCTATTTCTTATAATTGTTATATTAAAGTAAAATATACCGAAATAAAAATATCACTACCCCCTATTCAAAAACTCTGCTTATCAACCTGATTGGATTCAAAACATTTAACATCTGAAATGCACTTGTACACACAAAACCTATGCCAACACAATATTTTCTATCTCCATAAGAATAGCAACGTGAATAGTCTAGAAAACATATACTTATACATTCATTTGTAAATATGTATGAAAAAGTGATAATGTAATTCACACAAGCAATGACATTCTTCAAAGCAAAAATAGATACGATCACATACATGAATCCAACAACATATACATACATTACCAAATACATTCCCTATCCACTTTCATTCGCAACAGGGTTGCCAGATTATTTCCCCAGAGATCGCAAACATAAATGCATAAATACAATAATCCTATATAAGCATACCAACGATAACTCAAAACAGCAATCCTAAGTCTATCAAATAACAATCACTACATGCACACAAATTCACACAGATCCTTTGTAACTATCCTGCAGTCAGACTGGGAGCAAGTGTCTTTGTGTCAATACTAAGGTTCTAGTCACAGTTTTGGTATAATAAGTTTTCTTCTATCCGTCAGTATAAAAGAAGAGAAAACAGATATGGTGTACTTGTGGTGGAATTGTCAATAACTTGTCAATATACATACATTTGTATGTAAGTCGCACAAGCGACAAGTCAAAAGCGACTCAGTTCATTTTCACCATCGACATTTCCTACTGGGTATAATGATTGTCTGCCACTACAACAAAAGTATCGGACACCATCAAACATACAAGAAAATACAAAAACACACACTCATACACACACACACACTCAAAAAACAAAAGCTGTGCACACAAGTATACATACATACACATGAACAAAGAATCAGTCACACACACACACAAAATATCAGCATGAAAATCCCTAAAATCCCCCCATTTGTAACAGGGTTGCCAACGTTTTTGTTTTTTCCCAGTTTTGAAATCCCAAAACATGTCGTCCTCCGCCATTAACACCCTACTTACGATTTTTTTTTGCTTTTACAGCAGAGTACCGCTTCACCGTTATGTTTCTGCTATTGTCGAAATAATTTGCACATACTCACTTTTTTTAATATTTGTTACAATTCTTTTTTTTTATCAACATATACATACATATTTATTTAAAAAAAAATGTTCACATACTTTTACTTATGTACTCAAAAATCAAAGTTTTAAGCGCAGTATTCACGGTCAAAATGCATGACACAAGCATCGTATACGTGTGCATGAAGAACTCGGCATACACGTGCATTCATTGCACGATAAATTAATAGCATATTGCTACAAGCTAATTGTGATGCAATTGTAAAACTACATACAAAAACTTTTTACGTATAGAATTTGACAGTTCTTTGCTTAACCCAATGCTTTAAGTAGTTAATCTTCTTATTTTTGTGTTGCATACATGCATGTGAAAAATCAAAAAATTTATATTTTGCTTCAAGCGTTGTCGGTGCGACACATGCAAACAAAATTTCACTAATATTGTTATATTGCAGGTCATGCATTTTGACAGTGAATAATGTTTAAAACAAATTGTTCAGAGAAACTACCGAAATGTCTTAACGAATTCGGTACGACAAGTCTGACAAATTCGAAACATTTTGTTTGGGGGGTATTCATTATGTTTGTAAGCTCATACTACCAAACATATTACTATACATATGTATATGCATTTATTATTATAAAATAATAATAAATGCAGGAATGTTATCTCGTGAGAGCGTGAGAATTCGTGCGTGCTTATTAAAAAAAGCTCACGCACAATCACGCACGAGTAAATTTTTTTCAGTCACGCTCACGCACTCACGCGTGATTACTTATAATAATTGATCACGAAGCACGCGTGACTCATGCGTGACACGATAAAATCACGACATTTGCACATCTCTAACTATAACGTCATTTATTGTAAGAAATTTTGGGTTGATAATAAAGGGGTTTCATTTATTTTCTTGGATAAATCAGTACTTAACGAAAATTAACTATAAAAAGATTGATTATTCTGAGTTTCATCATTTAAATCCTCTGCCTCATAGCTTTCCTCCTCTTTTTCATCTTCTTCAAAAAACGGTGTTGATACAGTAGTAGTAGTAGTAGTAGTAGTAGTAGTAGTAGTAGTAGTTATTGATGTTATATCAATATTATCATTCATTTAGTAATCACATCATCTACCGGAGGTTGGGCAAGAAGCGATACGGAAAAATGTAAAATATTTGCTGAGCACTTAAAATCCATATTTACGCCAAACACATGTACTGGTGCTTCTGATTTGCCGAGTGTAGTTGCTTTTCCCTCTCGACCCTTAAAGTTTAAGATGCGTGATGTACAAAAAGTAATTGCTGATGAACTTACCGCATATTGCAATAAGAGTCCTGCTATTTATTTTTAATGCCACATTACGACTGAAGTATTATCCACAATACTGGAAGCTTGCCAAGGTCAAAATGATTCCAAAGCCGAGCAAAGATCTTACCAAAGCAGAGTCATATAGGCCAATAAGTTTGCTGTCAACTATGTCAAAACTCTTCGAAAAGCTGCTCATGACAAAATTGTTCCCTTGTCTAATAGATAATATGTGCATACCGGACAATCAATTTGGTTTTAGAAATCAGCATATCACCATTGAACACACGCATAAATTGGTTCAATTTATAAGGAAAACATTTGAAGAAAAGAAGTATTTTTCTGCCCTGTTTATTAATGTTTCTCAGCCATTTGATAAAGTTCGGCATGATGGCCTAATTTTACAATTGAAGACATATCTACCAAATAACATTCTAAAACTTTTGGAAAGTTATATTTTAGGCCAGAAGATCTCTGTTATGGAAGGAGAATTTATGAGTAACCCCGAAACTATCTCATCCGGTGTACCACAAGGGAGTATACTGGGGACAGTTTTGTATTTGATTTATACTTGTTTGGCGTAAAAACGGATTTTAAGTGCTCAGCAAATATTTTACCTTTTTCAGTATCGCTTCTTGCCCAACTTCCGGTAGATGTGCGTAGAGGTGGCTTATACTCAATGGGTGTTTTAAGCTTTCTAGCAGCGCACCACAAAGAGTAATTAGACGCTGGTGTGACATCAAGACCTTCCAGATAATTTTTAAGAGATGCAGTTTTTTCAGACGCAAGCAACTCTTGGAGTCGTTTAGTGCACTCTTTAAATCTGATTTTATTTTGTGGTGATCTGTGCTGTTGCCATTCCCTTCTAGCTCTTCTTTTTTCACGTACGAGACGTTCAATGTCTGTAGAATAAATTTTATTAAACCCAGTCTGCGGATGGGAGATAATGGCATGTTCAGCAACCTGTTTAATATTCTCGCTGAGATTGGCAATGTTAGATTCAATATCATCGGATGTTCTAAGCGTAATGTTTTCCGTACAATGACTACTGAGATATTTTTTGAACCCCAGCCAATTAACACGATTGATCATCTTCACATATGGGTCAGGTAAGTTACTTCTTAAGGGACTACAAATTATAATGATCGTCGGAGAGTGATTGGACGAAAGATCAAGAGAAGCTTGAACTTGAATTAAATCCCTAGAGATATTTTTTGTGACGCCAAAATTTATAACATCCGGAATTTTTTGTATGTCAGTAGGCCAATAAGTGGGCTCCCCACTCGAAATGACATCCAAGCCCATTTTTGAAATGGTGTTGAACAATGCTCGACCTCTGGGGGTAATAAGACGCGAACACCAGAACGTATGCTTAGCATTGTAGTCGCCAGCTGCTACAAAATAAGGTCCAAGAGATTTGTAGAAATCCTCATATTAATTCTCAGTGATTGAAAATCTGGGAGGGGAGTAAATTGATGATATAACAAAATTTGTACAAAAACTTTCAATGCCAATATATGTTGCTTGTAGGTGTTCTTCACAAATGTTATCAAGAACATAGTGCTTGAGTCTTGACTTTATTAGAATTGCTGATCCACCGCAAGCCCTTCCTGTAGGGTCCTTTGTATCATATATAGTGTAGCCATAAATTTTAAAAAGACTTCTCAAAGTCAAATGAGTCTCAGATACTAACATTATATCAATATTTTTTTCCGTGAGGAAGTGCACAGTTCATTTTTATGTTGGCGAATGCCGTTTGCGTTCCAGAAACATATTGTTAACGTGTTCATGGCTTATTAATTAATGCTTGAAGCAGAGTATTCTGCATTCGCAGCATTTCTTGCATCATGCTAGTCATATTTGTTGTAAAATTGTTTATAGTTTGCACCAGATTTTCAATAGTATCTTCAAGGCGATTAAAATTAAAGCTTGCGTCAGTATTTTTTGAATTATTTGGCGGGGAAACATTTTGTGTGGGAATTGAATTTGTCTTAGCAGCATCTGCATACGATACACGGGAAGTAACTGGTTGGCTCATTTGCGCAAAAGTGGCAGAGTAAGCGTTTGCTGATTGAGCTGGAGCTAATTTAGGTTTTTGCACCATAGTTTCCTTTACGAAAGAATACACAGGATAACCTCTGTAGTTAGCGGTGTGATTACCTCCAAAATTACTGCATTTTTTATCACTTTGATCTTTTGGCTTATTGCAACTAGCAGTGCCGTGTAATTCGCCGCACACAACACAAACAGAGGGTGAATTGCAGTATGTTTTTGTGTGGCCATATTCTTGGCAATTATGGCACTGTACAGGACCTGAACGCTTATGTGGCTCTTCAACTGTGATTTTTCGGTACAAGAGGTATTTCAAATTATAAATTGGATGCGTCTCATTTTTTTCAATTTTATATCATTAGGCTCAAGTTCAACACGAAATAGGGGTTGGGGAATCTTCGCTCTGTTTATTATATTGGACACATTTTTTACCTTAAACCCCTGGAGGACGAGTGCATCTTTTATTTCTTCGGGAACAACATAAGAATCTATGCCCTTCAATACGATCTGCATGCCTTTAGCGCTCTTAAGCTGGTATGTGTAGAAGCTTGTTTTATTTTTTTCAAATTCAGCAACCATTTTGCGGAAATCTTTTTCGTCATAAATTTGGACTTTAGTTTCATCTATGTTTCCACGTTTTATTGGAACAATGTGAAATTTATTCTCACCAATGACCGAAATTAATTTTTTAATAAGGGCATTTGAATTTTTTTGTCTCAAGTAGATTGGTGGCGGCTTGGATATTTTATTCGACGATTCCTCGGGTTTGTTGTTGTCATCTTGCAAAATTTCGAAGCGGTTTTGGCGATTAGTTGAGGCTGCGCTGTTATCCCTAGACATTTTTGGAGCAGATGAAATTTTTGAAGAATTCGGGCTTCGCCCACGCTTTACCACGGTTATATATCTGTCCATTCCGACTTGTACCTTGAGTTTCGAGCCGCTGTTATCTGTAGTGATAACTTTGTTCAGTGATGAACACGAGCTTAAATTTTTTTTTGTATTTGAGGCACTCATACAAAGAACTCCTCAAGGGATATTTGTTTGTGTTTTTTTTTATGTTTGCGGTCTTTTTTTGTTTTTGTTATTTATGATTGTTTATTTGTTTAGAGGTACACATATATATAGTATTCCTCAATATTAATTTGTTTAATTTTTTTTGTTTGCGGTTTTTTTTGTTTTTGTTATTTTTACTATGTAAAAATATCAGCAAAGCATAAAGCTTATTTATTAAAGACAGTATGTACCTATTACGAATAATATGTACTACGAATATTTTTTGTTTGTTTAATTTTTTGTAAGTAAGAAACATTCCGCTAATCGACTGTTCGCTATGAAGGTACCACGAGAACTGACAAATTATTTCTGATTGAAAATTCAATATAGTTTAACTAACATCTAAAAAAAAATTATTATAAAAAAAATTGGTAATCACTATCTCTTGTTTCTAAAACTTTACTTTCTTTTAACATAACAAGGATATATTAATTTTTAAAATATCTTCGTTGGGGACTGTAAAATTAAATTCTAAACCTTTTGTGTTCTCTTCTATAAGAGGAGTACTGATAATAGACATTGGTAGTGAAATATGGTATTAATATAATGAGTAAATAAAAACTGATAAATTTCATTTTAAGTTTGGTAACTGTTAAACGGTTAGAGATGAGTTCTTCAATTTCGCAATATTGATATGTTGATTACCTAACCTAAATAATTATAAATTAAATAAAAACCAATCAGTTTTAATTAAAAAATATTTATTTATATAATACTCATCTTAATATTATTTTTACAATAGTTTTTTATTTCATTTGTAAGAGGAATATATTCAAACATTCTATTATGTATAATTAAACAATATGCAGATGATCCGGTTGGTATATTCTTAAGCGTTTTCAATTCAATACGAATATCTATTGGTCCAGTTTTAACAGTCTCATTTTGATGTGGTACATATAAGACAATTATTGGCGCTATTGAATTAAAGTCTTCTCGTGATAGTAGGGGTTGTGAATCTCGTGAATAGTAGCTTTATTGAAACTTTTGATACATATCGTATAGTAGTGCACACCGATTTCGATAAAATTTCAAGGTTAGATCATCATATGGATATACGTCGGAGTTTAGATGTACCTTTATATTTGTTAAATCATAATGTTTATATATGTTATTATCATTGTTGTGAAACGCTAAAAGCAGGAAACATGGTCTTTCATTTTCACTAGCAAGCTTAACATTCCATAATACAGTAGTGGTTTCTGGAAGTGAAGGATGGTAATACATATCCCAACTTCTAAAAGATACATTTAGTGGCCGGCGGCTATTAACTGTTTTTAACATTTCCAATTTGTGAACATCATGAAGTTGAACATGTGACACTTTCTATGTAATACTATGTTTAGACGACGAGTTGAATCACATGATTCGCTCTCTGAATCTTGCCGTTTATACGACGCCTTCGTGCTTCGTGTACAGCGTGCAAATTTAAGGCTTTTCGCACTAGATTTAGTGCTTTTTAATTCATAACAGTCCGGAATTTTTCAACTAGGTGTTTTTTTTAAATACCCGAAATTGGTGCTTTTTCACCTATGACTTTAGTGCGTTTAACAAATCCACTAAATATAAATTTGTGATAGTATGTTGGCTTTACACAAAACAACAAATAAACATTTGCCACTTTTCTGTCTGATTGTCATAAGTAAAAAACGGAATGTGCTACATTTGATTATTGAGTTCTTGTTTCAACTTTGTTATTTGTTATTGAGCTTCTCATTTGTTTAAATGAAAGTTTATAATATAATAACTCTAGTTGTTCTAAGAAGCTTTGGGTAAAGTTTCCCTGATTATCTGCATTAGCAACAAAGAAATGCACATAGGATCCAGCTAAACCCCTCAATAATCAATTTCAATGTATTTTTAATAAAAAAAAAACAATGAGCGTTCGAACTCACGGGCGATGTGTTAACACCTTTTTTTACTTAATAAGTAAAATATTAATTTGGGATTATTAGTGCGTTTAAAAAAATTAAACTTAAATTGTAACAATTCCCATAAACAACACTAATTATTAACTTGACTGCACCCGGTCAAAAAGTACTTGTGTGGCAACACTCTATTCTTAAATAGCTGTTGTTGTTATTTACATTTATTTTCTTTTACATACTCTTACGACTAGAATTTGAAGCTGAAAAGAAGTCAGCCACTGTAGCAATGGTAAATTAAGAAAATAAAAAACATGTTGATTATTGAATTCTTGTTTCAACTTTGTTATTTGTTATTGAGCTTCTCATTTGTTTAAATGAAAGCTTATAATACAATAACTCTAGTTGTACTAAGAAGCTTTGGGTAAAAGTTCCCTGATGATCTGCATTAGCAACAGTGAAATGCGCATAGGATCCAGCTAAACCCCTCAATAATAAATTTCAATGTATTTTTAATAAAAACTATTTTACTTAATAAGTAAAATATTAATTTGGGATTATTAGTGCGTTTAAAAATTTTAAACATAAATTGTAACAATTCCCATAAACAACACTAAAAAATAGTTTGTATAAGGATTCACCAATCATTCTATCATCATCTGCAACACCACACACATCAAGGAGAGTTTCTTCCGGTAAACGAAAGTTGTATAATAAAAAGCTGATAAATCAAACAAGCAAACATCAACGAAAGACTTTAAATAAAACTAATCTAAAATTTTTACGAAATTTAGGATTTCAACTAAAACATGAAAATGAATAGTTTATTTAATATATTAGACAAACCACTTTTTGATAATTCAATTATTGAAAAAGATTATCACAGCTATAATACAAATTTACAATCTTTCAAAAACAATGATGAAATCCAAATATTAATACTAAACCAAGTGAAAGCATACTTTATATTGAAGGTTATGTAACAAAAGAAGACTCAACAATCTCTGCAAATATACAACTATTGAACAATTGTATGGCTCACTTCTTTGATGAGATTCGATATGAATTAAATGCAATAGAAATTGATCGTACACGACTTTAAGGAATTGCGTCAGAAATTAAAAACTATGTTTCGTTAACGGCATCTGAAAGCAATAACTTGATTAATGCTGGATGGGCTCCAATCAATATTGACGAAAATCTTGCACTTATTAGCAGTTATTTAAACTTTTCCGTGCCTTTGAAAAATTTGCTAAGATTTGCTGAAGATTTTAAAGAAATCTAGGCGCACGGTAGTGCGCCAGGCCAATTTCCGGCCAATGCACGCAGTGTGTATATTTACAGAAAGTCATTCGAGCTGTTTTTACCCCCCTCATAACTTTGCTCCCCGCAATCGTAAAATTATAAAATTTAAATCATAATTAGAATAAATTCATGTTACCACGCGTGCGATGCTTCAAAGTTTTACAAAAAGTGCATATTTTAAGGCATACTGATTGACTCACTGACTCACTGATCACTCATCAAATTGATGACGCACTTCCGCTATAGCTAGAAAACTAAATTTGGTACACGAGTAGATATAGGTGAGCAATGAACCAGCAAAATTTTAAAAACCAGAAATTTTAGCCAGGGGGCGGGGATACGCCCATAAAAAATAAATCTTGTTCTAGTGAATTGAAATTCGCTACAGAACTAGGTCTAGGTGAGCAATCAAATAAAAAATTCTGAAAACTCGGAAGTTTTAGCCAGAAGGGCGGGGCTACGCCCACAAAGGTCAGAATTAAAAAAGCAAATCTAAGGCGTTTAATGGAAGCTATATTATTGAAATTTGACACATATACTGCTACAATGCAAGGCTATAAATTTTTTATTAAAAAAGAGGGCGTTGACTATACAATTTAAACCTCATTTTCGTATACTACGGCTCAGGATTTTTAGATATACCATATATGTATGAATTATTACCCGTTTGCAGCGAAACTTGACACGAATAATAAGCACAGGCCGAAAAAATCTTGAGTTTGAAAAAGTGGGCGGGATCACACCAATAAAAATTAAAAACTAAAAGTTGCGCTTATGAGCTGAAATTTGCTACATAAGTAGGTTTAGTTGAGAAGCCAACTAGAAAAATCTGAAAATTCAAGAAATTTTGCCAGAATTGGCGGGGCCACGCTAATATTGTTTGAAATAAAAAACTTACAGCCTTATTTATAAAACTTATTAAGGCTTTATAAAGACTTTTTAAGAAAAATTTTGTATTAAAATTTGTCTTAAAATCCCTTTATAAAGCTTTACTAAGTTATATAAATAAGGCTGTTAATATACAGCTTTTAACCTCATCCTTTTTAGTGAAACCTTGCATATACGATGCACGTAGAAAATACTTTTGAGTATCACCTTAAAAAGTGGGCGTGGTCACTCCCATAAAATTTTAGACTTGTGTTTAATCTACTTCGGTCTATAATATTCGCACTAAAGAGCTAAAATTTTATACACAAGTAAGTGTAGATGAGTTAGCCAATGGGAAAATCTCAAAACCAAGAAGTTTTATCCGTTAAAACTCCAATTCGTACTAGAGAGCTGAAATTTTATACACAAATAAATCTAGATCAGAGATCCTTAAGAAAAATCTAAGTAACCAGAAGTTTCAAAGAGGTGATGGGAACAAGCACTGTAAACTCAAAATTAAATTCAATTTTATTGAAACTTTTCATACACATTGCACTTATCCAAAGTAAAAATTTCCTGTTTTAAAAAGTGGCCGTGACTACACCAATAAATTTTAGCTTTTTCTTTCATGTAATTCAGGTTAGCAGTTTTTAGTATGTTACTCATGTATTACTCATTAGCTTTTTCCTTAAACTTTACATCAACCATAAGCACTAACATATATATAAGTCGGTGGGGCCAGGCCCATAAAACTTTAACATAATATTATACTGTAGAGAGCTGACATTTTGTAAACAAATATCCCTAATTGATTTACTCAATCGGAAATTCCAACAATTAAAGCACCAGCTACCCTGTTGAAACTTTGCATGCACATTGGGCATATCCTCTTTTATTTATGTACTTCTGCTAAGCAAACTTTAATATGTTAATATGTGAAGAAAATAGGCGGGGCCACGCGCACTAAAATTTACGCTGTACCTTACATGTTTCTTTCCAGACGACTCTTACTAACTTGCGTACGCACTGGCGACATGTTTTAATGACACAATAGTGCATTTTTAAAGTCTACAATCCAACACCTATCACGCTCTTAACCATTATTTTATGTAAGTATGCCATTTTCAACCAGCACAATGATCATGAATAGAAATAAAACACACTAGAAGTTTTAAGTTTAAGAAGTGTTATCACAGAAAATTTTTCAAAAATAGTCAGATCCTCGCAAAAACATAAATGTGAAAAAGGCCAAGTTCCTATCAAAAATTTCGGCCATTAAAAGTAGTGAGATATAAATTTTGACCAAGTTCTTGTTTGGTGCAATACCTAACCCAGAAATATGTTATGTATTATATAAATTTGTAATCGTAAGGGTGTCATATAATTTCTAGATAATCTGTCAACTAGGCAATATTTATTTATTATCGCGTGTATATATTAAATACAAGACTGGCCCTAGAATACTTCCCTTTGGCACACCAGAAGATATAGATTCGGGTACACTCGTGAACTCTCCTTCCACAACAGTGAACTTCCTATGAATAATATAACTTTCCAAAAGCTTTTGAATGTTTATTGGCAGATATGTCTTTAATTTTAAAACTAGGCTTTCGTGCCATAATTTATCAAACGCCTGACAAACATCAATAAAGAGAGCAGAACAATACTTCCTTTCTTCAAATGTTCTTCTTACAACTTGGACCCGTCTATGCGTTTGTTGAATGGTGCTATGCTGACTTCTAAAGCCAAATTGATGGTCCGGGATGCACCCATGCAGCTATAATTTTGGACAATTTAGTAATAAACAGCTTCCCGAAAAACTTTGAGATTGTTAATAGTAAGCAAATAGGCCTATATCAGCTTTGGTTAGATCTTTGCCCGTCCTTAGAATCATTTTCATCTTGGCAAGTTTCCAGTTATGTGGAGAATACTGCATTCTTACAATGGCATTAAAAATAAATAGCAGGATTCTTATTGCAGTATGAGGCAAGTTCATCAACATCTTGTTTCTAATGCCATCAATACCTGGAGCTTTCTTCGGGTTGAGTTCAGCAATTACTTTTTGTACTTCACGCATCTTAGACCTTAAGGGACGAGGGGGTAGAGAAACTACATATGGTAAATCAGCAGCACTATCAATTTTTGCCCAGCCTCCTGTCAAAATGCGCAGTGGTGATTTAAGATCAACGAGTCTTTTCAGATTTCTAGTAGTGCGCCATGAAGAGTAATTACATGCTGACGTGACATCAAGACCTTCTAAATATTTTTCTAGTAGTCCAGTTTTTTCTGATGTGTGTTGCAGCTTTTCTATTCTGCCTCTTCTTTTTTCACATGAAAGACGTTCAATTTCCGTAGAATAAATTCCATTAAAGCCAGTCTGCTGATAAGAGTTTGTGGCATGTTCAGCAGCCTGTTTAATATTTTCGTTAAGATTTGCAATGTTAAATTCAATATCATCATATTATCTTAGCTGAATGATTTCCATGCAATGACTACTAAAATATTTTTTGGATCCCAGCCAATTAACACGATTGATCATCTTCATATATGGGTGAGGCGAGTCACATCTTAGTGGGTTACAGATTGAAATGATAGTGGGGGAGTGATAGGAGGAGAGATCTAGAGAAGCTTCAACTTTTTTTTTTAAATGTATTTATTTATTGTATCTTCATATATGAACTAACAACAAGTACTCAAATTTTAAACCTATAAAAAAATTATTAGGCCCGATCAGTGTCGGACATAAACTTAGTGATAGTTATAAATAATACATTAGTAGTGATAATCGAAAAGGGGAAAAAAATATTTTCAAGTAGTCCCATCTGGAGTGTTGAGTATAAGAGCCCGTGTGTCACTATTTTTTAGGTGGATGTGTCCAGTAAAGTTTAAAATATTACGAGCAAGCGGATCAGGATGTGATTCGAGTGTTGTTAAATATTTCCTGCGTACTTTGCAATTTTTTCAATTCAATTCTCAAATAGTTCTTGAAAGTCTGTGCATAAAATAAGAGGTTTGTGACTATTCAAAATGTGTGGTTGAAGTCTACTGATGATTTGTTACAGCAACTGTGAAATATATAGACAACGCTGAACCACTAGCAAATAAATTTCAAATTAAAATTAATAAAAATAGATTTTTCCTACATTAGTAGACAATTGTTAACAATATTTTAACCCTTTCCAAATTTCCTAGTATTGGAAGACTTCACACATTACACCAATTCCAAAAAGTGGCAGTCAGATTACAAACAACAAAGCGTGCCAGCAAAAAGGCACGGACTAGTGATGAAGCTACAAACGCTTATTACCACCATAAAAATAAGTTGGATGAAGATTCCGGAATTTCCCACTTATACATCAAGTCAAAACTAAGGAATATAGATAGTCACATCAACACCATGCAACAGCTACATGGAAAAATTTGTGCCGATAACTTAGAACATGATCTCAACAAATACATGTTAGAAGAATACGCCATTGAGGACAAGTACATTAAGGTCCAAGAAAGACAAGAGATAACCGTGTCACCAACTCAAAAAGAATCTTCAGTCCATCTACCGAATGTAACAATGCCACACTTTTATGGAAACTATTTGCAATGGTGTGTTTTCTATGAGCTATTCAATGAAATCATTTATAAGAACCCTATGCCAACAATTAGGAAAATGTGATTCTTGAAGAATAATTTGAAGGGTGAAGCTCTAAAGCTTATTCAACACCTATCGTTAACTGAAGCAAATTATACAATAGCATGGAATTTGCTTCAAGAAAGGTATAATTACATGAGAGTTTTGACATTCACGTTATTAGATAAACTCACAGGGCAAAGCAAGTTATCGAAAAATCCATCTGCTTCCGCAATTAAAACCTTGCACGACAACATACAAGAAACTCTCGCAGCACTCAACAATTTAGGGGTAGACACAAACTCATGGGGCCCTATAGTCCTTCACATAGTCATGAATAAGCTAGATAAAGGAACGTACATACAGTATGAGCAATCATTGTCATGCCCAAAGGAAATTCCAGCATTCCGAATTTCTCAAATTTCTTGAAACCAGATTTCAGTCTTTGGAGGTACAGATGTCAAAGGTTCCTAGGCCAGTCTATAGACAAAAGACTGCAGTATATAAAATCGGACAAATTATGTGTAAATTGTCTCAAACCAGGCCATATTGCCAAGGAGTGCCCATCACAACATTGCACCAAATGCGAACAAAAACACAATACATTAGTGCACATCGATCAAGTCATGTCAGACAACTAACAGCAGAGCTTCAAGAAGTCTCCCAACTATGGCATCTCTACAGAAATCTGGTATCCACTAGGGCTATGTATTATTGGCCACTGATAGAGTCAGAATACAGGGTAACAATGGACAAACTTGTGAGTTTAAGGCACTACTAGACTCCGGTTCTCAGATCAACATTGTAACCACCAGACTGGTGAAACGCTTAAACATTAAGCCTGCAGAAGCAATTCGTATGATTGCATCGAAAGTCAATAAAAAAAACTAATCAACGTGTTAATGTGAGTCTACAGTCAACAACAATTGGGTAAAAAACTCGGCTCTAGGCCTTTGTTCTTCCCAGTATCATCCCTGTCCAGCCTTCAAAGGATTTTAATCACTCATTATGGCCGATTTCAGAGAACATTCAGCTCGTTGACCTTGAGTTTAGCAAGGGTGGTAACATCGATGTACTTCTGGGAGCCGAATATTATTTTGAACTGCTGACCTACGGCAAAATTCATTTAGCTAATGATCTACCAATATTACAGAACACAAAATTGGGTTGGGTTGTCAGTGGAAAATTAAACTAGAAAGCCAGCAAAAGTGCAGTATATGCAGTGTATGGTAAAAATGAAACAAGTGACACAAGCGAATTAACACAACAAGTTTGGAGAGTAGACAACTTTGAACCAAGTAGTGAATTTAGAGTTGAGGAGCAACTTTGTGAAATACACTTCGCACAAAACACAACTAGAAGTCAAGACGGACGTGTTATTGTCAGACTACCATTTTCAAACAATCCAACTGCTCTAGGTGAGACAAAGAGCATGTCAATCTCAATATTTTATGCATTAGAGCAACGACTATTCAGAGATAAGGACCTACGATCCCAATAAATTCAGTTCATGGATTAATATGAGGCGCTGTGCCACATGACTGGCATCTATGACGACAAGGTCCAATCACCCCACTTTTACATTCCTCATCATTGCGTGCTAAAACCAGAAAGTAGCACCACCAAGCTTCGTGCGGTATTCGATGCATCGGGAAAATGCACCTCAGGACTATCGTTGAACGACATTTTACACATCGGTCCTGCCTCTCAAGGTGACTTTTTCGGTATGTTACTACGTTTTCGGATGCCAAGATTTGTACTTTGCACGGACATTGAGAAAATGTACCGTGAAGTCTTACTTCAACCAGCGGATCGCGACATGCAATGGATCCTTTGGAGAAGGAATCCAGTTGAAGCTATTTCAATACACATGCTGAATACAATAACGTATGGAACATCCTCAGCACCGTATGTTGCAACAAAATGCTTACAACAATTGGCGGAAGAAAACTTGGAAAGATACCCACTAGGGGCGTACACATCAAAGAATAATTTCTATGTGGATAACGGCATGAGTGGAGAAGACAGTCTAAGCACAGCAATTCATTTACAACAAGAACCCACGCAATTGCTCCACGAAGCCGGATTCAACCCAAGAAAATGGTGTGCGAATCATTCTCAACTACTAAAGGGTATTCTTCTGGAAGATCTGGAGGTTAACTTAGACTTCGACAATCAATCAACTAAAGTGCTGGGATTAACATGGAATCCAAAGTCAGATCAGCTTTTTCTAAGGACAAACACCCAAGACAACCAAAAATTAACTAAGCGTTCCATTGATTCCGAAGTGGCAAGACTATTTGACCCATTAGGCATTGCAGAGCCCGTAGCAGTGGCAGCAAAATGCTTTATACAACTGCCGAAAAAATTGAGTTCAGAATGGAGAACATTCCCCGAAAACCTGAAAGAGCTAAACTTCGTACATACTGGAAGATACATCTTTAATGGTCAGATAACGACTCACACACAATTACATACATTTGTTGATGCATCTGAAACGGCGTATGTAGCTGCCGTCTACCTACGTTCAAGATTGCAAGATGGAAGAATTATTGTTAGGGTCTTCTGTGCAAAATTTCCAGTTGCTCCATTGAAAAAGTTGACACTGCAGAGACTAGAACTATGTGCTGCTGTGCTAGGGGAAATGCTAGCCATAAGAGTAAGAAAGGAGCTCCACCTTGAAGATCATAAAATATATTTCTGGTCAAGCTTAGAAATAGTGCTTCACTAGATCAATTCACAACCATCATCACTGCACACGTTTGTAGCAAATCGCATCACCAAATTAAAGAAATAACTATAACCACCCAATGGACACATGTCAGCTCAAACCAAAATCCTCCAGACCACATTTCAAGAGGATTGAGCCCCAAGGCATTAAGCGAATGCACCACATGGCTCTACGGACTAATTTTAATGCATGGCAATGAGACCAATTGGCCTAAAAAATTCAATAAAAACGACAAACACCCAGTACTGAAGAGTTCAGATCTAATCCTGTTACTGTTCTGTCTACTATGTCGACTGGATTGGAAGACATAATATACAACATAAATCATCATGACTCCTTCATATGCCTTCAAAGAATAGTAGCTTACATGCAACGCTTTATTACAAATATCAAGGTATTAAATGATAAACGGCCATCAACTAAGCTACTCAGCCCTCATGAGCTAACCTCTTCAATGCATCTGATAGTTTAAGCCATAAAAATAGCTGATTTCAAGCAAGAAATCATGAGACTACCGAACAACAAGGAAATAAATAGTTCGAATCCTATATGTACACTGTCTCCTTTTCTTGATAAACATGGTGTGTTGCGAGTCGGAGGAAGGCTAGAAGCATCAAACATTTCATACAACGCCAAACATCCAATACTGCTTCCACATAACGACCCGATCTGATGGTTCGTTTTGACAACTAGCAATGTGGTCCTCAAGCAATGTTGGCCATATCCAGACAACAGTTCTGGATTCTCAATTGAAAATCAGTTGCCAGAAACATATTCCAAAACTCTGTACGATGCACAAGGTCGAAGCCGAGGTTACTAAATCAAGCTACCGGAAAGCAGAGGAACTCCAGCTCTCCCATTCATAAAATCAGGAGTGGATTACTGTGGACCATTCTGGGTCCACTACAAGATAAGGGGTAAAAGACCGCACATGGTGTATGTAGCGGTATTCATTTGTTTCGCAACAAAGGCCGTTCACTTAGAAGTAGTGACTGACCTTACCACTGAAGCATTCATTTCGGCCCTCAAGAGGTTTGTAGCACGTCGAACACGTTGTCAAACAATATACTCAGATAACGCTACAAACTTTGTTGGCGCCCGAAATCAGCTAGACGAACTAAACATGGCCATATTTGCTGACACTTCGCAAGAGGTAATTATTCGAGCATGTGGTAAGGATGGCATTGAATTCAAATTCATACCACCGAGAGCACCTCACTTTGGCGGACTATGGGAGACAGCAGTCAAATCTGCAAAGCATCTTTTGTTAAGTAGTGTGTCAGCAGCGTCTCTCACGCACAAGGAATTTGAAACAGTTATAATTCAAATCGAAACAATTTTAAACTTGACCCCACTATCAATGGACCTTAACGATTTAACGGCATTAATACTAGGACATTTTTTAATTGGAGAACCACTCACAGCTTAAGTAGACTCCAGGACAACAACCCAATCCAGTTCCCAACTGTAGCATGAATTCTGGACACGTTGGTCAACAGAGTATTTACATAACTTGCAGGAGAAACGGAAATGGAAAACAACATGTGAAAATATGCACGAGGGTCAAATCGTTATCATAAAGGAAGACAATATACCGGTTATGATATGGCCTCTCGGTAGAATTCTCAAGACTTACAAGGAAAATGATGGCAAGGTTCGCGTGGCAGACATAAAACGTCCTCTGGTGTAACAAAAAGACCTATTCACAGGCTAGCTCCGCTCTTTCATGCCGAAAGTCCAGTGGAAATTGAATCATCAACTTATGTCTACGCGCTTCCACTCGAAGTCTACTGAAGACGCAGATAGTACCCCATCAAAGAGGGTTAAACACATCACCAGCCCCATATTACTCACCATAATAATAACGGCTATACTCATCCCTGTCGCCATAGGCAATAGTATTAGCATCAAAAATTTTCATACAGATCCCGGATTATATTTTGAAGGCATCGAAACAACTAAATTGGTCACAACTGAATGGAGATTAATGGTATTCTATGATCTGGCTCCATTTAATTCTGAGCTAAGATCTTTCCAGTCAGGATTAAACAAGTTACAACAACTCTGTTAAGGAATTCAACAACAGGAAACGTGAAGGATTTTAGTTAATAATTTCGAACAAATCATGAATGAATTAACAGAGGAGAAGGAGTGGTTTGCAACCAGTAGAACAAACTAGCATTCAACATTGTAGGAAACATCACACGATCATTATTTGGTGTTCTCGATTCAGATTATGCAGAGGAGATGTCAAGAACAATTAAGGAGGCAAAGGGCCAGACTCAGTATTTGTTTCAACTACTAAAAAATCAGACGTCCATTGACTCAACTATTAATATTATAAAACAAGACGAACTCAATGCTCAACGTCACCTAAATGCAATCATCCAAATGATAAACAAGGAAGCAAATGAGATAGACAAAGAGTCCGAACAAATCAGCCAAGTACAATTAATAGCGCTACTGGCAAATCAAATGACACTGACGGCAATAAATCTTCAAGGAAGAGAATCAGAAATCATAAATGTGCCCACCGACGCCCACTATGGAAGAATCAGTCCACTGTTATTATCTCTCCATCAACTGAGGAATGAACTTACCACAATCAAGGCACATCTTCCAACATCCATGCCGTTAGTTGATCAAAAACTTTTATAGTTATTTAACACTGTGCCAGTACCAACTGTCAGAAATGATGTTTTAGTCGCCATCAGCCCAGAAAGTTCATTGTTAGCTGTAAATCCACACAGGGATGAATACGTGCCATTTACAAATAATGAATTTTCCAACTGTGTCATAACTAAGGACAATATATTTATATGTCACAACAAGCAATTCAAGCTTAGAAGGGTTTGAATCGCAATTCATGTGAAATTAACATCTTTAACAACAGGAATACAACCGACTGCAAGCTAACCCGGTTTCCAGGCAACTCTACTTGGTTGCAATTGAAAAATCAAAATAAATGGATCTTCGCGACTATCAAAGACATCGAAGTATCATCAGTATGCGGCACCAAAATCACCCAGTGCTCATTGAAGGGAAGAGGACTCTTCAAGAGGACTACTACTCTTTTACTCTCAATTTTTGTTCATAAAAATTATTAGTTGCTATTGTTTCTGATTCTATACCGAAAATATCACTATATGTTGAACATAGTTGCGTTACCGTAGTTTTAAATTGTTTTGGAAAATTGTTTTTCAAAATTTTTAATATTTCTGATTTTCTTTTTGAATTTTTGCCTAACCACAAACCTACATCAACTGACACAACACACAGTGGACCAATCACAGAAGAACGCTGATAATGAAGGTTTAGCGGTCTTCGAAAATGGCTAGCTGTTCCGTTCAACTATGTGTTGTCAGAATATTTACAAGTAACTATGGTGTTATTTGTTCATTCATAATTATCACATGTAATTTGGCTTAAAAAGCGATACGAACTTTAGCCTATTCAAATCATAAATATAGAAACAAATGAAGTTCGAAATATAATAATTAAATTAACTTAATTAATAGTCATTGGCTTTTGGCAAAAATTAAATAAATATACTTAATAGTAACAAACCAAAAAAGTTTGTCTTAAGTAGAACAAAAATAAGCAAATTAACTAACATGTGTATAATTAGTAAAGAACAAACGACAATGGTATAAGACTGTTGTAAATTTAGAGATGGTAAAGTGAGCTTTCATTACAAAAACATCTTTCAGCAAATTGAAATACGATGAATCAAAACAATTCACATATTCCATTTGCAAAAAAGTTTCGTATATAAAGCACAAATCTACATCAGCTGACACCACACACAGTGAACCAAACACAGAAGAACGCTGATGATGAAGGTTTAGTGGCCTTCGAAAACGGCTAGCTGTTCCGTTCAACTATGTGTTGTCAGGATATTTACGACTAACTATGGTGTTTTTTGTTCATTAATAATTATCACATGTAATTTGGCTTGAAAAGCGATACGAACTTTAACCTATTCAAATCATAAATATAGAAACAAATGAAGTTCGAAAAATAATAATTAAATTAACGTAATTTTTGATGTGTAAACATCTATATATATATAAAACAAGTCGACCGGCTCGAAGCCGACGGTGCGCCACCGCCGGTTATTTTTCTGTATATTTCCGTACACCAAAGGTGAAAATGAACCGTAAGAGCTACGGACTTGAAATTTGGACACAATATGTAGACATTTGGCCACTACAACAAGAAATACATGAGAGTTAAAAAGTAAAGGGTCTTCCAAAACGAGCAACGAGAAATGTTAAAATCCCATGTAATATACATACAATTGTATGTACATATACACACTTGAAATTTTAAAAGTTAGTGTATTTTTATACAGACTACAACAATTAACACTAAATTTAAAAAATTTAAATCAATGGCTGTTCCATCAGTTAATGCAATTTTGACTTTGTAATTTTGACAACTTGCTTCATCTTGGAAACCGTAGGAGCAAAACTATTGAAATTTTCAAAAACGGTAAAACTAAAAAATCAAAAAAATATAAAATCGCCAAATATAGAAAAATCGCCAAAACGAAAAAAGCACCAAATTAAAAAAATCTCTAGGACTGAAATAAATCGCGAAAAACCGCAAAAATCGCCAAAATGAAAAAAATCCTTAAACAAAAAAATCGCCAATATGAAAAAATCGCCTAAATAAAAAAACCCCAAAAACAGAAAAAAATCGCCAAAATGAAAAAAAAACAGAAAAAAATCGACAAAATGAAAAAATCGCCAAAATGAAAAAAAATTGCGAAATGAAAAAAACCCAAAATAGAAAAAAACGCCAAAACGAGAAAAAAGCGATATAACTGAAAAAAAGTCGTTTAAACTGAAAAAGCTTAAAAAATTAAGAAAGCTAAATCAAAAAAAAATTATCAAAACCGAATGAGCGCGAGTCAAAGTCGCACTTTACTGAATTTATTTTAATTGCAATGCGTACACAACAACAAGAACAGAAGCAACTAAACGATGAAAAACAGGAATTAAAAATTAAAAAGTCAAAGTAAAGGCATTTACCATGGATGAGCACTGCAGTACCACTAAAATTTCTGTAAAAACAAAAAAATTTTTACTGATTATTAAAATTTTTTTCTACAATTTTTATAAATTGCCTAAATGATTTGTTATATGATGAGGTGCATTGAATTTTCAGTAATCAGTAATGCCCGTATTCATAATGAAATTCTACCAAGTGGCTTAATGTTTTTCATACAAAAGTTTCAAAATTTGAATAAAAAAAAACTTTGCCACTTGCTACGGGCCCTACGATTTTACTGGTAATGCAAATTAAATTTCATTAGCAGTAAAAATTTACTGAATTTTTTTACTTATCAGTAAATTTACTGCTTACTGCAATTTTGAATGCAGTACATATACATATACTGCAGTGTGCCCATTTACTAACCAAATAAGTTTAATAAAACAAACAAAAACCAACAAATTCATATGTATTTACAATATTGAAAGTTTTGATACTTTTAATTAATTAATTTAAGTAAGTACTTCCAACTTAAAAAAAATTTCATTACTAGATATTTACACATCTCCTCTGTGATCGGACTCACATTGCTTTTTTTATAGAATAAAGATTTTGAACAGTCGCTTAAAGTTATGAACTATATTATTTTGGACCTAATTGCGCAACCCCATCAATATTTTAAATACGTCCTAATAATTTAACTTATGGACAGTGTGATTTATAAGATAACTTGCACATCTGATATCAATTATTTCACTTTTTAGCTTGGTTTTTAATAAAATAAATTTCTTAAACAATGTAAATCTAACAAATGTCCTTAAAAAGTAGGACTTTCCCGGACGCTAATTTTTTATTTTATTTTTGTTAGTTTTATTTTGACTATATGTATATATATGTATGAAATAATTTAATATACATACAGTTACTATCAGAAATATTTTTCATACATTTTTTTGGCAAAATAATTAAATAGATTTAATAAAAATAAGAAAGTGAGACAATATATTAAATTGATTTCGGTTGTAACTGAGCAAGCAAAAGCTATTTAAGGCTATAAATTGGATGAGTCTCACTTTTTTCAGCTGTATTTCATTCGGCTTCAGTTCAACACGAAATAGGGGTTAAGGTACCTTTTCTCTGTTTATTATGTTAGATAAATTGTTTACCTTAAATCCCTGGAGGACGAGTGCATCTTTTATTTCTGCGGGAACAACGTAATAATCTATGCCCTTCAATACGGTCTGCAGGCCTTTAGCGCTCTTAAGCTGGTACGTCTAGAAACTTGTTTTATTTTTTTAAAATTCAGAAACCATTTTGCGAAAATCTTTTTCTTCATAAATTTGAATTTTCGTTTCATCAATGTTACCACGTTTTATTGGAACAATGTGAAATCTATTCTCACCAATGACTGAAATTAATTTTTTAATAAGGGCATTTTGATTTTTTTCTCTCAAATAGATTGGTGGCGGCTTGGATGTTTTATTCGAGGATATCTCGGGTTTGTCTTTGTCATCTTGCAAAATTTTAAAGCGGTTTTGACGATTAGTTGAGGCTTTAGATATATATCTGTCCATTCCATTTTGGACCTTGGGTTTTGAGCTGCTGTTATCTGTAGTGATAACTTTATTAAGTGATGAACAGGAGCCTGCAGGGGATGATATTACTGACTTATGTGAAGAAGTACTAGGCAACTGTAATGAATCACTACTATTTGACATTAGACAAAGCGAAGTTGGTCGCTGACGAAAAATTGGCCTTGCCCGTAAATAAAGAATTTCATCAGATTTTTTATTTCTATTGTTTTCACTAAGAGCTTCAGAACTCACAGTAAGACTATCATCAGATTTTTTGAAATTGTGAAATTGAAGAAAATGTATCGCTGAACTTGATGATGATGTATGATAAGCAAACTGTCTTGATGGGTCACTGCCTTGACTTGAAACAAACTGTATTGCCTTGATGATAAGCAAGAAGTCCTCGATGATTAGTAAGATGTCCTTGATGATGAAGAAGATGTCCTTCATTATTAGGAAGATGTCCTTGAATTATTACCAAGATGTCCTTGATGATGACCAAGATGTCCTTGGTGATGACCAAGTTGTCCTTGATGCTGAGCAAAATGTCCTTG
This sequence comes from Tachina grossa, assembly GCA_949987645.1. Taxonomy (NCBI): domain Eukaryota; kingdom Metazoa; phylum Arthropoda; class Insecta; order Diptera; family Tachinidae; genus Tachina; species Tachina grossa. The sequence continues at coordinate 46,600,529 of OX465277.1, forward strand.
ATGGTGATCTGCTTTCAAGGCAGGTTGCGTATGTTTCAAAATCTAGGGGTCACCAAAAAATGTTAATTCCTAACTGGCTATAGTAGAATTCCGTCCAAATACATTAATTAATTGATACTGTTTTTCTTTGCCACTGTTCTTCAAGCACTTTAACCCAAAGAACACTGAATTCAATAAAAACACAATAAAGATGATTTACTACTGAACTAATAATTTGATTTTATTCACATCGTATATACTAAATTAAATTTGAAAATAATAATCAATTATAATAATCAAAGGCTAAAAAAAATTTTATCTATAAACATTTTGTAATATAATGGGAGTCCTGGAATGGGAGATATTACTGAACTATTTTCCGTTTGGGATTTAAAAAGTGTGATTTAATCTCATTATTAATTGGTACTTTCAAAACCTTGTTTTGAATGTAAAATTCTGTATTTATTGAAGACATATTGTTGCTTCGTATTGCAAAGTTAGTTGAAAGCTTTGAAGGTTTTTGTATAACTACTTCATCTATCTGTTCAAACATTTTTAAAAGTTAGGGGTTACTTGAATGTATGTAGAAATTCATAATAATGTTTTTAGCGTCCGATGATTGCAAGATCATGGTCACAATGGTTGACAAGATCGTGGTTGCAGTGGTCGTAATTTAAATCGTCTCAGGTTCGTGGTTGCAGGATCGCCATGTAAAAGTTGAAGGGATAATCGCCATGTAAAGTGTTAAAGTGCAAGTGTAAGGTTTTAAAGGATATTTTATGATATCAGGATCGCCATGTAAATCTTGAACTAACAGGATGCAAAGGTTAGTCCTAACGTGTAGTAGTGTGTGTGGTAGATTTGACTTATAGTGGTTAGTTTGTATAGCTGTCAGGGAAACCAGCTCAATCAGTAGGCGCTCAAAAGAGGTGCCAAGAGATTTGAAGAATTTAATTGAAAACAAGGCAAGTTATTGCCCGATTGCGCTTACAAATTAAAATCCGATTTATTGATTAATTTTCTCTACTTATATACTAGTTTTAAAAAATCTTAATTAGCCTTTCTAATTTACGTTTAATATTTACAATTAGCTTTTGTTCCTTTCCTTACTATAACAATGGCAAACATTATTTTAAATAACCAAGAAAAAAAGGAAATCAGTATTGTGACTCAAAAGTATGTCATTCAATTTCATGCATTCAGCATTCTAATTGTTTTGAACTGTGTTGAAATGCTTGTGCATTGAATTACTATTTAAGCAATGCAATTTGTTTCTATTACAGTGCATTACTATAAGTGTGGTACACTACAGAAATTCAAAGTTTTAAATAATTCAAAAAACCTCAATTGAAATTAAAAACTCCTATGTATTCGAAATCCAAAAATTCCTTCCGAAATTCAAAAACTACATTTAAAAATTACATTTGAAATTTCAAAAATTTTATTGAAATTCTAAAATTACATTTAAAATTTAAAGAATATCGTTGACAACAGAAATACACTAATCGCAACTAAAAGGAAATTTGTCGACATTTCAACTAGAGCAATTGTCGCTAGAGAAAAGATTGTTGGCATAGATACTTATGATTCTAGGCTGATTAGCGGGTAAAGTTCGTACTAATTTGTTTTATGTGTGTGTTTGTAACTTATATTTACAGTTCCTCATGTGGAAATACTTGATGAACGTGGTTCAACTACACCAGAAAAGTATTATAAAGTTGGCAGTACCATCGAACTGCAATGTGCCATATCGAAAATTTCACAACCGTCAACATATATAACTTGGCGACACAATACACGTTTATTAAACTATGACATCAGTCGCGGTGGCATTAGGTAAGTAGAACTTCAAATAAATTTAAAAAACGTCGGAAGCAATTAGTCAGAATCAATTAGTATTTAGTGGTTACGGTTTTCTGGGCAGATTTGTTACAAGTGTAACCGTACTATTATAGTATGTTTACACGATACGTGCTTCGGTCTCTATTCATGCTTCACACCCCAATCATGACCGAATCAACTTGCTTCGCCATACAAAATTATGAGAGCGAATCAAGTAGATTCAATATGAATCTACTTGCGAAGCACGTAAAATTGGTATCTTCTCTAACTTTTATCGCAGTTTATCGGCAGTTTAGCTGAACCACCTATCAAAACAAAATATGTATATGTGTATGTATGGGTTTGAACAAATAAAAACAAACCAAAAGAACATAGATGTGAGTTTAATATAAATAAATTTAATGAAGTTATGAATAGTAAAAAAAGGAAAAATAAGAAGAAAATATAGGGATGCCTTCAAAAACAAAATTTTGAATGAGTCGAATGTATGTAAGTATGTATGCTTATGTGTATGTATGTATATACATGCATATGATACGTCTGTATTCAGCTGGAAATGTAGGCATTAATTACATACAGTATTATTTTCCAAATCAAAATAATGCATCCCTTAGAAACGATAGGGTTTTTGATTAAACACAATTAAAATATATATATATATATAACACAAAAAAATTATACATGATGTGCATTACCTTATAATTTACTATTCATTACCTTTTCCCACTGGGTATGTATATGCCTGCGTATGATATGTATGAATGTGTGAATATAAATCAAAAGATGCCACACGAACAGTGATGGCAACTTTCGATTTATTTCAGTTATAAGTAGAATATGAGTAGGAAAATAATTTAAGTTCAAGACAAAAGCAAATTAAACAATTAAGTAATGTGATATTTGATATAATAATTTTGGAAAAATAAAGTAGAACTCGTAAGATCGTATAATCCATAAAACTTAACTTCAGAAACAAAGTAATTTTATTTAAAGGATAAGGATTTCAATTAAAATTTTATTTGTACTCTTTTATACAACTTTCTAAATTAAATCATTCCGTATAGACGAAATATCAAAACACTTGATTAAAATTTATGTGTAAATGTAGGATTTTGGTAATTGTAATTGTAATTGTAACTAGAATCGAAATAAAATGAATTCTGAGTGTAATTAGCATACAAATCGAAAGAATTTGTATGTATTTATGTATATGTACATGCGTATAAATATGTAGGTATGTGTCAATGAATTAACAAAAACTATTTACTATGTATGGATGTACATTAGGGTGTTCTAAAAAAAATCTCAGAATTCTCAGAACTAGGTTTCAAACTTTAGGTAAAAAATAGGCCTGTTAAAATATCAGCTAAAGAGATGGTGAGATGGTGCGCATCGCACTTTTCAATTTCCCATACGATTTACATGGTATAAATTGATGTCCTACAGTAAACTTCTTGGTACGCTTTTGTAGAAAATTAAACGCTCTATAAAAAAAAGTCACATAAAACTTTTTGATAAGTTAGCTGGATCAAAAGTTATTTACAGTCCAAATAAAATTTACCCTAAATTTATAAGATTTTTCAAGAAAACAACAGAAATATTATGTTATTCCAGAAAATTTTACCAAGTTCCGTACAAAATACAAACAGGCCTTTTAAAAAGTGCCAGTGAAGTGTTTTTCGTTATAATAGAGAAATAAGTTATTCAATTTATTTTAGCTATAGCTGTAATAAGTGAATGGAATGGAAATTAAAAATATTTTTATTTCAGCTTTAGTTTAATTTTAAATTTTTTATAGAGTGTTTAATTATCTACAAAAGCATACCAAGAAGTTTACTGTAGCACATTCCGTTCTTTACTTATGACAATCAGACAGAAAAGTGGAAAATGTTTATTTGTTGTTTTGTGTAAAGCCACCATGCTATCACAAATTTATATTTAGTGGATTTGTTAAACGATCTAAAATCACTAAAGTCAAAGGTGAAAAAGCGCCGATTTCGGGTATTAAAAAAAAAGCACCTAGTTGAAAAATTCCGGACTGTTATGAATTAAAAAGCACTAAATTGGCACGCTGCACACGAAGCACGAAGGCGTCGTATAAACGGCAAGATTCAAAAACAAGATTCAGAGAGCGAAGCATGTGATTCAACTCGCCGTCTAAACATAGCATTACGCTGACAACTGTTTGAAAAGTATAAAATATTGTTAATTTATTAAAAAAGACCTCAAGCTTGTTAAAACAGTTGTTAAATTTAAATGAATAACTTTAACATTAATTTCTAGTTACACAGAAAAAACTAAATTTCATTTTCAGGAACCAAATTCGTTGAATCAGTAAATATTTTGTTTGAATGCGGTCCTACAAATAATTTTGTAAATTCTAAAAAAACCTTTTTAAAAATTTAAATTAATCATAGTTCGGCTGAGAGAAAATGTTATTTCAGAGTATTGGTGTTTATCTTGCTTGTTGATAGGGTCAACGTGCTGTTGTGCTGTTGTTGTTGTTTATTTTGATTGAGTATGTTGTATACCAGAGAACGGATTGTATGCCTTATTTTGTTGTTTTGAATGCAATAAAAAAAACCTGCATATTGCTGTCAATCCACAACATTTAAAAGGAACAACGCATGGCACAATCGAAAGAGATAATTGCGTCGAATATTATTGCTTGCGTTGCTTGTTTTATATAAATGTTCACTGGTCTTGTCAAAAGCAACGAATACTCAGTGAATGGTGCGAATACTTTGTACTGTTATTGAACACAACGTAGTCTTTGAGATTGTATAAAACTTACATTAGTATTCATAAAACACGATATAGATTTGAAATGCGCATTTTATGTAAAATTTTATATGAAACAGTTATTTTAAATACATTTCAGATTTATTTTACTTTTTCCAAATTTTAATTTTTATATTTTCTTTTTTTCTAACAATTTAAATATCGGCATTTATCTTCTATATATATAAAAATAAGTTGCATTGTGCTAGTAATTGATGTTTTCTGGAATGCGTGAACCGATTTTGATTCTGCAAAGTTTTTATGAAAGGTGACGTCAATACCAAGGTTTTTATGTACAAACAGTATCTGTATGTGTATTGGTTCATGAGTTATATTTTAGTGAACACTGCATTCATTTCGAAATATTTGAGTTAATATTTTGAAAAACTGAAATACAATTCGTTTTTAAGTTCATTACAAATCAATTTTAGTCAAACCATTTATATACTTGGCTATTGTAAATCACAACTTCGGGGATCTATGAAAAAAATTACATATAAACACACCACTAAAAACTCAAATATTTAAATACATTATGCACAGCAATTAGCTTTCTTATATGTTAACTTAAAGGATATTCCAAACATTAAATCAAACAGCTAATAAGTATATACATGTAATGCTATAACGGACTTTTTCTCCAAGGTCGCTAGCTTTTGAGTGCATGCTATGACTGACATTTAATGATCAGCTGATCTATTTATATTCTTAATAATTGCATTATTCAACTAACATATATATGTATCTCAATTTTTGAATTTCGCGAAGAAATAAAATTTCAATTACTTCATATTTAATTGGTGTAGCCACATTTTTTAATACAATATGGTACGTATGCGCAGTAATTTGGGGCGTCAATCACGTAATTCTAGAAATGTTGCGGCATATAGAGCATCTCAAAGTGACGAACAGCGTGTAAATAATACTTTGGCTGCTCGAAATGCCATGGCACGTGGTAGGGCTCTGCGAAATCAAGCTCCACGTCCGTAAGTCCGACGTACTTTGGAGCGTGCTGTATTCAATTATGGTGCAAACTTTGATTACTTTTCTCATGACAAGGTTTCAATTGGACCAATGACTACTGTTTGCAGTCATTGCAAGACATTTAAGTTTAAACATGAGGTATCTGGATTGTGTTGTTCGAACGGACAAGTTAAATAACCAGAATTGAATCCACCACCGTAGCCCTTGCAAAATTTGATAACTGGTGGCACAGCAATTTCAAAGCATTTTCTGGCAAACACACAAGCGTATAACTCCGCATTTCAAATGACTTCATTTGGAGCGACAAATATTATTCGGAAATTTTTTGCCAACGTTAAAGCTATTTTTGTTTGTTTTGATGTTTATTTAGATAATCGCGAAAAGTACTATTGTGAAAATTTCAATCTTCAATAGATTCAAGGCCAAGTTTACTTGGCCTTGCATGGCAAAAGCATCGAATTTATGAATTGTTAGCAAATGCAAATGGTTTCATTCTGTACTCTGTTGTATACATGTATGTAAATGCCGAAAAGTACCCGACAAACGTCGTGGCCTGTTTCTTCTTTACACAGTTTTTTGGTACAAATTAATTTAGTGGAACAGTACAGAATATTTACTGAAATTAAGTTTGATTTCAAACAAATATTTGTTTAAAAATTTTTTGGGAATAATTTTTTCTGTGTAATGTTAAGTGTACTTTTAACATGGCTGTTAATTAATCTGTTAATTAAAATGTGAAATGACAAAAAATGAGATAACACACAAAAAGATGTGTTCGATCTCTATTCCACAACCTTCAATTCTTCTAGGCAGAACTCTAACAGCGTACTTTTTTTCTTTGTTGCAGTTAGTGTTAAAGTAAGCCATTTCATGTCAGCAGGAGACGAATGGTTAAATTTAATTTTCAAATGAGTTTAGTTTTCAATTTACATACATGCAACTCAGTGGAGATATTAAAAAGGGTTCTTGTATCAACAGTTGATCCAAGTTTTTTGTATTATTTGAGGAAATGAGCGATATGTACTTATATCGTTGGTTGTTTATTGGTTTGCTGCAGACATTATAGGGGTTTTCACACCGAGCTTGTTGCCTTGCTAGTCTTTAATCGATACTTTTTTACACGCATTTTGTTTTTGTATATTTAACGCGCTACTGGATTAACATTTAACAAATTAAGGACACAGCACCCGTGATAAAATAGCTGTTATTTGGTAACTCACAATCAGCTGTTGCAGTTTCTAAATAAATATAATAAAAGAGTCATTTGTGATACATTTCTAAAAAAATATTTGTGTTTTGGAAATTTTCGTGTACATTGAGAGAAAGTATGTTAATTAAATGATTGTTTATTTTATTTTAATAAATCATAAACTGTTCTTATAGTGGATATACCAGACTAACAAAGTTTTAAAAAGGGGCTCGTCCACAGTTGGTAAATTTAACAAATTAACAAAGTACCGAGTAACAAATTGACAAGTTCGGTTTGAATACCACTAACGTATTTTGAATAAACTGAATTTTTTGACACAAAATGCAGAAGAGACTGTCAGGATTAACATATATTTTTTTTAGACTTTTAAAAACTTAATTTTTTGAGATATAGTTCCCCAAACTTTAAATCATGTGACAGTGATCTTTGACCTCTCAGAAAAAAAGAAAAAGAGTAGTATAAATGCAGGGATACTAGCTCAATGTATTTTCTCCATAAGGATCATATAAATGTAGGGATACTAGCTCAATGTATTTTTTTCCATAAGGATCATATAAATGTAGGGATACTGGCTCAATGTATTTTTTCCATAAGGATCATTCTAATTAGTATATATGTGCATTCCAATACATGTATTTTTCCCATAAGGAAGGATATTCCAATACATGTATTTTCTCCATAAGGAAGGATATTATAATACATACATATATTTCTACAACATGGTTAACTTCAAATGAGAATATATTTTTCTCATAAAAGTTTAACGAAGACATTTTTGTAAATGGAACAATTCGAATGAGATTCTCATTTGAGTAATTATATAAAATGAGAGTTCGATTGACTCAAAAATATGTATATAAAAGACCAATTATAATTTAGTTTTAGTTATTGTTATTCAAAGATCCTTGAAATTACGTTCAACAACAATGGTAAGAATGAAGTTTAACATAACATTAGAATTTTTTTATTTATTATATGAAAGTTTAAGAAATACATATAAAATTTAACTAATTTTTGTTTGTTTTTTAGATCTATCAACAAATAATTAACATTGCGCAAGGAATAAAATCAGAATACACAAAAATTGATGATATTTCCTTAAATGAACCTTACAGGATTTTAAATTTTGAATGGAAGGTTACACAATATGGATCCAAAGTTATTGCATATTTAAACAACAATAAGTGGTTTTATCTTCCGCAAAGAATCGTTAAATATTTAAACAGAGAGGATCCTTACTTATCAAAAATGAATGACAAAATTTGGACAATTATTTACAAAGGACGTCAATAACCAAATGGTTCAGCAATATTCGAACTAAACTATAGATAAATTTTTTATTTGTTATAAGAAATTTTATGTAGTTACACAATTTTAAAACAATAAATATATTTAGTAAAGTGAAGTGAGATCTGCTTATTTATTGATTTTTTTCATGTTAAACATGCACATGCACGTTAACAAAGTGAATTTGAAATCCATTTCAAGGACATTTAAACATTTAATGAAAGGTAATTTAAAAATTTAATGAAAGGTAAACATGCACATGCAAGACACATGGTATTAAGTATTAAAGTATTAAGAACGAGAGACATGCGTATGCATGCTTTTTGCGTGTAGATTTACGTGGATGCGTTGGTTAAAATTTACATTTTATTTGTTCTGAGAAAAAGGGTATGCGAAAAAAACTCATCACAAAAAATATCTTTCTATGAAGGACAGGCAAATCGTTCTGTTTCATTGTTTAAACTTAACAATTTACAAGATCATAAATGTAGATGAATATGAGAATTTTCCGATCAAAGATAATTTTCTATAGATGAATGTATGCATATATTGTGAGCAGAAAAAAAGTATAAAATAAAACATTTTTCTAAACAAAATTCTAGTCTTGTGACAGCATTCAAAAAAAAAAACTAAACACTTCAAAATGAATAGTAACAAATTATATTGTGAAATATGTCAAATAGTTAGTTTTTCAAACAGTTCAAACAGTTTGAATCAACATGGAATAAAATTAAAAACGAAAAAATTTTGGGATACTCCTTTATATAGGAGAATAATTAAAAAAAATAAGGAGATTAGATAATTTGAACCATCAACGTCAACATCTATCGAAGCGACAACACCAACTACACTTATAGCTACTAAAGCCGCATCATCTACTATAGAAGCCGCAATATCTGCTACTAAAGCCGCATCATCAACATCATCATCTACTATAGAAGCCGCAATATCAACATCAAATATATCATCAATTACAGAAGCATCAACACCAACAACAGACCAGAGGTATCATCATCTCTTAGAAGGCGATGAAGATGCATTTTTAAGCATCAAAGAGCCCATTAATATTAGGGAGGTAATAGTTTTACCACCGTTGGATATAGCATCATATTTATTGCTACATGATGGGCAGGATGATATACTTTTAGAAGTTTTAAGAAGGATTGAAAATACGGGTTAAGAGAATCTTGTAAAATATTTTTCTAATTTTTTATTATTAAATAAATGAATATGTTTTTTTTTCTTTTAAATAAATATTTTTATTATCTAAACTTTTTGAAAATTACAGTTTTTACATTTACTGACATTTATATATGTTATAATAGAATTTCATTAGTTTGTTTGCTTCTTCCTCTATTCTCATATTTTGTCTTCTTTTGTATGAACATGAACAAGTGTCGGGTCCACATGTTTCATTCTCATTAGACCATGAATTTTATTTGTTCTGAGAAAAAGGGTACACGAAAAAAAAACTCTTCACAAAAAAATATCTTTCTATGAAGGACAAACAAATATTTTTCCTTTATTGCTTAAACTCACTAATTTACAAGATGCGTGTAGATTCACGTGGGTGCGTTGCTGAATTTACATTTTATTTGTTCTGAGAAAAAGGGTACACGAAAAAAAAACTCTTCACAAAAAAATATCTTTCTATGAAGGACAAACAAATATTTTTCCTTTATTGCTTAAACTCACTAATTTACAAGATGCGTGTAGATTTACGTGGGTGCGTTGCTGAATTTACATTTTATTTGTTCTGAGAAAAAGGGTACACGAAAAAAAAACTGATTACAAAAAAAAAAACAAATGAAGATGAATGTATGCATATATTGTGTGCACAAAAAAAGTATAAAATAAAACATTTTTCTAAACAAAATTCTAGTCTTGTGACATTATTCAAAAACGAAGTGTTGTGTGAAAAAAAACTAAAATAATATTTAAAACTGTTAAATTATATGAATATTATTTTTTGCAGTGATAAGTGTATTCATTAAAAATAAATAATTTTCTTTAAAATTAACAACGAAAAATAAGAAGACTTTCAACAATTTTAAATTAAATAAAAATTATTTTACCAGTGATAAGTTCAATTCCCAAAACTTTAAATTATATAAAAATGGAAAACTTATATAGTTGTATTGAATGTGGAAAATTTTTCAGTAAAAAAAAATTATTTGAACATGAAAAAACCCATGCTGGATCATCGAAACATGTAGCAGAACTCCCTATTCCTCAAAACGGTGTTAAGAGACTACATAGCGCATTCAAGTCTGGAATACAAACATTGCTATTTGAAAACAGTGATGATGGATGTCTCTTTCCTGAGGAATTTTTGAATAAGGCTTGGTTAGCTTTAAAACCCGAAATTAATTTGTGGTTGAAAATATATAAAGCTATGAAAATTAATATTGAGCTATCGGGATTATACGCCAAGCTTTCTACAGAAGATATGGAAAATATTCCATTAGAGATTAAAACATTTCAAACGAAAATGGAATCAATTTTTAATGAAAATAGCCTTAATGAAGTCTTTACCCATAAAATAAAAGAAGTTATAAATAAAATGGAAGAGTTCCAGGAAAGAGACAGTGGATGGACGTTGATTCAAATTATAAAATTGGATACAAACCTTAATAAATATCAACCATTGAAAGGTTCTACATATTTTCCACTACCACAGAAGCTTAGCAGTAGACAAGCTTGTGTAAATGTGCAGAACAATGACCAATTTTGTTTTAAATGGGCTGTAGTTTCCTCAATATATAATTTTAACAAAAATGCGAATCGTATATCATCATATCTAGTCAACATAAATTTAACCCAAATAAATACACATAGAGGACTCTTGAATTTTGAAGGTTTATGCTTCCCTCTACAGATAAAAGATGTAGAGCTGTTTGAAGTGCTTAACGAATGGATAAGTGTAAATGTTTTCGGATATGATGAGGAACATAATATTATTATCGGACCATATTATAAAACAAAAGAAGTTAAATTACATCATATCAATCTTCTCTTTCTTCAAAAGGAAATTAGCTCAACAACAACAGGCCATTATGTGTGGATAAAAAATATTTCAAGGTAATATGAAACATAAAATTTTTTTTATAAATTCCTTTCAATTGATTATTTTGTTTGTTATAATATATTATATAGATTAATTAGGAACCAAACCAGCAAGTTTAAGGGGAGAAATTATCTATGCAACTTTTGTTTGCAGCACTTTACAAAGGAAGAGATTAACAAAACACATGTCAGAATGTAGAAAGCGGGTAATATATCTTCCAAATCAAGATGAGGTAATTTTAGAGTTTAAACATCATGAGAAAGCAATGGATTTACCATTTGTTATTTATGCGGATTCTGAATGCATATTTCAGAATTTTGAAACATGCATTCCGAATCCAAATAAATCATCAACAACATTGATAAACAAACATATCCCATATGCTTTCTCATATTATTTAAAATGTAGTTATGATAAGAATTTAGATAAGTTTAAGTATTTTAAGGGGAAGATTCACCCAAAGAATTTATAAGTGAACTAGTGAAGGATGTAGTCTTCTTATATGCAAATTATTTAAAAGATATAAAACCAATGATCCCTTTGAATGAAGACGAAGAATTACACTTTAGGAAGTCTACTATTTGTCATATTTGTTTAAAACCTATTGTTAATGAAGATAAAGTTAAAGACCATTGTCATTTAAGTGGGAAATATAGAGGACCAGCACATCAAAAATGTAATTTAAATTTCAAAGTTCCACGTTTTATTCCTGTTGTCTTTCATAATCTTTCTTCGTATGATTCACATTTGTTTATAAAGGAACTTAATCATATTAATAATGGTTCAATAAATATTCTCCCATTAAATAAGGAATTGTACATATCCATTTCAAAAATTATCAGTATAGATAATATCAATATTGAAATTAGATTTTTAAACTCATACAGATTTATGCAGTCAAGTTTAGACTCATTAGCACATAATTTATCAAGAACTGATTTTGCTACATTAAAGTCAAGTTTTGAAGATGAAAAACAATTTTCTTTACTAATGAGAAAAGGAGTTTTTCCATATAATTATTTAAATTCAGTTGACAAACTTAAAGAACGGAATTTACCAACGAGGGAACAATTTTTCAATATACTTACAGAGACAGAATGTTCAGTAGACGATTACAACCATGCCAAGGAAGTGTGGAATGCTTTTAATTGTGAGCCACTAGAAGATTATCTAATGCTTTACCTCAAAACTGATGTTTTACTTCTGACAGACGTTTTTGAGAATTTCAGACTATTATGTAAAAACATATATAAATAAAATCCATGTCATTATTATACTGCGCCAGGGCTTTCATGGGACGCAATGCTTAAAATTACGAAAATAAAATTACAACTTTTGACTGATATTGACATGATTACGTTCATCCAAAAGGGAATAAGAGGAGGAATCGTTCAATGTTCGAAAAGACATTCAAAAGCTAATAATAAATATATGACAGATTTCAACAATAAGCTTCCATCTAAGTATCTTATGTATTTAGACGCAAATAATTTATATGGGTGGGCTATGTCACAATATTTACCAGAAAGTGGATTTGAATGGGTTAGTGACATTGACGGTTTCTCCTTACATTCCCTTCCCGACGATTCATCTGTTGGATATATTCTAGAAGTGGATTTGACATATCCAACAGAGATTCATGATCGTCATAACTTCTTACCATTTTGTTGCGAAAACAAAGTACCTCCAATGGCTAAAGATTCAAAGCTTATATTGGATTTGACTAACAAAACTAAATATGTTATATATTATAAAAACTTGCAACAGTGTCTAACACATGGTTTAAAGTTAAACAAAATACATAGAATATTGAAATTTAAGCAGTCCAATTGGTTAAAAGTTACATAAGATGAACAAAGAATAAATAATATTAGAGATATATTTTTAAATGATGAGGATGACGATATTTTTAAGAAAATTAAATATTAGTTTGTATATAACTAGAATATCTATTTTTACAATTAATAAACAATATTGTGACATAATTTAAACCAAAAGCTTGATTAAGTAAAAAAAAAATAAAATGCAACACACCTGTAAATCTTATGTATATGTATAAATATTTGTTTTATTTATTTCAAGTTACATTTATTGAATAAAAATTTTAAACACAGGTGACCACAATTAAATGTATTAAAGTGTTGTTTTCGTTCATAATTATATTCAATGGGTATCTTTAAATAATTAACAAGTTCAATTGGAGGTTGTAAGTTTCCAAAGCTATCAAAATATTCTTTATAGTTATGATTTTTATAATAGGCTACCCAGTGTAGTGTACCCCTATAGTCACCCCTAATATCACAATTTAGTATGTGCACTTTCCCATAGGAATGTCACTCAATTTTAACTCAAAACAATAATAATAATAAATAATACTTGTTACAACAAATAACTATCCGTTTTGTAAAGCAACAATTATTAAATATTATTGTATTATTCTAGTTTTAAGGATACCGTTAGTTAAGTATAAAAGAAAGAAATTTTTGGAATAAAGATCAATTTTTGCTTAGCCTTTAAATCGGCTGTTTTATTTAAAAGCATTCATCTGCTTGAATTAAATCTAAGAGCATACATCTGCTCAGGCATAAAATCTGCCTAAGTCTTTTTTTTAGTTTTAATAGAGCCAGTGGCGTTCATTAGCGCCGGCATAACCGGGTAGGCAGACTTTTATAAACCTTACATGGCGATCCTGCCAAATAATAACAAAGATGTCCCTGTAGAATACAAACCTGCAGGCAAGGACCAACAAGCTCCCTCATATACGGCCACACCGTTGAAGGCAGGCCCAAAGCCACTGACGATAGAGGAACACCGCAAACCAAAATAATAAAACACTATTATTTTTTCATTTTTATATTTAATTTCATTTTATTATAAAATGAATATATAAATTTTCTTATAAATAAACACACAGCTTAATTTATATTACATCTATTTTAATTAAAAATAATATAACAAAATTACACATTTGAAGAAAACTATAACAAAATTACTAATGTAATAAAAGATAACGCGAAGAAGCATTAATAAGAACACAAATGTCAATCACAGATGTTGAGAAATAAGTGCTACCAAATTGGAAGAATTGGTAGTGTTGTAAAGTTTACCCAAAAAAAAAAAAATTCAGTGTTACCTATTTGATTCACATATTTTTGCCATAATATATGTTATAACATAAGTTATGATTTGAAATCGCACAACTGCTTAACTTTTAATAGACATAAATTAATATAATTTTAGATGGAAGAATTAAAACAATATTATATTGAATTAGAAAAATTAGAAAAGAACATAAAAAAGAGCAAAGACAGAATTTACTCCTCTAACTATAAAATTGAAAAATTATCGCGCTTAATTGAAATTAAATTAGAAATTGACAATATTTGTAGTCGTTTGCAGGAAGAAGGGACCAAATCGTTTATAATCAAATTTAATGAATTATACACAATAGTGTTGAACTTAGTGAAAAATATAAGTACTAAAGAAAGTACAGATTTAACAGATAATTCGGACGCAAGTGTTGCAAGGGAAATTATTAATATGGCACAATTCGATATTGGAGTTGTGGGCAAAAACCTTAACGTTTTTAAAGGTTCATATGAGGTGTTAGAAGACTTTATAGTGCAAACAGAGTTATTGCATGATATTTTAAGAACAGAAGACCGAGAGATATTCATAAAGTATGTCTATAACTTTAAATTAGCTGCAAATGTCAGGAGTGTTTTGGGACGTTCCAACAGACCTACTACGTTTAATGAATTGAAGAAGTTGTTGGTTGATGCGTACCCGAACCCAAGAACTCTGCAACAAGTCTTAAGTGAATTAGGATCAATAAGGCAAGGAAATTTGAGTATATCAGCCTTTAGAGAGAAAGTTGCATTGTTGTCAGAACAATTGAGCAATTTTGAACTTAAGGCAATAGCAAATCCATCGCAGGAAACAAAAAACGCAATATCTAAAATGAGTGAAAATATGGCCTTAAATGTGTTTATAAAAGGTGTTAATGTGGAATATAAAAATATATTGGTAGCAAGTAGTCCAAAAACTCTCAGTGAAGCTGTAGAGAAATGTATTACAGTGGAAAGAAATATGCAAACAAATGATAATAGTATTTTTAGAATTAATAGGCGTGATAATGAACGTATGTACAATTCGCAAAGAGTGTATGGGGATTATACAGGGTACAGAGGTCAGGGATACCCAAACCAAAATAGTAACAGAAATAGCAACAATTATAATAATGGATTGTACAATAATAATGCTAATTACAATCGCAATAGATATGGCGACAGCAATAGTAACATTAGCAATAATAGGTACAGAAATAGTGGTAATAATGCGAATAGAAACTTTGCAACAAGAAGTAATGATAATAATATGAATTCCTCATATAGAAATAATAATAACAGGAACAATTCGTCGTATAGACCCAGTAATGGCAGACATAACCAGGGAAACTAATAGCGCCGGATAGCAAAGATTGTTATCCAGGAGGGCAAAAATGTTTCAAAATTTCAAATAACACTGATAATTCGATAACAATAACTTGCAGTACCATAAATAAAGAGCTTAAGTTTTTGGTAGACACTGGAGCAGATATTTCTATTTGCAAGCGAGGTAATATAGAAAACATAAATGAACGTAACATATCATCACTAAGTGGTATTACTTTAGATACGATTGAAAGTCTTGGCACCGCATATCTAACTTTAGAATTCGATAATAAGCCGATAACACACAAATTTCACATAGTTGAAGATAATTTTCCAATCAATACTAATGGAATCATTGGTAGAGACTTTTTAGAAAGATATAAATGCAAAATTGATTTTGAAACATACACGTTAACCTTCAATATAGCTGATGAAGAAGTTATTTTACCGATTACCCCAAAACGCGTTTATAAAACTGAAATATGTATACCAGCACGCTCAGAACTGATAACACCAGTCAACATATGTATAAGTCAGGAAAGCATTGTTTTGAACAAAGAATTATGTCCGGGAATTTTTGTAGGGAATAGCATTATACCATCAATAGGACTACAACACATAAAATTGTTGAATACAACTGACAAAGATGTAGTTTTGAAAGATTTGAAGTTAGAAACGAAGCCATTATCAAATTACAATATATATAATTGCGGCAACAATATCAATACAAGTAAAGGCAGAGTACAAAAAGTTTTAGAAGATTTAAATATCGAATCTATAGATCCATTAGCTAGGCAGTCCTTAAAAAACATAGTTACAGAATATAATGATGTATTCCACCTTGATGGTGACAAATTAACAACAAATAATTTTTATAGTCAAAACATTCAGATGACAGATTCTTCACCTGTTTACATAAAACCTTATAGACTACCTGAGTCACAAATGAGCGAAATAAACAAACAGGTAAATAAATTGTTAGAAGATGGTATCATTGAACCATCTGTGAGTCCTTACAATTCTCCATTATTGGTAATACCGAAAAAATCAGCAAATGACACGAAGAAATGGAGATTAGTAGTTGATTTCCGGAAAGTAAATGAAAAAATAGTAAGCGACAAGTTTCCTCTAACAAGAATCGAAGATGTCCTAGACAAATTAGGTAGGACAAAATATTTTTCTACACTGGATATGACCAGTTCATTTCATCAAATCGGTTTGGATAAAGAATCAAGACCGATTACATCGTTTTCTACCAGGAATGGTCATTTTCAATTTACTCGGTTACCCTTTGGACTGAAGATATCGTCAAATAGTTTTCAAAGGATGCTTACAATTGCATTGAGCGGCTTAGATGCAGAAGCGTTTTTGTATGTCGATGACATTATTGTTTTTGGTTGTAGTATTCAACACCATCACGAGAACTTGATAAAAGTCTTTGAAAAATTGAGGCAGTATAATTTAAAACTGAATACGTGTAAATGTCGTTTTTTGAAAACAGAAGTAGTTTATCTAGGTCACCTTATAACTGATAAGGGTATACGTACCGACCCTGCTAAACACGAAGTAATAGAAAACTATCCAGTTCCCAAAAATGTAGATGAAGTCAGACGTTTCGTAGCGTTCTGTAATTACTACAGGCGTTTCGTTAAAAACTTTGCTGAAATAGCTAGAAATTTAAATAAACTGTTAAAAAAAAATACTGTTTTTAGGTGGGACGAAGGTTGTCAAAAGTCTTTTGAAACATTAAAATCAAAATTAATCAATCCACCAATACTCCAATATCCTGATTTTAGGAAACCGTTTATATTAACTACCGATGCATCTAATTATGCACTTGGAGCAGTCCTATCACAAGGTGAAATTGGGTCAGATATGCCCATATCGTATGCGAGCAAATCGTTGAGTAAGCATGATATAAACAAGCCAGTTATAGAAAAAGAGCTGTTAGCTATACATTGGGCTATAAACTTTTTCCGTCCGTACCTTTATGGTAGAAAATTCTACGTAGTGACAGACCATAGACCCTTGGTATCGTTATTTTCTCACAAAAATCCATCATCAAAAATGACTAGAATTAGGTTGGATTTATGTGACTACGATTTCGAAATATCGTATAAGAAAGGTAAGATGAATAGCAATGCAGATGCGTTGTCAAGGATAGTATTGGACAGCGAAGCATTAAAAACGTTAACCCCTACCGAAAATTTACAAAAGCGTAATGATATAATAGTGATGACTAGAAACATGAAAAATAAACATGATGCACAAAAAGATGTCGAGCATAGAGGTGGCATCTCCAGTAAAGAGCCTGATCAACTTTTTATTTGGGAATGTACTTCAATCTCAGACATTAAATCGATGAAAAAACTTAGGTTTGAAATAATGAGTAAAATTAAAACACCTCAAATTGTAGCAAGTGATTTAGAAGTTGTAGTGAGATGTGGTGATAATCCAATAAACACAAAGCTGTATTTGGAGAAGCTACTATTGAAATTACTATCAATAAATGTAAAAGAGCTAGCATTAAATGCTCATGATGAAATTTTCAAATTAGTAACAAAGGAACAGTTTAAAGACACGTTCAACGCATTAAGAGGTAAAAATAAAGCAAATTTAAGAATACTAATATATAAAGAACCAGTAAGGGTATATGATAGGAAAGTACAGGATACTCTCATTAATGAGTACCATAGTTCAACTATAGGAGGACACTTAGGTGTCAGGAAAACGACGCTAAAACTTAAACAAAAATACATATGGAAGAATATGGGTAGGATGATTAAGCAGCATATATTAAATTGTAAAGAATGCAAAATTAACAAGCAAACGAAACACACCAAAGAAAAGCTAACACTAACCGATACGCCAGGGACTAGTTTCGAAACAGTGTCAATAGACACGGTGGGTCCCCTTAGATTCTCAAATAATTTTAGATACATACTAACAATACAGTGCGATTTAACAAAGTATATTATTGCATGCCCCATTGAGACGAAGGATGCTAAGACCGTTGCAAAGGCTCTTGTAGAAAACTTGATTTTAAGATACGGGCACTTCAAAGTTCTTAAGTCAGATAGAGGTACCGAGTTCGTAAACGAGTTAATGGCGGAAGTATGTAAGCTACTGGAAATAAAACAGATTTTCAGCACTCCATACCACCATGAAACTCTTGGATCAGTTGAAAGAAGTCATAGAGTACTGAATGAATTTCTCTTAGGCTTCTGTAAAGATAATGAATGGGACCATTGGATACCTTATTTCTGTTTTGCGTATAACACAACACCGCATATAGACACAAACTACACTCCATACGAGTTAATATTCGGTAGATTACCAAACTTGCCTAATGAAAACTTATTGAATTTTGAACCAATCTATAATATAGATAATTATTCGAAAGAATTGAAAGCTAGATTAAAATTTTCGTTGCAAAAAGCAAAAGAGTTACTGGAGATATCAAAAAAGAAACGCATTGAACAATGTGTAAAATTTAATCCGTTAAATTTGAATGTAGGAGATATGGTCTTAGTAAAAACCTTTAATAGGAAAAAGAATCAACCACCATACCATGGTCCATATAGAATAGTACAAACTAAAGGAGTAAACTCTGTCATAGATCTAGGAAGTAAGTCAAAAGAAATACATAATAATAATTTAAAAAAATATTAGTAATATGTTATAATTGTAAAATTATATATATATATAAAAAAAAAAAAAAAAAAAAAAAAAAAAAAAAAAAAAAATTTGAATTTTAAGAAACATAAAATTGTAAAATTTTTCTTAAGGGGTAGGGTGTAGTGTACCCCTATAGTCACCCCTAATATCACAATTTAGTATGTGCACTTTCCCATAGGAATGTCACTCAATTTTAACTCAAAACAATAATAATAATAAATAATACTTGTTACAACAAATAACTATCCGTTTTGTAAAGCAACAATTATTAAATATTATTGTATTATTCTAGTTTTAAGGATACCGTTAGTTAAGTATAAAAGAAAGAAATTTTTGGAATAAAGATCAATTTTTGCTTAGCCTTTAAATCGGCTGTTTTATTTAAAAGCATTCATCTGCTTGAATTAAATCTAAGAGCATACATCTGCTCAGGCATAAAATCTGCCTAAGTCTTTTTTTTAGTTTTAATAGAGCCAGTGGCGTTCATTAGCGCCGGCATAACCGGGTAGGCAGACTTTTATAAACCTTACACCAGTGAGTTCCAGCACCACGAGAGTTATCTAGATTATCTAGATTCTTGAACTAATGGTTTTTTAGGCAAACGATCTCGCATAAACACACCTCTAAAATTTTCGAGTTTTTTACCATATTTTATTAAATCTAGATCAGTTAATGGTCGATTGGGTAGGTTATCTAAAAGTTTTTTAGAGCTGGGTTATAATAAAGGCCATATCCAGATTTGTATGGCTTAAGGTATAGACCTTTTCTCATAGCAATTGATTCCATGTGCCTATTATGTCTTGTAGCCTCTGCTAGCTATTGCTTTCCATTTTTTATATCATTTACAGCCTTAATAATAGCTGATCCACCGGTAGCTAAACCTCCAAGTGCTGATAAAGCTGTTAAGATTGGAATTAGTGGAAGAAATCCACCAATTTTTGGTATTGGTATAACTCTTGGTATCACAATATTAGCCCTCTTTTTCCCTTTAAAATTTGAAGTGATGGCTTTTTGCGCAATTTTAACAACAGCATTTAAATTGTCTGGTTTTTCATTTTTCAAGAGTTTCAGGGTATTTTTTACAGTGGTTGAAAACAATTTGGTGTCATATGCCTTTCTCTTTTTACAGTTTCTCTTCTTAGATTTTCTACATTTAGAATTACTAGAATTCTTCATACCTAATCCAAATTTAACTTTTGCTTTCATTGCGTTCGTTACAAACCAAGCGTGTGCTCGTTCTTTTAAGCCACTGTCTTTAGATTTTACCCGTTGCCACGCTTTTTCAGCTAGTATTTGATCTGCTTGATGTCGTTTATTAATATTGCTTGTTTCTGAATATGCAATGTCGTGCTCTCTACAAGCTACATCTAATAAATTTATCCCCTTGTCTCCTCTTGCTAAACGTTTTTCAAGCTTTGTTCCTGGTCCACAAAACTGATAACCAGGTAAATGTAGTTCAATAGGTAATTTGTTTATTAAGTTGTTTACTAAGCCGTTACCAATCTTACACTGATTATCTCTAACTCCTTTGTTATAGTTTATAACCATGTTAATGTTTATTCTTCTTTAATATACATATATATGTATGTCTTATGTGTTCCATACTAAAAATGAAAATGATGAGATTTCCGTATATAAGATTGAATTTATAGCAAAAACATATTAGTTATCAATATGCGATTAGTAGAGCAAGCAAAAAAAAATTTTATAAGAAATGTTGACGTATCACAAGAAGAGAAAACTAAAATTAAACATAGCACATTATTACCCAATTCAATACGTGCACTAATTGTAGGACCTTCAAACTGCGGTAAAACTAACGTAATGATTAGTCTAATAGAAAGTCCTAATGGTCTTAGCTTCAGAAACTTATACATATATTCGAAGTCTTTATATCAACCGCAATACTGTTACCTTAAGAAACTGATCGATCCGATAAAAGGAATTAATCTTTTTACATTTTCGGAAAATGAAAAGGTTTTAAGTGCCGCTGAAGCAAATTCTAATTCCATAATAATATTTGATGACGTTATTTGTGGTAAACAAGATAATATAAGAGATTACTTTTGAATGGGTAGACATAAGCATATTGACTGCTTTTATTTATGTCAAACATATACAAAAATTCCCAAACATCTAATACGTGATAATGCGAATATGATCATAATATTTAAACAAGATGAAATGAATTTACGACATATATATAATGACCATGTTATTGGAGATATGTCGTTTAGAGAATTTGCGGATATATGTAGTGAGTGCTGGAAAGATAAATATGGATTCGTTGTTATTAGTAAGGATGATGCTGTAAATAAGGGACGATATAGAAAAGGTTTTGACAAATTCATACAACTGTAAGTGTTTTTTTTCCAGAAACAGATAAAAAGCAGATACACAGCAGATGCAAAGCAGATACAAAGCAGATACAAACCAGATAAAAGCAGATACAGAGCATATACAGAGCAGATAAAAGCAGATACAGAGCAGATGAAAAGCAGATACAGAGAAGGTACAAAGCAGATAAAATATATATATAAAGCAGATACAAACCAGATCAATATCAGATACAAAGACTCTAACAACCAGATACAAATTAGTTCGAAATGAGTAATAACAAATTATTAAAAGATATTGTTAAAACAAGAATGATATTAAAAGAAAAACTAAAAAATATAAAATTAAACGAAGTAGACAGACTCAATTTATTGGAAGATACATTTAAGCCTGTAGCGAAACCCCTGAATAAGATAATTAAAAAAATTGATGATTATCAATCCGGTGATTTATTGAAAGATACATATACACCTACAGCAAAACCTTTAAAAGAGATTATTAAAAAAATACCTAATTACAAATCTGATGCTTATCAATCAAATAATAATGATATATCAGATTCAGAACTTCCATCACTACCATCCGATGATAGTTCTGATAACTTTGATGATGCTAAGGGTTATGATGATAATATGATTGATAACATACCAACAAAAAAAAGAAAACTAGATTTACATATAGTTAGCGAGGATAATGACGATGATAAGAACAACTACAAGGTAACCGAAAATGATTATAATAAGTCCTCACTAGTCAAAAATATAGAACTGCTCTTGCTTAATAAAAAAATAGATATGGTTTATGGGTTCAACATAGATGAAAACGGAAACTGGCGATATGCAAATAATGAACTTAATCTTAATGCAGATAATTCTATTCGAATAGGAAATACAAAGTGGAAAATGACTCCAGGATTATTCGAATTAGTTTTTCATTCAAAACCCCTACATTACACTAAAAATGATTTGAAAACTTACAAATAACTTTTAACGAGTACAAATGCATACAAACGACAATATCAGCCACATGGTCAAATTAAAGGTACACGAGCATATAAATATGTTAATATAATCAAACATTTATTTACTACGAAACCAAATGTTTTAAAAAAAGGTAATGGATTATTATTAAAAACTGCAGATAATCGTAAATCTAAATATATATATTGGGATGATCCAAATGAACTAGTTGACAGATTACGTTTACTTCTTTTATCGGAAAGTGCTGGTCATAATAATCATAAAAACGAAATAATTTCCATTGTTGAAGAATTAAGAGAAGCTAACATAATATATTAAAAATGAGTTATATAAATAAGTTTGGAGAAATTACCATTAAGACTAATATAAATAATTTAAAGTTAAGTACGTATAAGTATAATTTCCAAATGGATGCCATTGCAAAAGATATCCAGAAAATACATGTTATCATCAAAACCATTAAGGACCAAAGTGAGGAACTTAAAAATGATTATAATTCACAATTAAACGTTATCAAACGAGATGTAAAAGTATTACGAGAGATGATTACAAAAGGGATCGATGACGATATTAAAGCTATTGAAAAAGTAGTGATTGATCAAGTTGATTTTGCAAATAAGGGCTTTTTAAAGAATATCGAGGAAAGATTTGATAATATTGAGGAATTTATTTTTAAGTCAATTAATAAAAATTCTGCTGTAGATGTTGTTAAAAAACGAAAACTCGAGCTTCCTAAAATCAAAGGATAAAAATTATATATAAGCATATGAAATTTCCGTTTAGATATTAATAAGGAACAACTATTGTAAAGAAAATGAATTCAGATAAGAGAGAAATAGTTAATGAACTGCACAAAGAAGCGAGAAAAAATTTTAAAAGGAGACGAGTTATAATGAAAGGAATTGATGATGTGGAAAGAGTTTAGTTACCAAGGAATATACAAATGGATAAACAAATATCAAGAACTTGTTGATAAATATAATAATACATCTCATAGAACAATACAGATGACTCCAAATGAAGTAAATTCGTCAAATGAAAATTTATTGTTGAATACAGTCTACAACAATTTAAAAGTTTAAAGTAAATGATAATATTCGAATAAGTAAATATAAGCATAGATTTGAAAAAGGTTACACACCAAATTGGACGACAGAAATATTTAAAATCAAAGCTATAAAAAATACTAACCCTTATACTTATATATTAAAAGACTATCAAGATCATGAAATTAAAGGTGGTTTTTACGAACATGAGCTAATCAAAACTAAATTTCCAGAAACATATTTAGTTGAAAAAATTTTAAAAAGAAGAAATAATATGGTTTACGTTAAATGGTTGGGATTCTCGTCAGAACATAACTCTTGGATTAATATCGACAATACATCATCATAAAAATCATTACAAAATTTATTAATAACTTATTCACACATCAACCGTTAAAATGTCAATTACATTAACATTGAACGGAGACTCTTCATATCTTGTTGCAAACTATTTTCCACCAATCGAACTAAATGAAAACTATGTTTGCGGCTTAATAAGTTTCGATACGTATCACTCAATTCCAAATGTTGATGTCGAAAACAATTTATTTCATATTGGGAATCATGAAATAGAGGTCCCAGTTGGCTCATATGAATTATCAGATATTGTCATGTGCACCTGGTGTAAACACAGCACAGTTCGGCCGATAAAACTGTACTCACAGCTGATAGCTGCTAAATTTCGCACCAGCTGTGAGTACATGCAAAAAAAAAAGTAAATAAAAAGAAGTAAATAACAAAGTAAACAATAGATACATTGTTTTTACCGAAAATCTGTGTGAAGGGAAGGAAGAGCGAGCACCGTATGGTGAAAATAAACGGCTCCTCTTCCAGGAATGCGGTTTTTGGATGATGCTGGATGTGCCAGAAAAATCTGTAAAAGATAAATTATCATTCTGATACTTACGGTGATACGGTGAACAACAAGTGATAAAACGGAAAGGTGTTGGTGTTTTTTTTTTTATGTGATATTTTAAACACTTAAACAAACAATTAAAACCAAAAACTATACAATATAAAATAAGAATTATGTTATTTTATATATTTAAAAATAAAAAAAAAACTCTGAGAAACGATTAAACATACAAGAAAAACAATACAAACTATACGAAAATAAATAAACACACTGATTTAATAAGTGAGATATAAAACAGCATTGGCGGTGTATATTAAAGCCAATTATAATAACTAGACACAATATTGTATTAAAAAGAGAACTGCAAGCCAGCAGGCAAATAAAGCAGCAATTTTACACACAAAAGAAAACCCACACCGAAGCCAGCAATATCAGAAAACTCACGTAAAAAGCCAGTACCCAGAAGTACAGCCATAACTGGGAGGGGAAGCTCATCCAGCATCGTCCACCAGCCGGAGGAAGTTCAACCGTCAAGGCCCAGAGTTCGCAAAAATAAGCAAAGAGGAAAAATTGTAAGACTGTTAAATTTTTATTATTTAAGTGCCTTAAATTGCAAATTATATCTTGTATTTTTTTTAATTCTTTTTAAATCCAAAATCCAATCTGAAAAAAAAATAGTTATACTAAATTTGTTTCACACATAAAATTATATAAATACATTTATATTTGGTTCTTGGGGGAAAAACATTAACCGTAAAGGTCAGTCCTTTTGCCCAACTTGAGGCAAAAGTGCGCGTCCAGCAGAACCGTAGTTTGAGCTCAAAGTAGGGTAGCTCCGCGTAAGGGTTCCGTTAGCCCGCGGTTTTGGGGTGTTTTTTTTTCAAGCAAGAAATATTTCGAAAATATTAATGTAAAATTTAAATTAAAGTTTTTTTTTAGTAATTTATTGCTTTAATGATTGATACATTTTGAATTTATATGAAATAAATATGTCTCAGACATTTGCAACGTATCGTTGACATTTCACACTTTCAAAATAATGGAATAAAATTATAAAGAGAGGAGGTGAGTAAGGGGTAATTTGTAGCAATGGACAAATGTATTGGGACGGCTAATGAAGCATATAAGAGCTGTCATGGTAGGGTGGGTATAGAGCTTGGCACGACATCAGCCAGGTCATCCTGCGAAAATGACGGCTGATGAAGGGGAGACAAGGAAAAAGGTGTTTGCTTCAGGTCCTTTTTTTTATTATTAACTTTTCTGGTATGACAACATAGAGCAGCTGGCATGATATTTCTTTTTGTAGCTGTAAGTACTAGAGAGGTTGGCAAGATCCCTCCCCAAGGGCGAGCTTCAGCCGGAGCACCGCCAGCATGCCAGCACAGCCAATAATCTGGTAACTTCCTTTTTGATAAAAAAAAAAAAAAAATCAAAAGCAGCTATGACAATAGAATGGCGCCCAACGTGGGGCCCGAAGCAAGCAAGCTTGGAGTGTTCTGGTTTTGATATCCTTGATTGTCATTGCGTGAGCCGTAAGACCAGTTAGGTAATACAAGAGTCCCTAACTGATAGCGACGAAATCACGCAAAAGACCTAAGTATATCATTGTCCACAACGTTCGCAAATATGTAAGTCCCGATTGTCAGACTAAAAAGTTTGAATCGCGTTGCGACATATTTGCGAGGGAAATGGCTATGATGTTATTTTGGGATAAATGTAAAAAATACCTACGTCTATATACATACATACATATATAACATCTTTATATTAAACATGATTTCCAGTGCTTCTGAAGTCTTAAAAAGAAAAGAAAATTTCTCATTTTTCGGCATAACTGTAGGAAAATTCCTTTAGTCCAGTTTTTTATTTAATATACGTACATGTATTATATTTCCAAGAAATGGTATCCATTTTCCACTAGCGGTTCTTATTTTTTTATTTTTTTTTTCATTATTACTTATAAATAGCAGTTTTCATTTAACGGACCATAAATATTTAATTTGCAATAAATATTTATGCTGGGTTTTTTTTATTATTTTTTTATTTTAAAAAGGAAAATGGAATACTCAATAAAAATACAATTAATTATATAAGGAATTTTGCTGCAAATTACGTCTATGAAACAAGCTATAAATTTTTTTTAATTGCGCAGTAAGCATTGGGAAACCAAATTTCATTAAGGTTGTGTATAGACTGGGCCTAATTAATCAGTTGGTATTAAAATTGTCCAAACGTTATCTTCGAGATTTGTCTAAGTCGTGGTTTGTCCTATAATTAAAGAGCTAATCGCTCGCGTTATAGTTGCACACGATTACTACAGTTGTTATTGGACAGGACTAATAAGGCAATCAAGACTGAACATTCTGAGCGAAGTACCTCCCGAAAAAGCGAAGAAATTCGACTTGGTGACCGTCATTTTAGCGAGATGTTATAAATACAAATGTCCTTTGCTGCAAATTCCCTGAAAACCACCACTCATATACATAAGCGTATAGAAATTATCTGTTGAGCAGTTCTAACATAGGATTGTCCATATCCAGTTGAAAATTATTACTGGAATATTTTTTTTGTTTGCATATTGGCTTTGGAACTTTTTGCTTATTTGGCGATTGGTTTAGATTTTGATATCATATTACTTGATTTTTTTTATAGTGAGTTTTTTTTATTGAATTTTTTTTAGATTTACTGAATTTTTGTTATTTACTGAAGTTTTTTTTATTTGCATTTATACCTTTTAGTTTTATATTTTTGGATTTTTTTTTATTTATTTTTTTATTTAGTATTCTACTTTTTACATTTTTTTTAGTTAACATTAATTTTTTTTTATTTTCTTATTGTATATTTTAGTTTTCTTTTGAATTTTTTGTTTGTTTTATTATATTTTAAATTGGAATCATTTCAACTTACTTACTCGATTTTTTGAAAATTATCCTTGTATTTGATGTTTTTTAATGGTAATTACCCGTCGCATGAGTAAATTATTGGTCGATTCTAACAATATGTCGACTACTGCGTCCAACTCGAATATTAACACAGATACTGTCACTACAGTGTCTGCGGCTGCAACAGCAAATCCAGCACTACCAGTAGCGACTGCAACAACATATGTCACGTTGCATGATCCACTACTGGTGACAACTTATTCTGACTGCCCAAACTTATCCACTGTTTCTGAAAGGCCTGATCGGGTACTCGATTCCCCAGCTTTCAACAGTACCGCGGCTCAAGATGACCACGATGGGACAGGAATCAGTCCCAGGAATGCAACTCCTTTAGACGTAGGGAGTATTCAAAGAGTGGTAGAAGCGTCTGTTGGAATGTGTCAGTCCAGATGGCTAAGGGAGGTGGATTTAAAAATTCAAAATGCCCTGAGCGAACAGGGTTCGCCCAGGGGGCTATCCACAGCATAGAGCACCAGGGGGCGATAGGTTTTACCCCAATATGACACAAGCCGCTCATCCACCGCAGGGGTGGGATAATCCAAATTTTCGGCCGGATACACGATATCCGTTGACGGGGTCAGGCACAGGGTATGGCCTAGGTAACCAAGTCAATTTGTCCAAATGGGGGCTAAAGTTCGATGGCACTACTAAATCGATGAGCGCCGAAGACTTTATTTTCCGGGTCGATATATTGCGGCAAGAATATAACGTGTCTTTTAATGATATACGCCGAAGTTTTCATCTACTCTTGGAGGGCCAAGCCTTGGACTGGTTTTGGACTCTCCGGAAGATGAATCCAGTCCAAACCTGGGGAGAACTGGTAAATGCCTTCCTGACCCAGTATCGGAGGTACGAAAGTGATTTCCAGCTGCAGAAAAAAATTATGGATAGAAGGCAGGGTCCTCAAGAGTCATTCGAAGACTTTTACAACGCCGTATTGCGGCTGAGAAATCAGCAGCGGTCCCCATATTCAGAAAGGGACTTAGTGGAGATCATGAGGAGTAATTTGAAACCCTCAATGGCCCAGCTATTGTTCTCGGTAAAGGTGGAGGGGCTTAACGATTTTTGCCAGCAGGCCAAAAGGGCAGAGAGCCTCATTTATAGTCAAAGGTCACAGTATCAACAGCGTCAGTACGTGGCACCGCGAGTGCATGAGCTGGATTTGGAGCAGGAGCTACCTAGCGAGGAATTGAGAATCGAAGCGGTATCCACGGCAAGCAAAAATACCTTTTTTTATAATGCATGTATTTATTTATTGTATCTTCATATGTGAACTAACAATAAGTATTCAAATCTTAAATCTATAAAAAAAAAAAAATTATTAGGCCCGACCAGTGTCGGACATAAACTTAGTGGTAGTTATAAATAATACATTAGTAGTGATAATCAAAAAAAAAAAAGGGGGGGGAGTATTTTCAAGTAGTCCCATCTGGAGTGTTAGGTATAAGAGCCCGTGTGTCCCTCTTTTTTAGGCGGATGTGTCCAGTAAAGTTCAAAATATTACGAGCAAGCGGATTAGGATGTGATTCGAGTTTTGTTAAATATTTGCCTGCGTATTTTGCAATTTCTTCAGTCACGAGTGGCATATTTAAGTCACGATGTATAATAGAATTTTGGATGTACCATGGAGCCGATGTTATTAACCGTAAAATTTTGTTTTGCCTTCGTTGGATTCTCTCGACATTGGAAGCTGAAGCAGTGCCCCATAACTGAATTCCGTAGCACCATATTGGCTTCAAAAGCGACTTGTACAGTAAAAGTTTGCAAAAAATACTGCTGGAATTGTTCGCAGGCAGGACATGGTTTCAAGCAGTGCCCGATTCCAATTCGCAGGATTTTCTGCTTCAAATGTGGCCATGTGGACGTGGTGACCCCAAAATGCCCTAGGTGTCAGGGAAACCTGACGCGGAACCCGTCTCAGACTGGGAGGACGCGGTCGACCGCGGTTTAGAGCCAGAATTGGACACTGCAATGCACCCAGCCACACTTAAGCAACAGAAAATTAAAATTTTAAAAAATCAAAACAGACACAATAATACAGAAATAACTTTGCACAGACTTAGAGAACTAAAACCACTACATATTAGATTTGCTGAATATGAGGAGGCGAAAGCGCGCATTAGAATAGAATAAAGAAAGCTCGGGAGCGGTACAAAATCCGAAAACGTATCAGGCTTGAAATTTCATCGGCAGCTTTGTACGAGGGTAGGGATACTAGAATATATTCTAGAATCTCTATCAACGGCCATGAAATAGAGGGTCTGGTGGACAGCGGCGCTACAGTGACGTGCTTGGGCCGCAACTGTCTTGAATTAGTAGAAAAGGCTGGACTCAAAGTCCATAGTTTTTCCACTGATATTAGGACAGCTGATGGTACTAGGCATCCCATTGTAGGGCGCGTGCGTACGGACGTTAAGTTTGGCCAAAACACGCAGGTCATAACGTTCTATTTAGTGCCTACTCTGAATCGAGAGCTATTCTTGGGGATGGATTTCATGAAGGCTTTTAAATTATTTGCCAACCTAGATAGTCTTACGACAAACGGAATTAGTCTTGGTAAAGAGACAGAAAGTCCCCTAAGTGTCGTGACTCATACCTTGACCGCTGAACAGCAACTTAATTTAGATTTTGTCATTTCAATGTTCCCCTGCTATACAAAAGAAGGCTTAGGCCAGACAGATTTGGAAATGCATACGATAGATACTCGTGACGCAACCCCAGTTAAAGATAGACATTATCCTGTCTCCCCGGCTGTACAAAAACTTATGTTCGCGGAGTTAGATAGGATGCTTGATCTCGGCGTCATTGAGCGTAGCGAGAGTCCTTGGAGCCATCCGGTTACTCTAGTCCGAAAGGGCGAAAAGAACCGTTTGTGCTTAGACGCTCGCAAGCTCAATGCGTTGACGGTCAAGGATGCCTATCCTCTGCCGCACATTGAGGGTTTGTTAAGTCGGCTTGGAGACACGATATATATATCTAGTGTCGACCTTAAAGACGCTTTCTGGCAGATACCACTAGAGTTATCTAGTAGGGAGAAAACTGCATTCACGGTGCCTGGACGACCACTTTATCATTTTACGGTCATGCCATTTGGGTTGTGTAATTCTGCCCAAAGGTTATGCCGTTTAATGGATAAGGTGATCCCTGCGGCAATGCGTGATAGAGTTTTCGTCTATCTAGATGACCTTTTGATAGTATCTCCAGATTTCGATACACACCTGGAGTTGTTGTCACGCGTAGCTATCTATTTAAAGAAAACAGGTTTGACCATTAATGTGGGAAAATCTAAATTTTGTTTCAAGGAGTTAAGATACTTAGGGTACATAGTAGGAGGTGGCAAATTAAAGCCTGATCCGGCCAAAGTGGAAACCATTACTCGATTTGCGTATCCTAAAACAGCTAAGCAAGTGCGGAGCTTCATGGGAGCAGCAGGCTGGTATAGAAAATTTATACCAGACTATGCCTCCATTGCAGCCCCAATCTTTGAGACGCTGAAGAAGGGGAAACAATTCAAGTTTTCGGAGGAAGCCAAGGTCGCGTTTGATCGACTCAAGGATGCTCTGATTACGAGCCCAATTCTTAATCACCCAGATTTCTCCAGACATTTCTACGTACAATGTGACGCGTCTGATGTAGGAGTTGGGGCGGTGCTGTTTCAGAAAGACGATTCTGAAGGAGAACACCCCATCGCCTACTTCTCTCACAAGCTGACGAAGGCGCAGAAAAATTATTCGGTCACTGAACGTGAATGTCTGGCGGTGGTCTTGGCGATTAAGAAATTTAGGCCCTATATAGAACTTATGCCCTTCTCCATGATAACAGATTGCAGTAGTCTGAAGTGGCTTATGTCACATAAAGACCTCAGGGGTCGGTTAGCCCGGTGGAGTCTACATCTCCAAGCATATGATTTCTCCATCGAGCATAGGCAGGGGAAACAAAACGTAGTACCCGATGCCCTATCTCGGTATGATATGGAGGAAGTCTCGGCAGATGTAGGAGCACTGGTCGACCTCGACTTAAGTGCGTTTAGGTCGTACGATTATTTAGCACTTGTTTCTACCGTAGAAGCAAATGCTGAGAGGTTGCCTGACTTAAAAGTAGTTGAGGGGTTTGTATACAAACGAGTACAACCTTATGATGGCGTAGTCATAAATGAGGATTTCTCATGGAAGTTGTGGGTGCCTCAGGAATTGACTAAGACCATCATCGAAAAGTCACACAACGCACCGCAAGCTTGTCACGGAGGCGTGGGAGAGGCTCTTTGCCGAATCAAAGAATACTTTTATTGGCCAAACCAAAGCGTTCAAGTTCGCGATTTCGTGGTGAACTGTCGCGTTTGCAAAGAATCGAAACCGGCTAATAAAACGTTACGTCCACCCTTTGGAGCGGAAACCGTAAGCGAAAGACCTTTCCAACGTATTTTTATAGATTTTCTCGGCCCTTATCCGCGCTCGAAAAACGGAAATTGTTTTATTTTTATTGTGCTAGACCATTTGTCCAAATTTGTATTACTTAAGGCTATGCCCAAAGCCAGTGCTAAAAATGTAATTAAATTTTTGATTAGTGAAGTATTTCACAAATTTGGAACACCTGAGACCATCGTCTCGGACAATGGCAAGCAGTTCGTCAGTAAAGAGTTCGCAGATTTAACACGGAATTTCGGGATTAAGCATACTCGAACGGCAACACATTCATCCCAGGCCAACGCATCCGAGCGGGTTAACCAATCCATCTTAGCGGCAGTACGTTCATACCTTCAAAACGATCATTCTGATTGGGATAAAAATTTATCCGAAGTAGAATTTTCGTTAAGATCGTCGGTACATAATACAATTGGAGTTACCCCGTACTTTGCCCTGTTCGGTATGAATATGGTTAACCATGGTAGCGTTTATAGTTTGGCCAGGAAGTTGAAATGTGTTGCGGAGCCCGAGTTAGAAATCGCACCAGCGGACAAAATGTCGCTAATACGCCATAAAATACGCGAAAATTTACATTACGCTTATCTAAGAAATGAGAAAACGTATAATACTCGTTGCTGCGCAGTAAAGTTTGTCCCGGGACAAGAAGCGTTTCGCGGTAATTTTCAACAGAGCGATTTTAAGTCTGGTTTTAATGCAAAGCTTGCAAGGAAATGTGTAAAATGTCGAATTGGTAAACCTATAGGAAAATGTCTGTATGAGGTGGAAGACCTACAAGGAAAGTCACTGGGGGTATTTCACGCCAAGGATTTGAAACAGTAGCTTCAAATTCTTGGTGGTTTTAGTCCCAGCCTTTCGAGCATCAACGCCTGAGTCACTCAGGGGTCCAGCGAAAAAGCTGGTGATGTTGCAAAAATTTGGCTGTATATGAAACGTATACATGTACATATACAAATAGGTAAATGCATATGTAAATGCCTTGCTTTATATATTTTTTTTATGTACACATTTTTTTTTTTGCCTACAGATGCCTGAAATGGTATAAAAGCGTTCTTCAATGGTCGGTATGATTTCGGCAGTTTGACATTTTTTTTATCACTTTTTGCCATTGTAAAATTATATACATATATATAGCTGCATATACATAAATAAATTTACTTGTGTATTTTTATTACTTTTGCATACTTTAGTCACAACCAAAACGCTTTCGTTCTGAAATTATTACCATGTGGTAACAGTTACCAAACTATTGATGCGTCTCCCTATGTCCTATTGAAACTATGACATTAAGGACTAGGAAACCTTAGTCATCTAGTATGGTAACATGTAATTCAGCGCGCCTTACAGCAAAGTTGAGACTATATATATGGTTTTTTGTTTTTGTAAAATGTTTCGCACAGAAACATAATACGTTTGATTTTTTTTGTAAAAAAAAAGTTATTTATTTATATATGTATATACATTTGTTTTTTCTATGTCACCGAAGACCCGGAAGTGAAATACATTTAACCTAAGCCAAGCATAAGGTGGGAAGAGAAAACTTTTGAGTCCAAGAATTGGAAAAGCTAAAAGCAAAAAAAAAAGATTTAAGGTCTGGCCTAATTTGGGCCTAACAAATGCCTTTGTATATAAGTATATGGCTCGCACGAATGACTTAAATACTAAATATAAATTTCCGTAGTATTTTTTTTTATAACTAACACTCAACGATATATTCCTGTCGTTGCACGAAGCCCATAGCAGAACAGCCCCTTTGCTTCGTGGACATCTTTAGGCGAAGCAGTTGCATTTATAAAGTTTGTCTGGAAGAGAGAAAAGACTTTAGTATGTGGAATAAAATTTTTATAGCATCCACTCACTCAGGTACCTTGCTTCCGAATAGCTATGTCCCTCAAGTCGTCACACTTGTTTCGTCGTCTTCCTGTGAAAGAAAAAGTATTAATAAAAGAAATAACGAATTTCGTATAAGGAATGTAGGGGGTATTATTCGCCAAAATTAAATTTTTTGGTGGTCTTAGTCCCTACATCTCCTTCAATCAAGGCGGAGTCAGTTTCTTTACTTACCGGTAATCCTAAGAGACATCAGGCATAGGAGCCAAACTTTCCACCTGCAATTGTGTCATCTGACAAGTAAATCCCACTTCAAAAAGGGACCTGTAAAATAGCTATTGTTAATTTTTTTCATATTACACAATATTTCACATTTTTTTTATGCAATTCAGTTTTTTTGTAATGGAATAGATTCCATTAGTTATTTTTAGAGCCTTTAGACCACTATTTCAAAAAAATTTACCTTTGTTAGAGGCGACCAGTTGTCGGCGGCAAACCGAACGGCGCCGGAGTGTAGGTACAAAAACTACTGAAACATACATACATGCATATGAATGAAATTGTTTAAGCACAAAATATGTTGAATGACTCCACTTACCTGTGTCCATTAATTATGAAGATGAGTCTCCCAATAGGTCCGAGGAGGAATAATTATCATTGCCGAGGTCATGGCCCCGAAGTTTGTTCGCTTGAGCCTATATAAATGCATATAGTAATGATGCAGTAGAATTATATTGTTAGTTAAATTATAATATTAAATTCATAAATTAGACTAGGTTGATTTTTATACTTACAGGTTAAGATAGAATTAAATATTTTAATAATGAAATAAAATTTACTTACCTGTAGAATCGCCATCTTCCTTCGTAGTAAAAGTTGGTAAACGTATGTGACATTCATTCATGGTTGTCCATTCGTGTATTTTTTTGTGCTACCAGGTCGAAACTTATTTGTCACAAACAGAGTTACCGTGAGGTTAAGGCTAACAGCGTTTTGTTCTTATTTGCCATGATTTTTTTCGCATGATTTTTTTGTATGATTTTTTTTATGATTTTTTTTATGATTTTTTTCCTAGCTGCACTGTCCCTCCCATTCTTGGTCCACAAGGGGACTCCAGAATTGTTGGGTTTTGTCATGTGCACCTGGTGTAAACACAGCACAGTTAGGCCGATAAAACAGTACTCACAGCTGATAGCTGCTAAATTTCGCGCCAGCTGTGAGTACATGCAAAAAAAAGTAAATAAAAAGAAGTAAATAACAAAGTAAACAATAGATACATTGTTTTTACCGAAAATCTGTGTGAGGGGAAGGAAGAGCGAGCACCGTATGGTGAAAATAAATGGCTCCTCTTCCAGGAATGCGGTTTTTGGATGATGCTGGATGTGCCAGAAAAATCTGTAAAAGATAAATTATCATTCTGATACTTGCGGTGATACGGTGAACAACAAGTGATAAAACGGAAAGGTGTTGGTGTTTTTTTTTTTATTTTATGTGATATTTTAAACACTTAAACAAACAATTAAAACCAAAAACTACACAATATAAAATAAGAATTATGTCATTTTATATATTTAAAAATAAAAAAAAACTCTGAGAAACGATTAAACATACAAGAAAAACAATACAAACTATACGAAAATAAATAAACACACTGATTTAATAAGTGAGATATAAAACAGCATTAGCGGTGTATATTAAAGCCAATTATAATAACTAGACACAAAAAAAGAGAACTGCAAGCCAGCAGGCAAATAAAGCAGCAACTTTACACACAAAAGAAAACCCACACCGAAGCCAGCAATATCAGAAAACTCACGTAAAAGGCCAGTACCCAGAAGTACAGCCATAACTGGGAGGGGAAGCTCATCCAGCATCGTCCACCAGCCGGAGGAAGTTCAACCGTCAAGGCCCAGAGTTCGCAAAAATAAGCAAAGAGGAAAAATTGTAAGACTGTTAAATTTTTATTATTTAAGTGCCTTAAATTGCAAATTATATCTTGTATTTTTTTTAATTCTTTTTAAATCCAAAATCCAATATGAAAAAAAAATAGTTATACTAAATTTGTTTCACACATAAAATTATATAAATACATTTATATTTGGTTCTTGGGGGAAAAACATTAACCGTAAAGGTCAGTCCTTTTGCCCAACTTGAGGCTCCGCGTAAGGGTTCCGTTAGCCCGCGGTTTAGGGGTGTTTTTTTTCAAGCAAGAAATATTTCGAAAATATTAATGTAAAATTTAAATTAAAGTTTTTTTTTTTAGTAATTTATTGTTTTAATGATTGATACATTTTGAATTTATATGAAATAAATATGTCTCAGACATTTGCAACGTATCGTTGACATTTCACACTTTCAAAATAATGGAATAAAATTATAAAGAGAGGAGGTGAGTAAGGGGTAATTTGTAGCAATGGACAAATGTATTGGGACGGCTAATGAAGCATATAAGAGCTGTCATGGTAGGGTGGGTATAGAGCTTGGCACGACATCAGCCAGGTCATCCTGCGAAAATGACGGGTGATGAAGGGGAGACAAGGAAAAAGGTGTTTGCTTCAGGTCCTTTTTTTTATTATTAACTTTTCTCGTATGACACCATAGAGCAGCTGGAATGATATTTCTTTTTGTAGCTGTAAGTACTAGAGAGGTTGGCAAGATCCCTCCCCAACGGCGAGCTTCAGCCGGAGCACCGCCAGCATGCCAGCACAGCCAATAATCTGGTAACTTCCTTTTTGATAAAAATAAAAAAATAAAAAATAAAATAAAATCAAAAGCAGCTATGACAATATAGCTGAAGTATTAACAAATAAATATCACAATATAAATGCAAAAGGATCGCTTGATGTACGAGCAAATTACAATACTTTGCAAACATGCATAAAAAGTACTACAGACTCAATTTATTTTATTAAGAAGAAATCAATCGGATGCTTATTAGGTTTTAGTACAAAAGTATTAGAGCCTGGCGTGGAACATTACTCTGATAAAACAATAGATATAACTAAAATTAATACAATAATCATTGAATGTAACATTGTAGGTGGATCATATATAAATAACATGTCTGCACATATTTTGCATCAGTTTTCACTTAACGTCAGTCCAGGATACAAAATAACTGAGGCTCCAACTAATGTAATATATTTACCTGTAAGTTCAAGAATAATAAATAGTCTTATTTTGAAAGTAGTTGATCAAGACGGAAACTTAATAAATTTTCGTGGTGAAAAACTAACAATACGATTGCATTTAAAGCCTATGAGAGAATGATTATATATAATAAAACTCAGTTGCAAAGGCATTCACCATTCATTCTAACCTTATCAACGGAACACGAAACCGGAAAGCTATCGAATTGCAATAAATCAAAGAAACAGAAAAAACGACAAATTAAAGAAATAATACAAAAGAAACAAAATATTATTCTTCGTGAGGCTAACAAGGAGTTTTTAAAAAATTTGGGGTTTCATCTAAAAGTAAAAGCGTAAAGATACAGGAACAATGAGTAGTATTATTAACATTTTACAAAAACCGCAATTTGATAACTCAATTGTCAAGAAAGAGTACCACAGCTACACATCATATTTACTATCATTTAAAAATAATGATGATATTCGTATAACGATTCAAAATCAAGATTTGTATGTTTTACCAAGTGAAAGTCTCATATACATAGAAGGACTTGCTACAAAGGAAGATTCAACAGTTTCTGCATCCATACGCCTCTTAAACAATTGTATGGCACATCTATTTGATGAAATTCGTTATGAAATTAATGGTGTCGAAATTGATCGCACACATTTGGGTATTGCAACAGAATTAAAAAACTATGTTTCGCTGAATAAATCTGAAAGTGACAGTCTACTAAATGCTGGATGGTCTCCTTTTAACATTAATGATCTTACGCTTGAAAAGGGTTATTTTAAGTTTTGTGTACCACTAAAATATTTACTCGGATTTGCTGTAGACTTTAATAAAATTATAGTTAATTCCAAGCATGAATTGGTACTTTCACGATCTAAAGATGATAGACAAGTTCTTAAATCTCAAACGACAGCTGAAAAAATTAAGTTATCAATTTTAAATATTACTTGGAAAGTACCACACATTCAACTTGCTGATGCGTACAAATTGCAGATGTTTAAAACAATAAACAATCTTCACCCATTAAATATATGTTTTAGAAGTTGGGATATGTACTACTATCCTTTACTTCCAGAAAGTACAACAGTTTTATGGAATGTTAAGCTAGCTACCGAAAACGAAAGACCGCGTTTTTTATTATTGGGTCTTCGAAATGATGACAACAAGTTTCAACATTGCGATTTAAGTGATATTAAAGTGCATCTTGACTCTGTTACATATCCTTATGATGATTTAAATTTAAAATTCGACAGAAATCGTTATGCAATTCTATACGATATGTATTTAAAATTTCAACAAAGTTATTATTCACGAGATTCCCAACCATTATTAACCCCAGAAAATTTCAAAACTATGGCGCCAATAATAGTTTTAGATGTTACTCATCAAAATGAATCAGTTAAAACTGGTCCTATCGATATTCGTATTGAATTAAAAACCTTGAAAAATATTCCACCTAATACATCCGCATATTGTTTAATTATACATGATAAAATGTTTGAATATATTCCTCTTACAAACGAAATTAGAAAATTGGTATACATTTATTTTTAGTTAGTTTAAGAGACTAATAATTATAGATATACATAAACTAAAATATAATTGTATAGAATTTATATAAATGTTAAGTGTAATAACATTATTGTTCATTCACAAACATTTGGTCTACATACTCAGTCACACTTATTTGTAAGGATGTTACTCAACGATATATATGAATTTTTAAAAAGATGTTCACACATTGTCTCCAACGAAGATAGATATAAACTGATTAATATTCAATCACACCTCGAAGAAGTAAATAACTTAAAAACAACGAACAAATTTGGAGAGCATTATGAAGATTGTTCATGGTCTAATGAGAATGAAACTTGTGGACCCGACACTTGTTCATGTTCATACAAAAGAAGACAAAATATGAGAATAGAGGAAGAAGCAAACAAACTAATGAAATTCTATTATAACATATATAATGTCAGTAAATGTAAAAACTGTAATTTTCAAAAAGTTTAGATAATAAAAACATTTATTTAAAAGAAAAAAAAAACATATTCATTTATTTAATAATAAAAAATTAGAAAAATATTTTACAAGATTCTCTTAACCCGTATTTTCAATCCTTCTTAAAACTTCTAAAAGTATATCATCCTGCCCATCATGTAGCAATAAATATGATGCTATATCCAACGGTGGTAAAACTATTACCTCCCTAATATTAATGGGCTCTTTGATGCTTAAAAATGCATCTTCATCGCCTTCTAAGAGATGATGATACCTCTGGTCTGTTGTTGGTGTTGATGCTTCTGTAATTGATGATATATTTGATGTTGATATTGCGGCTTCTATAGTAGATGATGATGTTGATGATGCGGCTTTAGTAGCAGATATTGCGGCTTCTATAGTAGATGATGCGGCTTTAGTAGCTATAAGTGTAGTTGGTGTTGTCGCTTCGATAGATGTTGACGTTGATGGTTCAAATTATCTAATCTCCTTATTTTTTTTAATTATTCTCCTATATAAAGGAGTATCCCAAAATTTTTTCGTTTTTAATTTTATTCCATGTTGATTCAAATAATGGCGTTTCTTGTTTGAACTGTTTGAAAAACTAACTATTTGACATATTTCACAATATAATTTGTTACTATTCATTTTGAAGTGTTTAGTTTTTTTTTTGAATGCTGTCACAAGACTAGAATTTTGTTTAGAAAAATGTTTTATTTTATACTTTTTTTCTGCTCACAATATATGCATACATTCATCTATAGAAAATTATCTTTGATCGGAAAATTCTCATATTCATCTACATTTATGATCTTGTAAATTGTTAAGTTTAAACAATGAAACAGAACGATTTGCCTGTCCTTCATAGAATCTACATTTATGATCTTGTAAATTGTTAAGTTTAAACAATGAAACAGAACGATTTGCCTGTCCTTCATAGAAAGATATTTTTTGTGATGAGTTTTTTTCGCATACCCTTTTTCTCAGAA
The DNA here is from genome assembly GCA_949987645.1 of Tachina grossa. Taxonomy (NCBI): domain Eukaryota; kingdom Metazoa; phylum Arthropoda; class Insecta; order Diptera; family Tachinidae; genus Tachina; species Tachina grossa. The sequence continues at coordinate 46,640,336 of OX465277.1, forward strand.
CAAATAAAATGTAAATTTTAACCAACGCATCCACGTAAATCTACAAGCAAAAAGCATGCATACGCATGTCTCTCGTTCTTAATACTTTAATACTTAATACCATGTGTCTTGCATGTGCATGTTTACCTTTCATTAAATTTTTAAATTACCTTTCATTACATTTTTAAATGTCCTTGAAATGGATTTCAAATTCACTTTTTTAACGTGCATGTCCATGTTTAACATAAAAAAAATTAATAAATAAGCAGATCTCACTTCACTTTACTAAATATATTTATTGTTTTAAAATTGTGTAACTACATAAAATTTCTTATAACAAATAAAAAATTTAGCTATAGTTTAGTTCGAATATTGCTGAACCATTTGGGGATTGACGTCCTTTGTAAATAATTGTCCAAATTTTGTCATTCATTTTTGATAAGTAAGGATCCTCTCTGTTTAAATATTTAACGATTCCTTGCGGAAGATAAAACCACTTATTGTTGTTTAAATATGCAATAACTTTGGATCCATATTGTGTAACCTTCCATTCAAAATTTAAAATCTTGTAAGGTTCATTTAAGGGAATATCATCAATTTTTGTGTATTCTGATTTTATTCCTTGCGCAATGTTAATTATTTGTTGATAGATCTAAAAAACAAACAAAAATTAGTTAAATTTTATATGTATTTCTTAAACTTTCATATAATAAATAAAAAAATTCTAATGTTATGTTAAACTTCATTCTTACCATTGTTGTTGAACGTAATTTCAAGGATCTTTGAATAACAATAACTAAAACTAAATTATAATTGGTCTTTTATATACATATTTTTGAGTCAATCGAACTCTCATTACTCAAATGAGAATCTCATTCGAATTGTTCCATTTACAAAAATGTCTTCGTTAAACTTTTATGAGAAAAATATATTCTCATTTGAAGTTAACTTTGTTGTAGGAATATATGTATGTATTACAATATCCTTCCTTATGGAGAAAATACATGTATTGGAATATCCTTCCTTATGGGAAAAATAAATGTATTGGAATGCACATATATACTAATTAGAATGATCCTTATGGAAAAAATACACTGAGCCAGTATCCCTACATTTATATGATCCTTATGGAAAAAAATACATTGAGCTAGTATCCCTACATTTATATGATCCTTATGGAAAAAATACATTGAGCTAGTATCCCTACATTTATACTACTAAAAAGTTAAACTAAATGCAGTTTAAAAGCTATTTTCAATACCTATTAAACGAGACCAATTTCTACCCTGAAGGTAGAAGCAATAATGGCGGACCACTTACATGTGTTTTTAATGGTTTTTTAATTTTTTGACGCACCATATCTCAGGAAAAACAGAAGCTGGAAGTCCAAAATTTTATATTTATCTTAGTTAAGTAACGTGCCAAAAGGCAACTAAGTTTCATAAGATTCGAAGGTGGTTGGGAAAATCCGTTCGTCGGTTATAAAAATTTTAACCCATACGCATGCCTCATAATTTCTCATTGATAATTATTTTCTTTTGCTCAACCCGCTGTAAGACCGGACTCACAATTTTTGAGTCAGAAATATGTTATCGCTCTATGTGACCAAGACCCCTAGCCTCTTAATGACATAGTTTCCCTTAGAGCACTGATGGGGTTGCACTTTTGGAGAGATGACGATTATAAATGTAGTCAGTTTAGAAACGTAGGGTTTAGTTAAAAGCAAAACAGGTAATTATTCAAAGATGTCAAAGATGCAGTATTGTGTAGGGCAAGTTCCTATGATTATTTAGTAAAATAGCATATAATAGTTTTCTATATCTATAATTTTCTGCCTTCCGCAAGACCTAAATTTTGGATTCAAATAGCATTCTTCCATCATAATTTTCTGCCGACACTGTTAGCGGTACATGTAACAGAGCAACGCAAACGAAGCAATACTCGTTTTTGGTCTTCGTATGGAGTTTGGTGAAAAGCTTTTCAAGTGGAATAAACTAATTAATACAAATAAAATATTAATATGGTCAATAAAAATTTAATTAAACATTAAATTAAATCTCTTTATTCAATATATCAAGTTAGGATGTCTTAAAACAGGTGCATTTAGAGATTAATTCAATCTAAATTTTTTAAATGAATTTCGTTTTTGGATTCTTTCAAGTACGGATTCGGCATTAAATCAACCCCATTTTTAGATTAATTCAATCTCAGATTTTCCTTAATCACTCTAGTTTTAGGATTATTTCAAGTACGGATTCGCGATTAAATACACTAGAAAATTCTTGAATCAAGGGCATGTTGAATTTGATTTAATCTCAGGTTTCCTGAAATCAAACTCGTTTTGGGTTTACTTCAAGTACGGATTCAGGATTAAATTTGGGTAAAATTAAGTATTTAGCACTTGAATAATCCATACTTGAATCATTGTACTTGATTTAAGTAAAATCGTAATTATCGTACTTATGACACCGCTTTGGATAATACTAAAGGTAACTGTCTGCATGCTTTGTTATATTCAACTTATTATTTTGTAAACAACAATTGAAAGCCTGACTTGGGGAAAAAACTAAATAACATCAAAAACAATAGTAGTTGTGAACTGGGCATCCGGCCCCAATTAAAATTGTTAAATTGTTGCTGAAATTGTTAAATTTGTGTAATTAAAATTTGAAAATTGTTAAATTCTTGGAAATTTGTGTTTTCGGCGGCGCTTTGATGTTTTTTGTTTACATTAGGAGTTTTTGTTTACATTAAGTGTATGTCTGTCTGTCCGTCTGTCGGTCTGTCTGCCTGACCGTGGATGTTTGTGTGTGGAATATTTTGTGTGAATGTATTAAGGCGGTTCATAGTTTGGCGGTTTTTATGTGTGTATATACAGACGAGGAAAATCATGAAAATGATTTTTTCTAATACCAATGGTGAAATAGTGATTATTAATTTTTCCTAATGTCTACGGCAAAACATGTTTATTAATTTTTCCTAATGCCGACGGCAAAACATGAATATAATTTTTTCAAATGCCGACGGGAAAATGATTTTTCCTAATGACGACGGGAAAACATGATTATTATTTTTTTTTTCCTAATGCCTACGGCATGCATGATAATTTTTCCTAATGCCTACGGCAATGCATGATAATTTTTTAAAATGCCGACGGCAATACATGATTATTTTTTTTTCTTAATGCCGACGGCAATACATACTTATTTTTCCTAATGCCTACGGCAATACATAATTATTTTCAAATGCCGACGGCAATACATGATAATTTTTCCTAATGCCTACGTCAATGCATGATAATTTTTGCTAATGCCGAAGGCAAAACATGATAATTATTTTTTTCAAATGCCGACGGCAAAACATGATTATTATTTTTTTTTCCTAATGCCTACGGCATGCATAATAATTTTTCCTAATGCCTACGGCAATGCATGATAATTTTTTCAAATGCCGACGGCAATACATGATTTTTTTTTTTCTTAATGCCGACGGCAATACATACTTATTTTTCCTAATGCCTACGGCAATACATAATTATTTTCAAATGCCGACGGCAATACATGATAATTTTTCCTAATGCCTACGTCAATGCATGATAATTTTTGCTTATGCCGAAGGCAAAACATGATAATTATTTTTTTCAAATGCCGACGGCAAAACATGATTATTATTTTTTTCCTAATGCCGACGGGAAAACGTGAAAGTTATTTTTTCTAATGCTAATGTAGGTGTTGCTAGACTGTGGGAATTTAAGGCTGACCGTGATTTGAGTGGGTGGCGTTGTTGCCGTAATATGTAACCATAGGAATTCGTGGGTGTGTCTGTCTGTCTGTGAGAATTTAGGTGAAGCTTCGATTGGAAGGGGGGTGGCGTGTAGTAGAGCTAGATCAATTGCATGTATATATATATATATATGTGTGTGTGTGTGTGTGTGTATATGTGTGTGTGTGTACGTTTGTAGGAATTTCTATAGGAGCTTAAGGCTGATTGCGATTTATGAGGGGTGAGGTGTTCTAGTAATATGTAACCGAGGGAGTCTGTCTGTTTGTATTTCTGTAGGAGTTTAAGGCTGACCATGATTTGGGTGGGCATGGTTGTTGACGTAATATGTAGCCATGGAGATTTGTGGGTGTGTCTGTCTGTAGGAGTTTAAGGCTGATCGTGATTTGAGGTGGGTGAGGATGTTATTGAGGTAAATTGGTTATGTGTATGTATGTATGTATGGCCAGGGGAATTTGTGTATGCATATCTGGGGGAGAATTTAAGGCTAGTCGTGATTTGTGAAAGGTGGGGTGTTGTTGAAATTTTCTTGGATATTTCTTATATGAATTCTGCTATGTGTGTGTATTTGCGCTGATATTTATATGTAGGTGGAAATAAATTGTTTTCAGTATCGACAGTTGGTACTATAAAATAATATCATATGTCTGGACTTCCCTAATCCTAGTATGCTTTTATACTTACTATTGCTTTATATTTTCTCATGCTTAAATTTGTCTCGCGTTGAAGTCGGTCTGTGTGAAATTTGTTTATATTACAGATTTTGTTTATTTAACTACATTCGTCTTCTTTGACTGAAAGAGTTTTCTACACACAGAGAAAACCCAACTTGAAATCAGTAAGAATAATGCTGAATTAATAAGAACCATTAGCGAAGGTTTAGTCATATTGAAATTTCTTATTTCAATATGGACAAAATATTAATTTATAGTATCCATTTAACTCATTAACTCATTAGTTTGTATATATCTCAATAGACATTTTCTATTATACTAAAAATTATTGAATTAATGTCAAGCATGCTTATTTTTAAGCTGCAAATTTTTTCTAGTGTATAGATCATTTATATTTGCATTGTGCTTTAACTAAACGACGCTTCATATACATATGTACATATTTTCATTAGGTAGATCTGATAAATACTTCAACATTGATAAAAAATTTGATATGTATACATACATATCTACAAATTGATTTTATGTATGTATGTATGTATGTATGTACATACAAATAAGTGTTTATTTCAATCTTTGAATTCCCTTTTTTGTTGTCATTGATGTCTTTTGTTCTTCTTGTTGTTGGTGTTGTTGTTGTAAATATTCGTCTGTGTATAGATGCGATATATTCAGTTTTTTTTTCTGCGTTTACTTAAAAGTTTGTGAGGATTTTCTGTTTTTAAGTTAAACTGAATTCCTGAAGATACATACTCTATAGTAATAGCAACTATAATAGAAATATTTCTTATACTTAATTTACAGTTTTTTAAAGTATATGGTATAAAATTTTTTCTAGCTATAGCCTTCCACATTTATTTTGGAAAACTTGCTTTGCTTTTTAAAAATGTATAAACATTTTTAAATGAAACTGATCCGGCACTCCAGCTTAGGTACTGATAGTTTTTTTTTGTTGTTAGTTAACTTACTTATTTTTTATTTTTTATTTTTTATTGATAAACATTGGAAATCAAAAGGGAGTTTTATATTGTAATTATTATTTTCATAATTGTTGAAAACAATCGCTGCTTTTTGTTTGTTTTTTGCGATGAAATCATTTGAATTACTTTTGCAACTTTACGCGTTTATAAAAATTATGTTATTTTCTATATTTCTTAATTTATAAGACTTTTAGACTTTGTCCTTTAGGGGTTATATATTCTATTATACGATTATGAATAAGAATGCAGTAAGCTGACGTATTTGCTTACTGCTTCAAATTAAAATTTTATTAAATTGAATAAAAGGAGTTTTTTTTTTTCTTAAACTCTGATGCAGTTAGAAGCGCTGGAGATTCTTTCATATAACAGCTTTTTTGAAATTTTTGATACATAGTATAATATAGAATTGGATAACATTTATTTTTAATTTTTATGTTAAGAAGTACGGGTATGAGACTGAATTTAAATGTACTTTTAAATTAGTTAAATCATAATGAACAAACATATTTTCTTCTTTAATAGCGATCAACAGAAAACGAACTCGTTTTCATATAATTTAGGTATACCCTATCGACGGCTCCTCTAGGATACAAGATGACTTTGTATGACGAAATTTCTGTTGCTTTATACTGATAATATGTTTACATTAATAAGATACATATACATATGTTTATTTTATGAACGGTGAGCACCTATGGCTTTTATTTAATGTTCTATATGACTTTTTTTTTTTTTTTTTTTCATTTTATTAAAGTTCAGCGTATTGTATATATATTTCTGAAATGTTTAAGTGTGTTTTGTGTGCCCATCGGGCAGAGTGTACGTATTAGTTGGTCAGTCAGTCTCTATTTTTATTTATTTTTTTTTTCTTCTAATGTGCCACTCCTTTTTCAGATTTTACTACTTGGAATAGAGAATTTTTGTCTAATTTTTTGGTGGGTATATACATTAGGTATGTAGAAATTAGTTTAGATACAAAGAAATGCATGTTTAATATACAACTATTGTATCAAATCGATCTCAAATAACTCAGTTACCTCTACCAGCAATTCACCGTTGGTGTATTCATAAAGTGTTAGAAACAATGAAATATCTATGTTTTGAGAGAATTTTTCCCCTCAAGTATTTCTACATGAGGTTTGAGGGGTCAATCACTGTCGCATTCATATGTAATGATTATTCACTTAAAAAACGTCATCATCACCATCAATCATCTCCGTATACAATACATTCATGAGTTGGGTTGATCCAGATACAATTGCTGTCTCATCACCTTCTAACAGCTTTATATATTTTGCTAGTATGCATGCCTTAGCATGCTTCTATCGATAGTGACGTAAGAGTCCGAGATGTAGTAGTGTTACAATTAAAAATCTTTACTATTAGAATTTACCAGTTCGCTCTTTTGAATTTTTGCAAAGTAGATACATATGTATGTATTTCATTGACCACAAAATCATAAAATTTCTTTGCTTACAAAATTGTATGACGTGAGGATTTTTTTTTTTTTTTTTTTAATTATACATGCTTCGGCATGCTTTCATTTTTTTTTCTATAAATTTATGTAATACTCATACAGATACAGATATAAAGTAAGATCTGTTTACTGTACATTTTAAAATTTACGCATGCTTCAGCATGATTCTAGTTGAAGCGTATATTCATTCACTAAGTTTGTTTGATACTTATTCATACACATGTACATTCTTAAAGATTGGATATCAAAGTCCAATTTCCGTAGTTTATCTATATTTTCTAAAGATCTGATAGCTAAAGAAATAAATAGAGTGAAGATCTTCTATAATAATCCCATTTTCATATTGTAAAATTTTGCGTGCTAGCGCTTTCGATGGGAAAATATACATACAACTTTATAAAAAGTGATAATATGATGTGCTGCTGAATATTGCACTATGTTATAGTTCATTTTAAACACTGAAGTTTTAGCAATATTTCATTCAGACCAACAAGTTTAGAGAATTCCACTACATTTAGTTAATTATCTTTCTTAAGACCCATCATTCCTAATCAATCCTACAAAAAACAATACAAACTCGATTTTTCGTTTTAATTTTATTTTTATTAAATTCAACATTCATTCTTCAAATTACTTTATACTATATTTAGTAGCTTTTCCTCATTTGTTGAGTTGACTTTAATAGGAGACATTTTAATGGTACGATGAACTTTTCTATTGCATGCATTGAGTAAATCTTTATACATACCAATCCACTTATATGAACCATTAAAGCTAATTCTTTTCACATCATACCTTTCAATGATCTATTAAATCATTCTAATATTGATGCTTTCATATTAAGTAATGTTTAATCTTCTATTTATGTATGAGTTTTCCCAAGTATTTATTAAGAAATTCTTTAGAATCATATGTTTGTAAGTTTTTTGGTACCCGTACCACTTCAAAAATATTTTCCATTGCCTTGGTTTTTAGAGTGCAGCTTTTATTTTCAGCTGTACTTTGAGAATGTGTCAATTACAGTCTTCAAAAATCAACAATTTCTATTTTCTGTAGAATAGTTCTACATTTCACCTGACTTAGCTCCATAAAACATCATATATTCCTATCATTACATCTCTACAAGCACAAACAGTTGTTGAAATTTAATATGGACTTCGTTAACTAAATTCCTTTTTAAAGACATTGAATTGTTTCACAGATTTTTTCGAAAGTGTTGTGATCTACATCTTGCACTTTCAGCTATTTATACTAACATGTAGTTAATTTTCTAATCTATATATTTAACCGTAAACTCTTCAATTTGTTTTTAATTATTTACTTTTTAGAATTGCTTTTTCAATTTTATAACTGTCTTCTTTCTCTAATTTTATTTCACGTTGTAGTTCCTCAATTTGCATTTAAATATATTCTTGAATATTAATGCTTTAAGCTATATTATTAATTTGTCTTGTATTTTATCTTCATTCAGTTTAATGTAACTATCAACAATAGTTTGTATCTAATTCATTTATGCCTTCCAATACTGATAAGTCAGTATAAATGTCTTCAGAATTGGAAGTCTGTGAGTAAAAATCATCTTCATCATCATTCTCAGTATTAGCATCATTAAATATGATGGTATTATCAAATATTGTTCCTTCTACTAGTTTCTTTTGGGGTACTTGTCTATATCTTGAGTGAAGGTTTCTCAGGCTTTAAACTTGTATATTTTCAACTTCTGTCTTGATTTTACTTTCTTCTTTCATAAGAATTCTTTTAATATTTTTAGAACTATTTATGAATTCTTCTGCTATAGGTTTAAATGTATCTTTTAGTTGTTCACTTGTATCTATTTCACCAGTTTTTATACTACGAAGCTTTTTCTTCAACACATTTCTTGTCAACACCAACTGTTTTAAAATTTTCTCATCCAGGGCAAATAACAGGTATCAGCAATCATATCAGCTTTTCAGGAGCTGGTCTGGTTTTCAGATCAGCTTTTCAGGACCTGGTCTGGTTTTCAGATCAGCTTTTCAGGACCTGGTCTGGTTTTCAGATCAGCTTTTCAGGACCTGGTCTGGTTTTCAGATCAGCTTATCAGGACCTGGTCTGGTTTTCAGATCAGCTTATCAGGAGCTGGTCTGGTTTTCAGATCAGCTTATCAGGAGCTGGTCTGGTTTTCAGATCAGCTTATCAGGAGCTGGTCTGGTTATCAGATCAGCTTATCAGGAGCTGGTCTGGTTTTCAGATCAGCTTATCAGGAGCTGATCTGATTTTTAGATCAGCTTATCAGGTAACAGATCAGGCTATCAGGAGCTGTTCAGATTTTCATTTCAAGATATCTGAGTCAGATTTAGTTATCAGTGTACAAGTAGCTAGCCATTTATAACATTTATATACATGAAGTTTAAAGTCAGATGAAATACGAAAAAGTAAAGTTTTATCTAGTAAAATTATTTTCTATAACGATCATCGTTTAATTCACTATCTTTGCTTATAATCAAAAATCCATATTTATCCTTTCAACATGCTTTTTATTTTTCTCACCTAACTTAAACATTAAATATACATTATGATGATCTCTTATTAAATGTTTGGTGATTCTGGTGTAAGTTTTACATAAGTAGAATGAATCAACATTCTTATCTCTCCCCATACAAAAATATGCTTCCCATACGCATCATCGTTAAATATCATATTGGAATTACTTTGGACTGAAATAACAGATTCACTATCGGTAAATTTTGTAATATATTATTATTTTAATTGATGTAATTAATTTCTTCAGATATTTATATCTGGGGTGATATAAAGATTTTGAGTATAAATAAATGTTCTCAAAATTTAAGTCCATTAGGACTTTCTAGCAAGCCAATCATAGCGTTTTTTTTTTCGTAATTTGACAGGTCAACTATTGTTGCACGAATAGAATTTGATATAAGGGAACTATGATTTATTTTTGAACTATCGTTCGATGAATCATCAGTATTTCGTACCAAGAATTATTTATGTTGTTTTGACTAAGGGTATGAGTCAATATTTATAAAATCCATTTCATAAATATCAGCTCATGCTCATAGTCAAAACAAAGTATGCTTTAAGTGTTTAAAACCGGTATTACCATAAAAATGGTGGTTTTAAACACTTAAAATATACTTTGTTTTACTAACCGCATTTTATAACTAAATGCATTTCATAAATATTGACGCATACTCATAATCAAAACAGCATATAAATATCCTTTGTTTTGACTATGAGTATGAGTCATTATCTCTTATTATAGAAAAATAAAATAGTATGATTATATGATATCAGAAATCATGTTTTCTAATATCATATAACCATACTATTTGATTCTTTCTATAATAATAGATAATATTTATGAAATGCATTTATTTACAAAATGCGATTAGTAAAACAACATAAATATAGGATGGTATGAAATTTTGATGATTCATCAATATTTCGTACCAAGGTATTTTTAGGTTGTTTTTACTATGAGTATTCGCCAATATTTATGAAATGTATTTCATAAATATTATCTCTTATTATAGAAAAATTAAAAATGTAGCTATACGATATCAGAAAATATTTTCTGAAATCGTATAGCTATATTATTTTATTTGTCCTATAATAAGAGATAATGGCCCCTACTCATAGTCAAAACAAAGAATATTTTAAGAGTTTCAAATCAGTATTATCATACAAAATACTGATTTTAAACTCTTACAGCATTATTTATAAAACTTATTAAGGCTTTGTAAAGGCTTTTTAAAACAAATTTTTTATAAAAATTTTTTCTTAAAAAGTCTTTATAAAGCCCTAATAAGTGTTATAAATAAGGCTGTTAAAATATACTTTGTTTTACTAACCACATTTTTGTAACTAAACGCATTTCATAAATATTGATGCATACTCATAGTCAAAAAAAGGATATTTTTATGCTGTTTTGATTATGAGTGTGGATCATTATCTCTTATTATAGAAAAAATAAACTAATGCAGCTATACGATTTCAGAAAATATTTTCTGATATGGTATAGCTGTATTAGTTTATTTTTTTTATAATAAGAGATAATATTTATAAAATGTATTTAGCTACATAAATGCGGTTAGCAAAACAACCTAACATACCTTGGTACGAAATATTGATGATTCATCGAACGATAGTTCAAAAATAAATCATAGTTCCCTTATATCAAATTCTATTCGTGCAACAATAGTTGACCTGTCAAATTACGAAAAAAAAAACGCTATGATTGGCTTGCTAGAAAGTCCTAATGGACTTAAATTTTGAGAACATTTATTTATACTCAAAATCTTTATATCACCCCAGATATAAATATCTGAAGAAATTAATTACATCAATTAAAATAATAATATATTACAAAATTTACCGATAGTGAATCTGTTATTTCAGTCCAAAGTAATTCCAATATGATATTTAACGATGATGCGTATGGGAAGCATATTTTTGTATGGGGAGAGATAAGAATGTTGATTCATTCTACTTATGTTAAACTTACACCAGAATCACCAAACATTTAATAAGAGATCATCATAATGTATATTTAATGTTTAAGTTAGGTGAGAAAAATAAAAAGCATGTTGAAAGGATAAATATGGATTTTTGATTATAAGCAAAGATAGTGAATTAAACGATGATCGTTATAGAAAATAATTTTACTAGATAAAACTTTACTTTTTCGTATTTCATCTGACTTTAAACTTCATGTATATAAATGTTATAAATGGCTAGCTACTTGTACACTGATAACTAAATCTGACTCAGATATCTTGAAATGAAAATCTGAACAGCTCCTGATAGCCTGATCTGTTACCTGATAAGCTGATCTAAAAATCAGATCAGCTCCTGATAAGCTGATCTGAAAACCAGACCAGCTCCTGATAAGCTGATCTGAAAACCAGACCAGGTCCTGATAAGCTGATCTGAAAACCAGACCAGGTCCTGAAAAGCTGATCTGAAAACCAGACCAGGTCCTGAAAAGCTGATCTGAAAACCAGACCAGGTCCTGAAAAGCTGATCTGAAAACCAGACCAGCTCCTGAAAAGCTGATATGATTGCTGATACCTGTTATTTGCCCTGGATGAGAAAATTTTAAAACAGTTAGAAATGTGTTGAAGAAAAAGCTTCGTAGTATAAAAACTGGTGAAATAGATACAAGTGAACAACTAAAAGATACATTTAAACCTATAGCAGAAGAATTCATAAATAGTTCTAAAAATATTAAAAGCATTCTTATGAAAGAAGAAAGTAAAATCAAGACAGAAGTTGAAAATATACAAGTTTAAAGCCTGAGAAACCTTCACTCAAGATATAGACAAGTACCCCAAAAGAAACTAGTAGAAGGAACAATATTTGATAATACCATCATATGTAATGATGCTAATACTGAGAATGATGATGAAGATGATTTTTACTCACAGACTTCCAATTCTGAAGACATTTATACTGACTTATCAGTATTGGAAGGCATAAATGAATTAGATACAAACTATTGTTGATAGTTACATTAAACTGAATGAAGATAAAATACAAGACAAATTAATAATATAGCTTAAAGCATTAATATTCAAGAATATATTTAAATGCAAATTGAGGAACTACAACGTGAAATAAAATTAGAGAAAGAAGACAGTTATAAAATTGAAAAAGCAATTCTAAAAAGTAAATAATTAAAAACAAATTGAAGAGTTTACGGTTAAATATATAGATTAGAAAATTAACTACATGTTAGTATAAATAGCTGAAAGTGCAAGATGTAGATCACAACACTTTCGAAAAAATCTGTGAAACAATTCAATGTCTTTAAAAAGGAATTTAGTTAACGAAGTCCATATTAAATTTCAACAACTGTTTGTGCTTGTAGAGATGTAATGATAGGAATATATGATGTTTTATGGAGCTAAGTCAGGTGAAATGTAGAACTATTCTACAGAAAATAGAAATTGTTGATTTTTGAAGACTGTAATTGACACATTCTCAAAGTACAGCTGAAAATAAAAGCTGCACTCTAAAAACCAAGGCAATGGAAAATATTTTTGAAGTGGTACGGGTACCAAAAAACTTACAAACAGATGATTCTAAAGAATTTTTTAATAAATACTTGGGAAAACTCATACATAAATAGAAGATTAAACATTACTTAATATGAAAGCATCAATATTAGAATGATTTAATAGATCATTGAAAGGTATGATGTGAAAAGAATTAGCTTTAATGGTTCATATAAGTGGATTGGTATGTATAAAGATTTACTCAATGCATGCAATAGAAAAGTTCATCGTACCATTAAAATGTCTCCTATTAAAGTCAACTCAACAAATGAGGAAAAGCTACTAAATATAGTATAAAGTAATTTGAAGAATGAATGTTGAATTTAATAAAAATAAAATTAAAACGAAAAATCTAGTTTGTATTGTTTTTTGTAGGATTGATTAGGAATGATGGGTCTTAAGAAAGATAATTAACTAAATGTAGTGGAATTCTCTAAACTTGTTGGTCTGAATGAAATATTGCTAAAACTTCAGTGTTTAAAATGAACTATAACATAGTGCAATATTCAGCAGCACATCATATTATCACTTTTTATAAAGTTGTATGTATATTTTCCCATCGAAAGCGCTAGCACGCAAAATTTTACAATATGAAAATGGGATTATTATAGAAGATCTTCACTCTATTTATTTCTTTAGCTATCAGATCTTTAGAAAATATAGATAAACTACGGAAATTGGACTTTGATATCCAATCTTTAAGAATGTACATGTGTATGAATAAGTATCAAACAAACTTAGTGAATGAATATACGCTTCAACTAGAATCATGCTGAAGCATGCATAAATTTTAAAATGTACAGTAAACAGATCTTACTTTATATCTGTATCTGTATGAGTATTACATAAATTTATAGAAAAAAAAAATGAAAGCATGCCGAAGCATGTATAATTTAAAAAAAAAAAAAAAAAAAAAAAATCCTCACGTCATACAATTTTGTAAGCAAAGAAATTTTATAATTTTGTGGTCAATGAAATACATACATATGTATCTACTTTGTAAAAATTCAAAAGAGCGAACTGGTATATTCTAATAGTAAAGATTTTTAATTGTAACACTCTACATCTCGGACTCTTACGTCACTATCGATAGAATCATGCTAAGGCATGCATACTAGCAAAATATATAAAGCTGTTAGAAAGTGATGAGACAGCAATTGTATCTGGATCAACCCAACTCATGAATGTATTGTATACGGAAATGATTGATGGTGATGATGACCTTTTTTAAGTGAATAATCATTACATATGAATGCGACAGTGATTGACCCCTCAAACCTCATGTAGAAAAACTTGAGGGGAACAATTCTATCAAAACATAGATATTTCATTGTTTCTAACACTTTATGAAAACACCAACGGTGAATTGCTGGTAGAGGTAACTGAGTTATTTGAGATCGATTTGATACAATAGTTGTATATTAAACATGCATTTCTTTGTATCTAAACTAATTTCTACATACCTAATGTATATACCCACCAAAAAATTAGACAAAAATTCTCTATTCCAAGTAGTAAAATCTAAAAAAAGGAGTGGCACATTAGAAGAAAAAAAAAATAAATAAAAATAGAGACTGACTGACCAACTAATACGTACACTCTGCCCGATGGGCACACAAAACACACTTAAACATTTCAGAAATATATATACAATACGCTGAACTTTAATAAAATGAAAAAAAAAAAAAAAAAAGTCATATAGAACATTAAATAAAAGCCATAGGTGCTCACCGTTCATAAAATAAACATATGTATATGTATCTTATTAATGTAAACATGTTATCAGTATAAAGCAACAGAAATTTCGTCATACAAAGTCATCTTGTATCCTAGAGGAGCCGTCGATAGGGTATACCTAAATTATATGAAAACGAGTTCGTTTTCTGTTGATCGCTATTAAAGAAGAAAATATGTTTGTTCATTATGATTTAACTAATTTAAAAGTACATTTAAATTCAGTCTCATACCCGTACTTCTTAACATAAAAATTAAAAATAAATGTTATCCAATTCTATATTATACTATGTATCAAAAATTTCAAAAAAGCTGTTATATGAAAGAATCTCCAGCGCTTCTAACTGCATCAGAGTTTAAGAAAAAAAAAACTCCTTTTATTCAATTTAATAAAATTTTAATTTGAAGCAGTAAGCAAATACGTCAGCTTACTGCATTCTTATTCATAATCGTATAATAGAATATATAACCCCTAAAGGACAAAGTCTAAAAGTCTTATAAATTAAGAAATATAGAAAATAACATATGTAATTTTTATAAACGCGTAAAGTTGCAAAAGTAATTCAAATGATTTCATCGCAAAAAACAAACAAAAAGCAGCGATTGTTTTCAACAATTATGAAAATAATAATTACAATATAAAACTACCTTTTGATTTCCAATGTTTATCAATAAAAAATAAAAAATAAGTAAGTTAACTAACAACAAAAAAAACTATCAGTACCTAAGCTGGAGTGCTGGATCAGTTTCATTTAAAAATGTTTATGCATTTTTAAAAAGCAAAGCAAGTTTTCCAAAATAAATGTAGAAGGCTATAGCTAGAAAAAATTTTATACCCTATACTTTAAAAAACTGTAAATTAAGTATAAGAAATATTTCTATTATAGTTGCTATTACTATAGAGTATGTATCTTCAGGAATTCAGTTTTACTTAAAAACAGAAAATCCTCACAAACTTTTAAGTAAACGCAGAAAAAAAAAACTGAATATATCGCATCTATACACAGACGAATATTTACAACAACAACACCAACAACAAGAAGAACAAAAGACATCAATGACAAAAAAAAAGGTATTCAAAGATTGAAATAAACACTTATTTGTATGTACATACATACATACATACATACATACATAAAATCAATTTGTAGATATGTATGTATACATATCAAATTTTTTATCAATGCTGAAGTATTTATCAGATCTACCTAATGAAAATATGTACATATGTATATGAAGCGTCGTTTAGTTAAGGCACAATGCAAATATAAATGATCTATACACTAGAAAAAATTTGCAGCTTAAAAATAAGCATGCTTGACATTAATTCAATAATTTTTAGTATAATAGAAAATGTCTATTGAGATATATACAAACTAATGAGTTAATGAGTTAAATGGATACTATAAATTAATATTTTGTCCATATTGAAATAAGAAATTTCAATATGACTAAACCTTCGCTAATGGTTCTTATTAATTCAGCATTATTCTTACTGATTTCAAGTTGGGTTTTCTCTGTGTGTAGAAAACTCTTTCAGTCAAAGAAGACGAATGTAGTTAAATAAACAAAATCTGTAATATAAACAAATTTCACACAGACCGACTTCAACGCGAGACAAATTTAAGCATGAGAAAATATAAAGCAATAGTAAGTATAAAAGCATACTAGGATTAGGGAAGTCCAGACATATGATATTATTTTATAGTACCAAATGTCGATACTGAAAACAATTTATTTCCACCTACATATAAATATCAGCGCAAATACACACACATAGCAGAATTCATATAAGAAATATCCAAGAAAATTTCAACAACACCCCACCTTTCACAAATCACGACTAGCCTTAAATTCTCCCCAGATACATATGCATACACAAATTCCCCTGGCCATACATACATACATACACATAACCAATTTACCTCAATAACATCCTCACCCACCTCAAATCACGATCAGCCTTAAACTCCTACAGACAGACACACCCACAAATCTCCATGGCTACATCTTACGTCAACAACCATGCCCACCCAAATCATGGTCAGCCTTAAACTCCTACAGAAATACAAACAGACAGACTCCCTCGGTTACATATTACTAGTACACCTCGCCCCTCATAAATCGCAATCAGCCTTAAGCTCCTATAGAAATTCCTACAAACGTACACACACACACATACACACACACACACACACACACACATATATATATATATACATGCAATTGATCTAGCTCTACTACACCCCGCCCCCCCTTCCAAACGAAGCTTCAACTAAATTCTCACAGACAGACAGACAAACCCACGAATTCCTATGGTTACATATTACGGCAACAACGCCACCCACTCAAATCACGGTCAGCCTTAAATTCCCACAGTCTAGCAACACCTACATTAGCATTAGAAAAAATAACTTTCACGTTTTGCCGTCGGCAATAGGAAAAAAATAATAATCATGTTTTGCCGTCGGCATTTGAAAAAAATAATTATCATGTTTTGCCTTCGGCATTAGGAAAAATTATCATGCATTGACGTAGGCATTAGGAAAAATTATCATGTATTGCCGTCGGCATTTGAAAATAATTATGTATTGCCGTAGGCATTAGGAAAAATAAGTATGTATTGCCGTCGGCATTAGGAAAAAAAAAATAATCATGTATTGCCGTCGGCATTTGAAAAAATTATCATGCATTGCCGTAGGCATTAGGAAAAATTATCATGCATGCCGTAGGCATTAGGAAAAAAAAATAATAATCATGTTTTCCCGTCGTCATTAGGAAAAATCATTTTCCCGTCGGCATTTGAAAAAATTATATTCATGTTTTGCCGTCGGCATTAGGAAAAATTAATAAACATGTTTTGCCGTAGACATTAGGAAAAATTAATAATCACTATTTCACCATTGGTATTAGAAAAAATCATTTTCATGATTTTCCTCGTCTGTATATACACACATAAAAACCGCCAAACTATGAACCGCCTTAATACATTCACACAAAATATTCCACACACAAACATCCACGGTCAGGCAGACAGACCGACAGACGGACAGACAGACATACACTTAATGTAAACAAAAACTCCTAATGTAAACAAAAAACATCAAAGCGCCGCCGAAAACACAAATTTCCAAGAATTTAACAATTTTCAAATTTTAATTACCCAAATTTAACAATTTCAGCAACAATTTAACAATTTTAATTGGGGCCGGATGCCCAGTTCACAACTACTAACAATTGGTTAATCTTGCGACGAAACTTGCTACATACTGTCAGCAATCTGGTCATATCTGAAAACTAAAAAAAATTGAGATGAACGTCTTTGTAGTATTTCTTGTGCATTATGTTCAGCAGTCCACTTGGCAGTGGGTATGGCCAGCATATGACAACCAATAGTTTAACATACAAATTATTGCGGCAGCTGGAAATACTGGAGGATAGGGAAGTGAATTTTAATTGTGAAGACTCCATACAAATTATGGCCAAAAGATCTGCTGATATAGCCAACAAGTAGTTTGAAAAAAAATGAAAAGAAGTATATCCTTAGAGCTAGAGAAATAACGTACAAGATTGGTCAGGAAGTGTTTCTCAGAAACTTCAAACAAAGTATCTACAGTCCTAAATTAGCGCAGCTATTTGTGAAAGCTCGTGTGAAGCGAAAGTTAGGGAATAGCTTTTACAAGCTGTAGGACATGAAAGGAGCATTGATGACATTCGTCAGTGAACTTAAAGTCTGACAATTAAACATGTAAAATCTGCCTTTGCTGGGATAATTACCCCTAAAGTAAGATTCTGGTGGGGGAGATTTGTAATATAGAATTTCATTTAAATGCCCATGAGACTTGATTTTTTTGTTCTGATGGGCACATTAAGTAAACGGATTTGTATTTCTTAAACTTTTAGTTCTTACATACATATACGACATCTATGTATATGTAAAGTATTTGCACCTCTAAGTTTACACCTCATGCTTGCTCATATATTTATTACTTTATTATTTTACTCTTATTCTTAAATAAAACTTCCATTTATATTTCGCGCCAAAATTTGAAAGAGAACACCGAGCCCTCGTGTCATTTAAAATTGATACCTGACGGCCATTATAAAATAAGACTATCTATCTAAAACACCTATAGTATTAAATATAAATTTTTAAATATTTTTGGTATTTTAAGTTTTGTAAAAAAAATATTAAATATTGGATATTGCAATTATTTGCATACAACTCCTGGTAATTTGTTAAAGCTTGTGAGTATTTACTTAGTTATATACATTACTCCAAAATTCCCCTAAGGTATAATTAAAAATTATTTTCAGTAATCACTAACTTTGCAAAATTACTCGATAGTAAGCTTTGCCACATATTTTGTAAAAATAAAAAGATTCAAATTTCACCTCCTAAGTACAGATTAGGCTAATCAAAACTTTAATTCGTCATCAACAAAAAGCAATTAAACTTCAGTTTGTAAGTTCTATCTTTGGTGCCATATCCACAGGGTAATATTTGGTTTTTTATTGTTTTTTTATTTCTTTTGTTTAACGTTGTTTTTTATAAATTTAGATTTGGCACCTAGTACCTTTCATAATTGTTTAATCGTTCAATTGCATATTATGGCAGTGAGAATAACATAAAGCTGCTACCATCTCTTTAGTTTGCTATCACCATTTTGAAGTGACTTTATATTAATACCCTTAATTCTATTATCTTCAGTTTGATTATTACCATTCAAAGCCGAGTATTGAAAAGTAAAGTGAGAAAAAAACGGATAAGTGAAAAAACAAAAAGTTGCAACAGAAATAAGGAAAAGTTAATTTAATATCATACGGGCAAGAATTAGTTTTTTTAACCTAAATTTCTAAGTGAAACTCAGGAATAATAAGAACACAGAAAAATGTTAAATGAGTGAAAGAAAAAAACTAATTGTATATAAAAACTCTTCTGGAACTGCTAAAAAAAAGAAAAATTGCCAAGTCTGCCATAAACCATTTCGCTAATTAAACATATTTGTATAAATCGTTCTTAATTATAAAACTGTGTAACATTCCAGAAACGCGAATTTCTATTTTTTTAATTTCTTGTTATCCGTTATGTACCACATATATGTAATATCTAGGGAAGAGATTTTCATATAAAAACATGTTTCCTGTCGTTGGTCCTAGATCAACATAAATGAAATATCCTTGCGAGTCAATAAATTTGTGACAAAATGGCATCGATTTGTTAGTGCATATTTTTGGCATATTTTATGATAAATACATATTTTTGCATATTTCATAATAAATAAAATACGATTTAATAAATTTTTTTAGTTGTTTTCATGTTATAAATCTAATTTTGTTTTTTTACTTGTTGTAACGTTTTAAAAGCTGCAGTTTTTACGACTGTGTAAGAACAAAAAAAAAAAGAGGAAATCGAGAAAAATTTACGATCTCATTTCTTGTGATATTATTCAATATTGAAAATCGCAGTATGACTCGTTCAACTCACTTGAAAAGTTCAGTACCTTGGCTTAAGTCAAGAACACCAATACCATTGAAAATTAAAAAAATAGCATGGGATAAAAGCCCTTTTAAGCCCAAAAATTTTTGTGTAACTTTTTTCAACGCTCTCTACTGGTTCCGCATTAATTTCATGTGAATATAAAGTGCTTTTGAAAGCATATTTGCGTGTTTCAGCATTTAATGAAAAAAATCAAGTGATATGGTACGGATACCCTATAGTAACTAGATGAAGAAAGTGGTGGAAGGCTGTCGGATACTATATTTCTATTAATAAAATTAAAGAAATTTTAAAGTCAAAAAACTTTCCCCCACATGCAAAAATAACGTGTGCTTGAAGTGTACGTTAAAACAAAATTTCCATACAAAAACTGGTTTTAACGTACACATAAGCCACACGTTATTAATTGCATATGGATGCAAGTTTTTTTACTCTAAAATTTCTTTAATTTTATTAATAGAAATATAGTATCCGACAGCCTTCTGCCTAATTGATAATTGAGGGGTATAGAATCAAAGACGGTTATGTCAACTTTTTTCACAAACGCAACTATTAATGCAACCTTGTTGTATTTAATAAATGCTATCGATTAGTAAATATGGCAATACAGGATGCACAATAATCACTCAGAAATATGTGTTCGAAGATTAGGAATTGATTAAAAAACGGTAATGTCCATTGGATATAGTTGTTTTTGATATGTTTGTTTAGCTCTTATTCTCTCAACTTATTAAAAAAATGCATGCTTACTATTGCGAAACAAAGCTAAAAGGAAATGAAAAAATCAACAATTTATTTTATTGTGAAAACCGTTATTTTTACTTTTCAGTTTATAATGTTATCCTTATTACGACCGTCTAGAGAATTATTCATGTTTGCCCAATAAATGACTGGAAATAAACAATCAAAGAATTTTTACTCCCATCTGTAAAATGGCATTTTAAATTCATCGCAACAAAAACATTTTTGCTCAGAAAAACAAAACAGGGACAAGTTGTAATTACAGGTGAAGAAAATTACAGGAATCATTGCAATCAGAACTATTTCCGCTCTATCTGCAAAAAAAATTAATTTGGGAAATGTGTAACCCGACCAGATACAACAATACTCTGTAAAAATCAATTTACAAAAGATTAACGATATTCATAATCCATTGAAGAAAACACTTTGGGGAGCTCTGGGAGAATGATGAGAATTTAAAATTTTATGCAGATATCGCTAACAACTTACACCATCAACTCGCTGAGGAAGATGACATCCAAAAGTTTGAATACTGCTCTCAGCTCATAAACGAAGCCCTATAATTAAAAATTTAAATTTTATTTTTTTCTATTTTTATTTTACTTATGCATTAAAGCGTTTTCTTTTGTGGAAAAAGTGTAAAATTTTTTAACTTTTTAGTAAGAAAAAAGTATAATTTAGCGTTCGTTGAAAGGAAAAATTTAAGTGAAAATTACCAATTTTAAAAATATTTTTACGGTCTAATTCATAAAAAATTTTTTAGGTTTATTACAGGTTTATTTGACAAATTTCCCATAGAAATATGTCAAATAAGCGCTCAATAAACCTGACATATTTTTTATGAATAAGGCAGTTAGTGTTTAAGCGCTTATTAAAAGTTGTGACGGTCGATTTTGAAAGTTTTAACTAGAACATTTAATTATATATATAGTTTTCAACATGATTAACTAAAATTTTAGAGAGCATTTTTATAAATGCGAACATACGCGCAGATTTACTGAAAAACGACCTGTGATAAAATAGCTGTTAGTTGGTAACTCACAATCAGCTGTTGCAGTTTCTAAATAAATATAATAAAAAAGTCATTTGTGATACATTTCTAAAAAAAATATTTGTGTTTTGGCAATTTTCGTGTACATTGAGATTAAGTATGTTACTTTAATGATTTTTTATTTTACTTTAATAAATCATAAACTGTTCTTATAGTGGATATACCTAACAAAGTTTTAAAAAGGGGGTCGTTCACAGTTGGTAACTTTAACAAATTAACAAACTACCAAGTAACAAATTAACAAGTTCGGTTTGAATACCACTAATGTATTTTGAATATACTGTACCGTAAACCAATAACTAACCGGCGACATGTATTTTCAATAAAAGAAATCCAATATGTTATATTTTATCGAGTTTATTGCCAATTTGGTAATATATTTTTTTCAACAATTTCGCTATCGAGAAAAGACTATCGATAGTCTAATGAAAATAAAACTGTCGATACTATCGATAGTACCATCGATATTTTGCCAGCTCTAGTATAGAGCACCAAAGGCTTCCCTTGCAACTCAGAGTTTGTGCCTTTTGAATGAATTGAAATTTAGCCCTAGCAAAAAAACTAAGGCCAGTGAAGCAATCAAGAAAGTTTATTTTTGTTTGCCATAATTTCCTGAATTCTGCCAGTCTTTTATACAATTGTCTGATGTCTAAATTAAAATTAATAACAATCTACAATTTCAGAACTTGTAATAAAGCCTAGCTTTGCATTTATCATATTTGTACACAGAAAGAAAAAAGCCGTACTAAATTCAAGTTTTCTCTACTTACTTTTAGTACGAATCTTACTTAAAAATTTAAGAACGAATAGCACTAACATTTACTTAATACAGCCCGAAAACGGGATTACTTTTTAAAACCAATCCTGGAGTTTTTTATATTGAGTATGAAATGCTTAAATTATGTAAAAAAATTTAAATCAAGTACAAATTTCTTAAATTGATTAAAAAAACTTATCTTTATTACTAAAAAAACCTTATTTGTGTGCTTAATTTATACACGAAGAATAAAAAAACCTTTTAACAAAAAAATTTCAGGTTCGTTAGTGTGATTGAAATTCAATTAAATAAAAAAATCAATACATTAAAATAAAAATTATAATATAATATTTGTACTTCTTAAATGGATAATGTTTTATTTAAAAGTGAGTAGGCGCTGTTGATTTTTAATAATATTGTTACGTAAAAATATTCCTACAAGGTTAATGCAAAGAACTATCTAGGAGTATTTAATTAAAGCACTAAACGTACATACATATTCACGTGCAAACACTATAGCAACAACAATAATTGTGTACATAGCTACAGACATACACACATACAAATAAAAGCGCGTGCACTTATGGTAACCACCCTGTACTACCAATAGCACATCGCATTGCCAACATAAGATTCGTTGCTTTGAAATTCAAAAATAACGGCCAATCGAATTATCTACAAACGTCTAGAAGCAGCAACATGAATTTCCCCGATTGTGCTAGAAGACTGTTTGAACATCTGGCTACCAATACTAAATGACAATACAGATGGCAACGTACATAGATGCACATAAGTACAGACATGTTATTGCGCCATCTATCGGGCGAACATTCGAGAACCGGTTCCTGTACTATAAAAAGAGGCAGTTTTTGTGAAAATGAGTTCAGTGCTAATCAGAAAGTAGTCGAGTTGGCATCGTTAAGTCAGTGCTAATCAGAAATTGATCGAGCAGGCTTCGTTGAAAGTGGATAATAACGATAAGAAGTACTTAAGTAAAGACAAGTTATACTTTGCTTATTTAAGAATAAAAAGGAAGAACAGTAGCAAATAAAAATTGTGTGTTATTTATTTTTATTTTTGAGCAATCAAAAGAACTCACACGTTTAATAAAATTTAAACGTAACATTTGGTGTCAGAAGTGGAATTGCAAAATTAAAATAAAAATAATAAATTAATTAGAAAATAATTAATTTGTAATACAAGGAAGAATGAAATTTAAAGAGCTTAAGGTGGAGCAACTCAAGAAAAACTTGAACAATCTGGACTTGCCAACAACTTGTAACAAGATAGAACTACAGAAAATATTGTTGGAAGAGTTGCAGCGGCGCAACATCGACATATAGAGCTATGACTTCGATGAAAAAGAAGAAATTGAGGAATGTACTCGTGCAACAACAACCAACACAGACATCAGCGCGATGTTGGCTGCCATGGTGAGTGAAATAAAAGCGGTCAATGAGAAAATGGAGGCAAATCATGAGAAAATGGAGGCAAACAATGACAAGCTTCTAGGCCAAATGGATGAGAGACTTCAGGAGTCGTCTAAAGCTATGAAGGCTGATTTTCAAGAAATTTCTAGAGCCAGCAACGAGAAAATGCTAGCTGAAGTACGAGAAACATCTAAGGCTACGAATGAGAAACTTCAAGAAATTTCTGAGGCCATAAAAAGACAGGCATATGGTATAAAAGTGCAAGTCAGTAAATCTGACGAAAAGAATACTGGCTTGGATGACATTTCTGGCAAAGAGGAAAACGTTGACCGAAGACTGAAGGCGGAAGATGAAACTAGCAGTGGACAGTGTTAACAAGTTGGACGTGAGCCAGAAGTTTCTAGCAAAGAAAATGAAGCTAGTGACGTAGGAGATGTACATGTGGTCTGTGAAACAGCGGAACAAGCTATGGGTGAAATGGTCTCGCTTGCTCAGGGTAAAGAAACTGCTACAGTATAGAAAGCGCGCAGCATAAAAGCAGTCAGGAAAAAGAAGACATTTTTTATAAAGAACCTCAAGCGTGTGATAAGGCAAACTCTAGTCAAGGGATAAAGTAGAGTCAGAGCCAAGGGCCATAAATGTGCAATAGTAAGGCAAGTTATAGTCAAGGGACAAGGTAGAGTCAGAGCCAAAGGCCATAAGTGTGGATGGAGTGGTCATCTCCAGTGTATGGTAAGGCAAGCTCTAGTCAAGGGACAAGGTAGAGTCAGAGCCAAAGGCCATAAATGTGGAAAGAGTTGTCATCTACAGCGTACGGCAAGGCAAGCTGTAGTGGAAATACCAGGCAGATTCAGTACCATGGGCTGCAAATATCAAAGATGGTGTTTATACGTTGGGTATGCTGGATGTGAGTTAGTCTTAAGAGGAGGTTTAGAGTAACATACGGTGGTGTATGCTTTATATGATAAAAGGGCAGGAGGGGATTCCTGTATAGATTATCGGTTTAAGTGACCTGGCAAACCTGACTTATGAGCAAGGAGAGATAATGGTAACGTGGGTTTTCACAAATGTAAATAAAGCTTCTTTTGAAATTCAGTTTGTACTTACATTATTTATTGAATTCAAAGATTAACAATTATGTATACTTATGACCAAATAAGGTGGGAGCCGCAGGAAGTCTTCTCTCTATGACGGAAATTAACAATTTAAAATTTAATTTAAAAAAAACCATGATGCGCAGTAAACGCGGCGAATTGGACCACAAAAGATATATCCACAATAAAGGCAGAGGTGGAAATGCGCTATTATCAAAAAATGTTTTTTTTTTTGTTAGTTTAAGCAGTGAAACTTGCTTGAACATTCTGCGGCCCCGAAATGTTAAAACTCTTAAAGAGTTTTTGCAGGGCGCTAAAGGGCGCGTAGCACTCCCAAAATATGCGTCTAGGGTTTGAAGCCGGCTCACTTGAAGAAGTTCTGGTGCGTTCCGAGAAAATAGAATGTAAGATGGTTAATGGGAGTGAAAGGATAATGAGAAATATAGGAAAAAAAGGGGATTAGAAGTAAGCAAGTATAATTAATTTATTACTCAGAATATTTACAAAAGCCTTTGGTGTTATTTCTTCATTAACAATTATCACATGTAATTTGGCTTAAAAAGCAATATGAAACTTAGCCCGTTCAAATCAGAAATATAGAAACAAATGGAGTTCGAATAATAATTAAAATTAACTAAACTTAATAGCAATGGGCCTGTGGCAAAAATTAAAAAATAAAAAATATACTTAATAGTAACAAACCAAAAAAGTTTGTCTTAAGTAGAACAAAAATAAGCAAATTAACTAACATGTGCATAATTAGTAAAGAACAAACGACAATGGTAAGACTGTTGTAAATATAGAGATTGTAAAATTGAGCTTTCATTAGAAAAAAAGCTTTCAGCAAATTGAAATAAGATGAATCAAAACAATTCACACATTCCATTTGCAATAATGCTAAGTATATTAAGCAGAAATCTACATCTACTGACACCACACACAGTGGACCAAACACAAAAGAACGCTGATGATGAAGATTTAGTGGCCTTCAAAAACGGCTGGCTGTTCCGTTCAACTATGTGTTGTTAGTCAGAATATTTACAACAGACTTTGATGTTATTTGTTCATTAATAATTATCACATGTAATTTGGCTTAAAAAGCAATACGAACCTTAGCCCGATCAAATCACAAGAAATTAATCGCATTTTTTGTTATTTTCGGGTATAGTGATGGACAGTAAACAAAGTTTCGTTATGGGTCTGGTAATTGTCCCCAGCTGAGTTCTTACATCTGCGACGCGGACTAGATTGTCATTTCCAGAATATGTTTTAACAATACGGCCTAATCTCCATTCATTTGGCGGAAGCAAGTCATCCTTTATAACTACGAGTTGGCCAGCATCTACATTTTCTACAATATTTTGCCATTTATACCTCTTTTGGACCTCTTTCAAATATTCGTCCTTCCACCGTTGCGCGAACTGGTGGTGCAACACTTTCAGTCTCTCCCAGCGGTCACGTAAAGAGGGCAATTCCGTGGAGACTTCAGGTGCAGCCACTATCGGCGCTCCCTTAAGAAAATGACCTGGGCTAAGAGCCAGTAATTCATTCGGATCGTCTGACATGGGCGATAGAGGTCGGGAGTTTAGGACGGACTCAATACGGGTTAGAAGGGTTGTAAACTCTTCAAAGGTGTATTTGTGGTTTTAGGCTACCTTTTTCAAATGCATTTTAAATGATTTTACACCTGCCTCCCATAATCCTTCTATATGAGGGGCACTTGGGTGAATGAAGTGCCACTGAAACCCATGGGCGGAATATTTGTCTATGAGATCCTGGGACACAGTAGTTATAAATTGGTCGTATTCCAGTCGGACAGATCGCTCTGCACCTACGAAATTGGTCCCATTATCAGATACCACTTTTATAGGTAGGCCACGATGCCCAATAAAACGTGTAAATGCTGCTCGGAATGAGTTTGGCGTTAAATCAGAGCCCAATTCAAGATGAATGGCCCGAGTGTAAAACCACACAAAAACACAGACGTATACTTTATAATATGGGGCATTTCCTAGTATGGAGGTTTTAATGGAGAAAGGACCGGCAAAGTCTATACCTGTTGCTGTGAAAGGGAGGGAGAATGAGGATCGCTCTAATGGGAGGGCACCCATTAACTGGGACTTTACTTTTTGTTTGTAGCAGATACACGTCACACATTTTCGAACATAGAGACGAATAGCTGACCTCAAACGCGGTACGAAATATTCTCCTCGGATGGCTTGTAGCATCAAGTTAATGTCGGCATGCATAAGGAGATTATGCGCAAAGTTGATAAACAGCTTGCAAAAGACCGAGTTAACAGGAAGAATAATTGGATGTCGCTCATTGTATGATAGGGAGTTTACCGTTTGCTCGAATAACATTATTCGCATCTATGTACGGATTTAAGGGATACAGAGGACTTTTCCTGTGAACCTTTTTTAGCTTTACTAGGGAGTCAAATTCGTTATGGAGGTCTATAACTTGGGTTACATAGATAAATTTATATTTTGTGTTCGAAAATTCCTCGTGTATAATACGTGGACAGTTATTTATCATGAGTGATATTGCTTCAGTAAGCGATGAGTTTTGTGTTTGGGATACAAGGCTGAGAGGGATTTTAACCTCATTTTCTAACCTTTTCCTAATGGCACCAATGAATCGAAAGACGTAGATCATAACCCTGATAGCTTTATCCCATTTTGAAAGCGATTAAGTATTCCATCTTCATATGGGAACAAGTGGAAAACCTTGAACTTTCGTTTTAGCTCGAGGGAATTTTCTTTAATTAGAATAGTCTTTGGCCATTCTTCGGTGGTTTTTTGAAGCCAAACTGGCTCAGTCCTCCACAAGGAGTTGCTTAAGAGATGGTTGGTGGGACAACCGCGAGAGCCTAAATCAGCAGGATTATCGGCAGAACGCACATGGCGCCACGAGATGTTTCCCACATTTCGTATTATCTGTGAAGTTCGGTTCGCTACATAAGTTTTCCATATGTTTGGAGGCTTCTCTAGCCACCCAAGAACAATGGAAGAATCGGACCAGAGAAAAAGTTCATAATTAGAATAGGGGCATGAGTCTGTAAGCTGTTTAACTAATTTCGATAATAAGAGGGCTCCACAAAGTTCTAGTCGTGGGAGATTGACCGCATTAATAGGAGCTACTTTCGTTTTGGATACAAAAAGATGCGATTTAATGGTCGAGTATGATTGTGTTCGGATATAGACAGCAGCGCAGTAAGCTTTCTTCGCTGCATCGTAGAAGCCATGAATTTGGGTATTTAAGGACGGCGCAAAATCTATCCATCGGGGAATCTTTATAGTGGAAATCATGGAAAGATTCTTTACAAAATTATTCCAACTTGCCAATGTACCCGGTCTTACATTTTCATCCCAGCTAGTTCCCTCCAGCCACAATTGTTGAAGAACAATTGGTGTTTTTTATTGAGGTATAGAACTTTAAGTTGGCATCACTTTTTTAACTGGCGGCCATTTTGTCAGCTGTTAAGTGATTAATATTTAGTTTGATTTGCCATTTTATCATAAACAGATTGACAAAAGAACAACGCTTGCAAATCGTGCAAATTTATTTCGAAAATAATGGTTCAGCTCGCGAAGTTTACCGCAAGCTCCGTCCATTTTATGGTCGACATAATCGTCCATCAGAGCAATTAATTCGGTTAACCATGGATCGTTTTCACACTACGTTTACTCTATGTGATAATACGCATCCGCAGAGACGTCGAACAGTGCGCACCGAAGAAACAATTGCCGCTGTAGAGCAAAGTGTTGAAGAGGACCCGAATGAATCGATTCGCCACCGTGCACAGCAATTGGAGCTTTGTCCATCAACTTTATGGAAGATTTTGCGCAAAGATCTTGGCTTGCGACCTTACAAGATCCAGCTTGTGCAAGAATTAAAGCCGCGAGACCATGCAATGCGTCATGATTTTGGTGTACGGGCCGAAAATGAGATTGATCTCGATGCTGATTTTCATCGCAAAATTTTGTTCAGTGATGAGGCTCATTTTTGGTTGAATGGCTACGTCAACAAGCAATATTGCCGCATTTGGAGTGAAGAGAATCCACATGAGACCCTTGAGATGCCATTACATCCACAAAAACTGACTGTTTGGTGTGCTCTATGGGCTGGTGGAGTCATTGGGCCATACTTCTTCCGAAATAATGCTGGAGAGTCAGTTACCGTTAATGGAGACCGGTATAGAGCCATGATAACCGACTATTTTGTTCCCGAATTGGATGGCATGAATGTGGATGAGTTGTGGTTCCAACAAGGTGGCGCTACATGCCACACAGCGCACGTCACAATCGATTTATTGAAGGAAACATTCGATGAGCGCATAATTTCGCGGAATGGACCTGTCAATTGGCCACCAAGATCGTGTGATTTGACACCATTGGATTATTTTCTTTGAGGATATGTGAAGTCGCTCGTCTACGCCAACAAACCAGAAACGTTAGGGGAATTGGAAGCCAACATTCGTGGCGTTATTGCCAACATACGGCCCCATATGCTCGAAAAAGTGGTTGAAAATTGGACCTGTAGAATTGGCTTTATTCGAGCCAGTCGCGGCGGCCACATGCCCGAAATCATATTTAAACATTAATGGCATAAAATTATCCTTCCAATAAAGCTAAATTGATGGACATTGAAACGATTTTCTTGTGTTTTATTTCAATTCAAAGTTATATACCTCTAAAAAAACACCCGTTATAACAATAGGGGAAAGCCAACCAGCTGGGTCAAAAATTTTGGCCACCGTGGAAAGTATTTCCCTCTTTATTATAGAGTTAACCGGGCTAATAGTATCAATGGTGTATGAGAAGCAATCGGATAATGCATCCCATTGAATGCCAAGAGTTTTAGTGGTGCTAGTTTCCTGAAATTTTAGAAAATCCGAATCCAAAATATCATCTTTAGGGATCGATGCTAGTACTTCAAGGTAATTTGAAGTTATCTTTTTCAACGGGAATCCAGCCGATTTTAACGTTAAGGTAAGTTGGGACAACGAGTCAATTGCAGATTGAACATCACGAGACCCCAATAGAATATCATCTGCATATGTTTCCTTTTTGAGGATATATTCAGCTTGTGGATACAAATGTTTCGAATCATGAGGTAATTGGATAAGGGTTCTAATTGCTAAATAGGGGGCACAGTTTACTCTAAAAGTGACTGCTTGTAACGCGAAATCTTTGACGAGAGAATTGGGATCTGGATGAAAGAGAATTCGTTGAAATTGTGTCTTCATCATGAACCAGAATTTGGCGGTAGATTTTCTGTATGTCGCCATTGAAGACATATTTATAGAGTAGCAATTTCAAAATGAATGTAATCAAATCAGCTTGTAAAGTGGGTCCTTCGTGTAGGATGTCATTAAGCGACAAACCTGAACTAGTTTTCTTAGAAGCGTTGAATACAACTCTAACTTTAGTACTACGACTTTCGGGTTTAATTACCGCATGGTGTGGCAGATAAAAGGAATTGCAACCATGACTAGATATATTTTCTGATGATATGGTAGGCTCCATATGGTTAAGAGATATATATTCGTCCAGCACTTTGTGATACATCTCAGCCAGGACCCCTTTATTCCTTAGAGATTGTTCCAAATTTGTGTACTGAGCCGTGGCTGCAGTACGAGAGACCCCGAGGCGTAAATCTTGGGGAAAGTTGGATTTAAAAGGAAGTTTAACCACATAACGCCCTTCGAAATTACGAAAGGTGGTTTCGCGATAGAGGGATTCGCAAAACTCTTCCTCTTTTGAGATAGGCCTTTGACTAGAGATTTCCTCTTCCTCCCAAAACCTTTTAAGCTGATCACCAAGCGAGTTTTCAGAAATTTCAGTTGCTTCAATTGCAAATGTGGATACATCCTCAGTGTCTATGGGACCAGTTACTATCCAACCAAAGATAGTGCATTGAGCCATGAGCGTGTGTGCTACGTTTTTAAATCCTTCGAGAAGAATTTGAGGAAGAACGTTGCTGCCAATGAGCAGGTCAACGTGTTTTGGTAAATAAAATTCTGGGTCAGCTAAATCAGTACCTTCTAGCTCCTCCAAAGGGATGTATGAGCATGGTAAAGAAAATCTGGGTAATATCCGGGTCAGTTTAGGGACCACTATTGCCTCAATTTGTACGAAGCGATCGTGTTTGTCTGAGTATATGTTAAATTTACACACAGAGTTTGAGTTGGCAACTAGTTCACCGCCAATACCATGAATTTGAAAGAGTTTCGTTTCTGTTGGTAGCTTAAGTTGCTGTTGCAGTTTCTTAGAGATAAATGATTTCTCGGAACCCTGATCTAGAAAGGCGCTGGTTGTAAAACCTTATCCTTGGTGATGTATTTTAACTATTGCTGTAGGAAGTAAAGTACCGGGTTTAAAAAATCTATCACCTCGTTGTTGTCATAGAAGCCCTTGCTCTCGCTTGTGCGATGTCGAAGGGGTGTCATCTGCAGAGTTTGCGTTTGTGTTAAGTGTAACAGGTTTAGTAACGCGTAGTAAAGAGTGGTGATTTTTTGACAGTGTAAACATATTTAAAAACGTGTTCTTGCTTGGAATGTTCAAACTCAAGTGTTAAGCTTTATTATGTCATTCTTGTCTTAAGCTATTTGTACATAAGCAGAGATGCGAGATGTTTAATTATAACATTTAATCTTATGTATGTAAGTAGGCAGGGTTCGCACTACACCTCCCTTTTTATTTAGGAAAATTTTATGGTACATATGTATATATAAATTCATTATAATATTATTTGTTTGATATAGCAAGTTGCAGGTATTGGCCGTATGCACCAGTATACCTACCTTTTTATAGAAGAAAAAAAAGATATATATATATATAATTATATATATATATATATAAATATATAATGATTTAAACAAATTGATCAGGTTTGTCTGGTTCTATATATATATATGTTTTTGTTTTGTTTTTATATTCATAATTTATATAAGAAAAAAATTTATTGTATACATACACTTTTTTTTTTTTTGCTATCATAAAATTTTCCTGAATTTGTTTTGTATATTATTCATGTATGTCTATTTAAAATACATTTAATTTTTACAACAATTTGTCTATGTACATATATGTATTTTGAACACAGTTTAAAAGTAAATGACTGAAAATAAAAGTATGTATGTTTTTTTTTTTTTTTTTTTTTTTTTTTTTTTTGTTTAAATATATAAAATTAGATATTTATATATGTTGATTGTGATATATCAAATTTTTAAATTTAAATTGAAATTAAAAAAAATTAATTAAATATATAAGTATTTTTAAGTTCAGTTTGTATTTTGGTAAGATTTGGCTTTTTCAAAACTTATATATATATTGTTTTTTTTTTCTTTTTTTTATATATCTTGTTTAAGTTTAGTTATTTATATATATAATATTGGATATTGGATATAATATTTTTTTTTGTGTTGCCAAATTTTTAAGGTTTTAATTTATATTACGAGTTTTAATTATACAATTGCAAGTAAAACATAATTTTTTTTATACAATAAAAATTTAATATATTGTTGTGTTTAATTGTGATTTTTTTTTGTTTCTTCTTTTATAATATTCAAATGTTATGCATATATATATATATATATATATATATATATATATATATATATATATATATATATATATATATATATATATATATATATATATATATATATATATAAACTGATTAAAATTTCGGATTTGATTTTTTTTTATAATGTTCGTAAACGGATTCAAAATTGTTCATCATTTTAATCAATTTATTATGTTAATCAGTATTGTATTTCCTTAGTCTATTCTTGTGTACTTTTTGAGATTTATTTTCTGAAATTTTCAAAGTGCAATTTCCGTAATCATCAATACTTAAGATTTGGAAAGGGCCAGTGTAAAGGGATTCTAATTTGTGTCCTGCATTGTTTTCCAGTAGAACCAAATCACTAACTTGCATTATTTTACTGTTTGCCCTTTTATCGTAGTGTTTCTTTTGCTTTAGTTTGGCTTTTTCAATTAACGTTTTAGCTCTAGTTTGTGCTGTTTGAAGCCTGAATTTTATTTCTTTTTCATACGCTTCTATATTGTATATAGGTTCCACTTCGTCTGATTCTATGAATGCTAATGTCCTTGGAAGTTTGCCGTAAACTAACTCAAATGGGCAGTATCCATGTACTGTGGATGGTGTTGTATTAAAGCAGTACGTAAAATACTTTAGCCAGTCGTCCCAGTCAACCTTGTCTATAGATAGATAACTTCTAACAAATTCATTGAAGGTTCTATGTGATCTTTCTGTAGTTCCCAATGTCTGATGATGGTATGCTGTAGACGTTTCTTGGTCGATTCTAAGTAATTTAAACATATTACCCATCTACTGATTTTTGTATTCTGTACCTAAATCTGTTAAAATTTTTCCTGGTTGGCCGTATGTTAAAACAAGGTTTTCAAAAATCGCTTTGGCTATCGTTTGTGCATTTTTGTTGGCACGGGTATGGATATCAAATATTTGGACAGATCTCACATTATAGTCACAGCATATTCGTTCCCATTATTTGAACGTATAAATGGGCCTATGGTGTCAATTACAATAGTATCAAAAGCTTTACTGGGTGTTTTTGTTATGCTCAATGGCTCTATATTCTTAGGAAGAGATTTATTTTTTTGACGAAGAGGACAAGACTTAACATACCTAATTACATCCTTAGTCATGTTTTTCCAAAAGCAATAATTTCTTAATTTATTAAGCGTTCTCATTATACCTGAATGACCTTCCATTAAAAGTTCATTATGGTAGAATTTCAGTAAGTTTTCTTTCTCGGCCTTACTTTTTACGAACTTTATTCTTAGCGTAATCATAATTATTAATGTATCTAGATACTTTTCTGAATTAAATTTGAATTCTTCGACTGACACGTAGTTTAACAGGTCGTCGTTTAATGATATTTGAACCTTTTCGACTTTAGAAGTTTTAGCTTCATATTCTAGCTTTGATATTAGTTGTTTTAGAACAATTTTATCATTTAAAATAAAATAAATACTAAAATTACTTATTTCAAACGCTTTTGGTTTATTTTTGAGCATTGAACTTTCATTTTCAATCTTTTTCCTTTCTGACTGTTTCAAATTGTGTTTTCTTGTTTGATTTCTCGTGGTTACCATACGTACATTCGCTTCGTTTATCGTTTTAATAGACTCAATATCAATTCTGGAAAGTGCATCCGCGCAACAATTATCCGAACCTTTTATGTATTCGATCACAAAATCGTATTCTTCCATGTCCAACTTCATGCGAGTTAACTTCGAAGAAGGGTTTTTTTTAGAGAAAAAAGATATGAAAGTGGTTTATGGTCGCTGCGTACAATAAACTTCCTACTATAAACATAGGGCCGAAAATGGTTAAGTGTCCAATGAATTGCCGTCAATTCTTGCTCTATTGTGGACTTATGTGACTCTGCTTTTGTAAATGCACGTGAAGCGAAAGCAATGGGCATTTGTCTACCATCGTACTCTTGACTTAAAATTGCCAGCTTTGCTTGCGTCCGTCGTTATTAAAACAACTTGTCAAAATCAGGGTATTTTAATACTTTCGGTTTGAGTAACGCATTTTTTAAATATTGAAAAGACTTTTCACACTCTTTAGACCACTTGAATTCTACGTTTTTGCTAGTCAGCTGTGTAATATATAACGCATGTTTTGCAAAATTAGGGACAAACTTCCTATAATAATTACAAAACGCAATGAAGCGTTTCGCTTCTTCAGGGTTGTTAGGAGTTGGATAATCTTGGATGATTCTAAATTTTGATTCATCTGGAAGGATTCCCTGATTGGTACATTTATGTCCAAGAAAGACTACTTCTGTACAGAAAAAGTTACATTTGCTATGGTGTAATTTCAAATTGTATTTTCTACAGGTATCAAAAACATCGCACAAGTTGTTAAGCATGTGCTTTTCAGAGCAGCCTATGACAATTAAATCGTCCATATATAAAAATGCTTGGTCGGGCTTAAGGCAGGCAAAAGCTAACGACATCATTCGCTGGAATGAGTTTGGAGCGACTTTCAACCCATAGGGGAGACGTTTAAAGCGGAATGAGCCTTGTTGTGTAGAAAATGAAGTTAAATTTCTGGAATCTTCATCCAACTCAATCTGGTGAAAACCTGACATGAGATCCAATCACGAGAAGTACTTTGCTCTCCCAAGCTGGTCAAGTATGTCATCTATCCTTGGTAAAGGATATTTATCTGCTGCTAATTTTTTTATTAATTTGTCTAAAATCGAAAACCAACCGCCATCTTTTACTACTATCTCCAGGAATTGATTTCTTTGGTACGAGAAGAACTGGGCTATTGTACTCTGATAGTGATGGTTCAATTATCTTATCCTTTAGCAGTTTATCTATTTCTTTATCTATATCTTTCTTCTGGGTTTAAGAAATACGGTAATTTTTAATGTAAGTTGGTGTGGGGTCTGTAACGTGGGGTGTTTGCCTACATATAAAAATCATTTGCGGTAATTCCTTCGTGTTCCAATGCAAAAATGTCCGTGTAGTCCTTACATAATTCTCCTAGTTTATCGGATACAAATGCGGGAAAATTTCTTTTTAATGTCTGAATCACCTCATCATTCCTACATCTATTTGACTGTCGTATTTCAAAAATGTTATAATCGACTAAGTTCTCGAACAGAATGTTTTTATTTCTAATCATCACGTTATCGCTTGTTGTGTTTAAAACTTTAATATACGGATTCGCTCCGGAAATAATACAGTTTGGTATAAAAATGACATATTCTAGCTCCTGATTTGGTATAAAATATGATTTGGTGTGATCTAAGTTATAAAGTTTCCTAAAAGTTTCACAACGTGAGGGAACAGTGAAACCGTCGTGGGTTTGCATATCATTGATCGGAATTCTGACTTCACTGAGTAATTTGCTATTGCGGATTACTAAATGGCTATTTTCATCGCTATAATTTAAAATACAGTTTCTGGCTCTTAGAAAGTCAAGTCCAATGATACCATCGCAAGGTATGGGAAAATTGCTCTCTACTACTACGAACTTATGGCCGATTCCACCTCCAAGAAGGAAGATATTGCAATAGATAGATCCTAAACTGTTAAAATTTCCATCTCCAACTCCTCTTATAAAAACTGTTTGACTTTTATCTACCCTTGTGGTATCATGTAGTTGACTGATTTTGGCTATGGAAATATCGGCTCCAGTATCGAGGAGAAAATTGCTAGTTGAAATGCCTGATATATTTAATTGAACGTAACTGCAAAGGTTTAAGTTTAAGGTATAAATCGTTTCAAATTTTTGGGTGGAATATTTAGCATTATTTATATTTCTAAAATCTTGTATGTTCTCGTGTGTTCTTAGCCTCTTTCCCTCTAGGGGTTTGAGTAGTTTTCCGAATCCTGTTCTACAACTCGCACATTCCTTCCACCGGACCCTAGCATACTATGTTGTACGCGACGATTATTGTAACTATTGTTTCTGAAACTCCCATTATTGTTAGGGTTTCGATAATTTCCAGTTTGACGTGAACTGTTACGATTATTGTCATTGCCAATAAAGTTACCACGGTTCCTGCCTCTGTACCTACCGTAATTTGTTCCCCAAAATCTATTATTATTGTTATTCTGTGTTCTGACATTAAAGATTTGCTGGCTACTCGTGTTATCATTTGCTATGCTACTAAATTTTACTGTTACTTCCGAAATATTATCAAATTTCCCTACTTCCATAATTAATCTAAGTTATTCATTGTTGACATTTTTTGCCATTGACTGCACAGCAATTTGAGTGGAATATTTCTTTGCAGTATCCGGGCCCAACCCGTCTGCAAGATAAGCATTGTTCAGTGATTTTGTCAATTTTTCTATTTCTTTGGTGTAGTCTGAAGCACTTTTACCTAATTATCTCGTATTTAATATTTTGCATGTAATTAATTCTGCGCTTTCGCCTTTGATTGACGAACGAAGCTTGCCTATAATTTCTTGAACTGTTGTTTCCGTGGTTATGTAATTCCTGGCAGTACCTAACAATTTTGTTTTTATCAACTGGATGGCCACAGCCTCGTGTGTTCCTGTTAACGATTCCAATAATGTCAAAGCATCAACGAATCGCTGTAAATTTTCAATTGTGCCATCAAAGTCTGGGAGTATTTTGCTTGCCAATTCTATGAACTTCAATTGGTCCGCCATTGTTTGTTCAATATTGTCTAATTCTACGTTATCTTCCAAAGGAGTGTATTCTTCTTCGCTGTCTTCTATACTAAGTAGCACAGTCTCATCCAAAGCCGTTGGCACTTTGGTCTCAATATTCAACTTTAAAAAAATATTCTGTAGTTTTGATCTAATACTAGAAATCAACTCTTCTACCTGTTTGTTTTCACTATAATTCAATTCGTGTTCTAAATTCTTGGCAGTCGTTACAATATGATTATGGTGAATCACGAGCAGATTCAAATGTTTATTTCGTGTTGCTTTACCTGGCAAGTTTGATTTGTTCAAACACTTATACGATTCATCAAACAAATTCTTATCGCCTTCCAGTTGCGATAATATCTCACTCTTAAAGAACTCTTTTCCCTGTTGCTCAGTCATTCGAGCCGAAGAAAACAAAGGGTTTTGATAACACGTTAATGAAATAATATAACTGCTGAGAAGAAGAAAAAAATTGAAGAAGTAGGCATGGCAATTGGAAATAAGTTCACGGAGTGTTGAAGATAACAATGCGGCTTCTATATACATATATTCTATAATATATATATATATATATATATATATATATATATATATATAACTATTTAGTCATATTATGCCGGATGTGATTCTGAAAAATACTCGTTATTGCGTCAATTAATCAAAAGGAAAGGAAAAAAAATTGTCGGTTCTTATATATATATATATATATATATATGTGAAACATTCATATTGGTACGAATTCTTTTGGTACTTACTGTATATATAACAATGTTTATTTATAATTTTTTTTTTGTTTTGGTTTGTTGTGCCTTGTATCAAAGTGTATCTAACTAGGTGGCAGCGTTACTTCAACTGATAATTTTTTGCTCTATGTGCTTTGTAGCTGAAGAATGTCAAAAACTTCGATTTTGTTTTGGGTTTAGTACAATTATTTTTATGCTTTTGACACTCTTCGATTATTTACATAGCTATGGTTGCCGTATTTTTGTATAAAAAATCCTTACGCAGTCACCTGTATAATTACACCATGATTTTTATTCTATGTTTTCGTTCTTCTTTCAACTAAAAAAATAATTGTGTATTCTCTTTTGTTATTAAATTTCAATCTTGAATTTTACTTTATGCGAATTTATTCTACTTTCTGTGATTTTTCTTGAAATTTCTGTTTTCAAATAGGTATGTTTGTAGTTGTAATTTTTCATTTTCCGTTTTCACATGTAATTACAATATTATTTTATTTTTATTTAGAAGAGAACTTATTAATATTTTTTTTTGTCTTTATATAGCAATTGTATATATGTATGTATATTAATTCATAATATGTACCTATAAAAACTTTTCCCTTTAAATAGAAAATTTACTTTAAAATTAAAATTATTAACGTTTATTTGTGTTTAAGTATTTTTCCATACATATGTATATGTACATAAATTATAGTCCATGCGACCAAATTTATTTGTATGTATGTACATATGTATTTCGAAAAATACTTGTGTATGTATGTTTGTTGGTAAAACTAAATTAATAAATGAAATTCTCATAGGTAGAAATAAATATGTATTTTTATTTTGTGTTTCACCGTATATTTGATTTTATCTACATACATATTACTGAACAGAAATTTCTTTTCTTATGTACTTACATATGTATGTATATATGAAATAAATAAAATATATATATAAAATGTATTGAGTAAATTGGAATATGTCCACAATAAAACAATTTCCATGTATGTATATACCTATTTATATATTCTATAAATGTAATTACATACGTATAATTATTCAATATAATATAAAAGTTTGTTCCCATTTATTTGTTTACACCATATTTTTAGTTACCCTTTTCGCTCTAGTCATATTTCCTCTGTTGTTTTAATGAAGTTGTGCAGTTATTTTGTTGTTGTCATTGTTGTGTCTGTTGTTATTTTTCTCTTCTTGTGTTGTGCTTTGGTGAGTTTTTCTTGTTCATATATTTAAAAAAAATTATTTTTTTTGTTTTTACTTTCACCAATGTTTTTTTTTTCTTTCATTTTATCAAAAACGTTTAATTACTATTTGCCTTTTATATAATGTTTATCAATTTAAGCAAATAATTGTAAGCTCTCAGGCATATAAGAATTAAAACTTTTATAGGTATTACAACTTTATGACAAATGTCTATTTAATTTCTTTTGTTGTATTTTTTTTCACTATTTCTTCACCTTGGCATTTGATGATTGTCTATTATGATGGTTTTATTTTTATTTACTTGGAGTTTCTGTATTATTGTATCATGATCTATACGATTGCTTTTTATTTATTTTTATGTTGTTGGTTTTTTCTTTTTGTAGTTCATTCTCTATTGTTTTTTAAAATACATTTGCATACTGTAGGTATATGCTCTTTTGATTTTTGTTTAGTTTTAAATTTTTATTAATTTTATGTTAATGTACATTATTCACAACTAAGTCAATTTTCAATGTCTCTTTTTTTTTTGTTAATTTACAAAATTTTCTGCTTATCATTTGATGATTCCTTTTTTTTTAATTCTTGTTCTTTTAAACCCGTAGTCACACTTTATTTTCATTTGTTTATTTTATTTATTCAAATTTAGTTTGCTTTCATTTGTACTTATGTATTTCTGTTGTCTTTGTGTTTTAATTTATTCTCTTTCACTTTATTTATTTTTACAGATCTATATAAGTAGGTATGTAGTTTTCTGATCTCCTTTTTTCTCTTTCTCTTTCTTTTCTAGTTTTAGGTTCTTTTTTTCATAACTGTTTTTTCCAACGTTTCGGGTTTTTTCTTAAATTACACCGTTGCCGATTTTCACTAGTTTCCAAGTTTTTAATAACGGGGTTTTTTGCGTTTGATGACTTTTTTCATTTTTTTTTGAAATTTTCGCAACTTTTTAACTGTTTTTATTTATCTGTTCATATGATTCCATTTTTTTTTTCTTTAAATTTTTCACAAAACTTGGTTTTAACACATATATAAATAGACTTTGTTTTGCTTAATATATTTTACACAAGAGCTTTCTTTTTAATAACGGGGTTTTTTGCGTTTGATGACTTTTTTCATTTTTTTTTGAAATTTTCGCAACTTTTTAACTGTTTTTATTTATCTGTTCATATGATTCTATTTTTTTTCTTTAAATTTTTCACAAAACTTGGTTTTAACACATATATAAATAGACTTTGTTTTGCTTAATATATTTTACACAAGAGCTTTCTGTGTGATTGTAATTATTGCAATTGTGTCCACCAAAAATAAATCTTGCACTAATATCTTTCAAGATCTTTTGCGAATGTTATGTAATTATTTTACAATTTCTTTTAATGTCTATGAACGATAAAAACTTTTTGCAGTGAAATTCGGTCGTAATTTATTTTTTTTTATTTTTAGAAATACTTGTTTGGTGCAAATTTTAGCACTTTTACACTTCTTCATAAAAAGTTTTAACTCGCGCCGTTATTCTTGATTCCTTTTTCTTTTTTTTTCGCACGGTCGCCATGTAAACATATTTAAGAACGTGTTCTTGCTTGGAATGTTCAAACTCAAGTTTTAAGCTTTATGATGTCATTCTTGTCTTAAGCTATTTGTACATAAGCAGAGATGCCAGAGGTTTAATTATAAAATTTAATCTTATCTATGTAAGTAGGCAGGGTTCGCACATGAAAATTTGCTTGGGCAGTCCTTCCGCATATAGCTGTATGCTAGACAGTTCAGGCATATCTTATTGTTAGACACAAACTGATTTCTAGCCTGAGGATCCAATTTTAAAAACTGGGAACAGTTTTTAAGGGGATGATTAGAACCACAAATTTTGAAAGGATAATTTGCCGTGTCTACTTTGGGGGGTCTAAATCTTGCATCATTATTTTGAATAATAGACTGTGAG
This sequence comes from Tachina grossa, assembly GCA_949987645.1. Classification (NCBI taxonomy): domain Eukaryota; kingdom Metazoa; phylum Arthropoda; class Insecta; order Diptera; family Tachinidae; genus Tachina; species Tachina grossa. The sequence continues at coordinate 46,681,674 of OX465277.1, forward strand.
TTTTTCTTGCGTGCCTCTAGACGCTCGACTACTTCACATCTATGGGATAGAAACCTGTCCATTTTCTCCCATTTAACCAGATTTCTATGGGAGTCTAGTGATTGCTCCCACAGAGATAGTGTTTCTATTGGAAGTTTAGTGGAACATAAAATTATAATGAATAGATCCCATTCATTTATTGGGACATCTTGTGCTTTTATCGCTGAGAGATAATCGTTGATCGTGGTTTGAATTCTCTGGAGAGATTCGCTGCTCTCAATCGTGATGGACTTCAAATTAAGGAGAGTTTTAATTTGGTTTTCCACGAGAATTCTTTGGTTCTCATATCTTTCTTTTAAAGCTGTCCACGCAAGCATAAAGTTTTGGAATATAACTTGTACTTTTTAATTATACTGCCCGCTTGACCTTGCGCTTTCAATCGCAAGTGGTACAGCTTCTGCACATTGGTATTTAGGGGTTATCTATGTACACCGCCGCGAACATGTCGCGGAAGAATGGCCACTCTTCATACCCTCCATAAAAAATATCGGTATCGCAGGGTGGTACTTTTACATGTGTGAAGCTATCCTCACTGAAAGTGTGTTCTATAATGGGGACGGGAGTACCCGTTATGAAAGTTTTCTGCATGTCTAGAATTTTTTACTTGCATTTGTGGAATGCTTTTGTGCATGTTGAATATTTGCCAGCAGTTGATTCCAAAACGGCTTTTTCGACTTTTGCATCCTTATCGGTGCGGAGGGCTTTGTATGATTTCTGAACATTTCCCCATCTATCGTTAAGATCTTGAAGTGTTGCTTCGAGGAGGGAATCTGTGAGTTCGTTTGCGTTCACTTGAACGCATGTTGAATTCTGAGCAGAATGTGACCAAATCATCTGAGTCAAAAATAAATCCCTCTGCCATTTTTCGAATTTTGTTGAAATGTCTTGTCTCCACAATTTTGAAACTATGAATATTGTGTACCAGTTACAAAATCAAACAAAGATAAATGTTCGCTGGGATTAGCGAAATTTATTATGGGTGACGTTAATTGTAACTTGTTTATAAAGTCTAAATGTTCGCTTGGGTTTGCGAATTAGTTTTTATAAGATATAAAAATTTTATGAAAATGTATTAAAGAAATCAAAGGAGAAATGTTCGCTGGGATTAGCGAAATTTATTATGGATGATATTAATTGTAAATGGTTTATAAAATCGAAATGTTCGCGTGGGCTTGCGAATTAGATTTTAGAAGGGATAAAAAAATTTAAAAAAAAGGTATTAAGAATAATCAAAAAAGGAGAAATGTTCGCTGGGGTTAGCGAAATTTATTATGGGTGATATTGATTGTAATGGTTTATAAAATTTAAATGTTCGCTTGGGCTTGCGAATTAAATTTTATAAGAGATAAACATTTTATGAAAATGTATTAAAAAAAAATCAAAGGAGAAATGTTCGCTGGGATTAGCGAAATTTATTATGGGTGATATTAATTAATTGTAATGGTTTATAAAATCTTAATGTTCGCTTGGGCTTGCGAATTAGATTTTATAAGAGATAAAAATTTTATGAAAATGTATTAAAAAAAATCAATGGAGAAATGTTCGTTGGGATTAGCGAAATTTATTATGGGTGATGATAATTGTAAATTGTTTATAAAATCTAAATGCTCGCTTGGGATTGCAAATTAGATTTTATATAAGAGATAAAAATTTTATGAAAATGTATTTTAAAAAATCGAAGGAGAAATATCCGCTGGGATTAGCGAAATTTATTATGGTTATAGAAAGAGTGCCACGAATTTCCGTAGTTGGTCTGTGTACCAATAGTAATACGATGCAGTGGAATTTGTAAATCCAATACCACAAGGACCTAGTTTTACCGAAAATAAATGTAAGTTAACAAAAAACAGGGTCTTAGTATTTTGTAAAGTTTTTATTAAAATATAAATGAAATTAAAATAAAACTAAATAAAAATTAACTTTATTCTTTTACTTCCAAATATGATCTGCCCTGGCTTCAAAAACAATAATTCATTTCAACCAACATTGTACCCAAAAACGCTGAATTTGCGTCTAGTGCTTTCTTTGTTTTTAAGTTTCTTATCATTCTTTTGCAATTGTAAAACAAATAGCTGACGCAGATGGTTGTTGACTTTTATGTATTTCAACATCCGTGTTGAAATTCTGAGTTGTGCTAACTCCTCCCTCGCTTAAATGAAGGACGTGCCTGGACTTCTTCAATCTCTCAACCGCAGATTCCAGAGCACGTTGCTGACGGTTTTTTCTAAGCTTATAGTGAAACTTGAAGCAACAGAATGCCAAAGTTAGCAATACAAGAAGAGTAGCAGCAGACAACAAAGGACCAGAAATCACTTGGTTTCTTAGGCCCTCTATATGTCGAAAGTTTTCAGCACTTAACCTCTGAAGGTATGGTAGACTCAGTATGTTTTCATGACTTGTAACATTAAGTAGGGCAATTATCGGTGACTCCGGTAATTTTGTTACTATACTTTTGTGATTTCTGTATAGGGTTTCATTAATTTTTGCTTCTCCACTGAAAGTCAGTAGAAATGTGCCCGTGATGGTCGTCTCTATTTCATCATTTGTTTTTACAGTAAAAGTGTCATCATCTGTATAATTAATAGGCGAACATGTTTTTTGTAATCCCTTTTACGTCGGTACCACTGCACTGATTTTAAAAAAATGTATATGGTTTTAAAGGATTTTTCGTACAGATGTGCAGAATCTTTTTTTGAAATCGGTTCACTATTTTGGGAGCTATAAGCGTTTAAAGTTGCTACTACTACATGCAGACATATTATGCACGCATTTATTAGCTTACAAATAAAAAAAGAAACAAAATATGAGTGTGTTTATGTGTATGGGTATGTAGTATTTCTCTTGATCTAACAATTTTTTTCTCTCTTATTTGTTGTTGTATGAAAGCCATAATACTTAAAGGAAGAGTTTTGAATAAATTGAATTAGGTTGGTTGAAGCGATTTTGTTTACGTTTTTTTAATTTCATGTATTATTTAATTATGCTTGCATATGTATGTAAGTTTGTGTGTGGCTGTGTTTTAATGAATTTTTTATGACGTTTAGATAAATTTTCTTTGAATCTTAAATTATTTACATTTTGATTCTAGAATACGACGAGTGCGTCGTCCGCTTGGTATATCTAGTTTACAATTACAACACCCTCATCAACTATTGTCACCGACTCAAGATCGGAAGGCCGGGAAGTGCAATATGCATGACCACCCGAATGGAGTTTCTGTGCGCATGTTGAATGTACCAGCTTCCTGTAGAATGATGTTGTTAGGGTTGCATTATAGTTTCCAATCGGTAACATTTCATTTTCACAATCTGCCACGCTGTTTTCGCCATTAAAATTAAGAATTTTGTAGTTGTGTTGAACAGGGTACAATGTTACTTTCTTGCAAACCATATCTGGTCTTGGACACTTAATTAAAAAATGTAAAAACTTATCATCTAATAGGACTCTTATACTAGCAACTTCCATTAAATCCTGTATAGTTACATTTGTAGAGTGCTTACTATTTATACTAAGCAAATCATTAGAATCCAAAATCTGTGCATTAACTATAACGATTTTTGAAAGAGTTATTGACAACAACAAGCTTTCAAGGTCTGTGACAACAATTCTGTTTCTAGCAAGCAAGGTCTCGTACAAATGTTCTGTATCCACCATTTTAGCCTTGGTATTTTTTATTATAATATTGACTTTATCTTTTACATTATTGATTTTCTCCTGTGTTCTTGTATTTATGAGAACTTGTCTATTTTCTGCCTGAATCAATTCCCTTTGATTAAATTTCACATCTTCGAAATCATCGTAGTCAGGTGTCCCAGCAACCACATTAAGTGCCGTGCACAAAAATTTTATACTTCTTGTATGCCTACGATGAACATCTATTGTTGTTACTAATGTTCTTACATGTCCTATGTCCGAGTCTTATATTTTTTCATGTGTGATTGGGGAAAATGTTCTTTTAGTCTCCCTGTATCATCAGCTACTTCAGAATACAATGTAAGGTTCGTTGTATGCCGCAAATACTCAAAATCCTGCAATTTTGTCACGTAACCATCTGATACAGGGATGTAGTTTGAATTGGAATAGTTTGTTAGTTTTGCTGTCACCACCACGACAAGAAGGACCACCACAAAAATCCTACGGTTAAAAAGAAATCAATAAAATTTGACTTATCTCAAATTTTCCTTATGGACCACCCTCCCTTTAATGAGAACGGTTGTCCCCAAATCGGCTTCTACAGTTTCCTCAACATATAATGGTGTAAGCTTATTGCCTAATCTTCTATTTGTTTTAACAAGAACCCTTTCACCCACTTCAAATGTTCGATTCTGTCTTGTTTCATTTAATCGTCTTATTTGAGACTCTTGGACTTTCTGTACCCTGTTTCTCACATCAACCTCAAGCTCCAATGAATCAGAATGAATTACATCAATAGGCCTTTTGTTTTTGACCGTATGAATCGTTCTATTATATTCTATGGTTGCTAGTAATATTAACTGTACTGTATTACTAATGGATTTTTTTTAGCTTAAGGCATCTGGCAATTTCTAAAATAGTACTATGTAATCTCTCGACCTGTCCATCCGAAGTACTATGAAGCGGTGGTGCATTGACAATTTCCAAACCAAAATTGTTGCTCAGCATTGACTTTATTGTTTCATTAATGACGGTTAATTGTCACAAAATATTACTTTCGTATGAGGGAAGAAATTCATCAGCTGTAGAATCGGTGATTCCACATTTATTATAGTTCTCGAGTCTATAGGTTGAACTATTGCAAACTTGGAGAGTTTGTCTGCACAAGTTAAAAAATATTTTTTATCTGTTGAGAATATATCAATATGTAAAATTTCCCCTACATATGATGGAATTGGTGTAGCACCAATCACTTGTTTTTGCGGGTGGCGATCGTATTTCGCTTTTTTGCAAACTCTACAATTTATGACCACCTCATTTGCCAACTGTGTCATCTTTGGAAAGAAATAGTCTTCCAAAATTTGTTTTGTATTTTCCTGAGCTGCTCTATGACCTCTGGTATGTTCAGTTACAACAATTTCTCTTTGTTCGTCTTTAATTGTGAAATCCACAACTAAATTTTTTGCATAACGAAATGTTGTTGAGGGAAATGTCTCAATTAGTCTATGTTGTATTAAAGCCAAAATTGGTAGCTCGCAACTAATTGCATTCACTACATCTTTCTTTACAATATCACAAATTTTAGCCATCAAAAGTGCTCTATCTGTAAAGTTTATTATGTGTCTCGTTTTTGTTCCAAACAAAAGAAATGTTCTTGTTGGCAGCTCTGTGCCCTCCTCAATCACTATCTGATTTCTAAAACAATTAATCGGTTTATCAGTTGATTCAATAGTATAAGATAAAGAGACTTCGCTATGTATTGTTTCAATATCAGAGCTTGAACTCTTACCAAAAGTGTTATTATTTTGTAGGGTATGAACACCCTGTAAAGCAAGAAGGTTTTGTCGCGATAAAGCGTCGGCGACGTGATTTTCCTTTCCCGGTTTATAATAAATTTGAGCGTTGTGCTCATCGATGAATGCTTTCCACCTTTTGATTTTCGAGTTAGGGTTACGATCCGAAACTGCAAAAGTAAGCGGTTGGTGGTCTGTAAAAATATTCAGATTCCTAACGCCATATAAATAATTTCTAAGACTTTTCAGAGCCCATACAATTGCCAGTAACTCCCGTTCATTGGTGGCAAAATTTAATTCCCCACCCTTCAGAGTTCTTGAAATCATGGTTATTGGTTTGCCATTTTGAGACAAAACCACACCAAGTCCATAGGCCGAAGCGTCAGTCGTTAGGTCAAACGGTTTTCCGTAATCCGGGTAAAGTAACATAACATCCTCGGATGCTAAGACCTCTTTAAGTTTATTAAAAGCCTGAAGTTGCCTTTCGTCAAAATTCACAACTATTTTTTTAGACTGAGTGGCACTAACCTTGCCATTTTCACCTTTCAGTATATCGGTCAGAGGCCTTGCAATCGATGCAAAGTTCCTAATGAAGCATATATAATAACTTGCAAGTCCCAAGAAGGATCTTAAATCAAAAACTGTACTGGGTTGTTTATAATTTTTTATTGCATCTATCTTACTAGGGCTCGTTGTGATACCACCTCGCGATACCACGAATCCCAAAAACTCAACCCTTTTCTTGAAGAAGTTCGATTTTTCGCGAGAAACTCTCATATTCGTATCACAGAGCTTATCTAAGACACAAACGATGTGGACGACATGGGTTTCCATATCTTTTGAAAAAATTATAACGTCGTCAACGTAAACGTTGCACGACTTTCCTATTTGTCCCTAAGAACATCGTCAATGGCTCTCTGAAAAATGCTCGGTGCATTTTTAAGCCCAAACGGTAGTCTTCAAAATTCATATTTCCCGTTTCCTACTGAAAAGGCAGTTTTTTCACGGTCCTTTTCTGCCAATAATATTTGATGAAATCCCGATTTAAGGTCTAGAGTAGTAAAATATCTAGCCTCACCCAAATTTGATAATATAACACTTACATTCGGAATGGGATACCTATCAGACACTGTTTTCGAATTCAATTTTCTGAAATCCATAACAAGTCGTTTTTTAATGTTTCCATATTCATCAGTCCCTTTTTTATCTACCACCCAAACAGGGTTATTGTAGGGTGATCTGGATGGGCGGATGATGCCATCCTTTAAAAGGTTACGAACTTCTGTGTTTACGAAATCTGCTACTCCCATTGGATATGGGTATAACTTTGAATATATTGGATTCTCATCCTCAGTGCGAATAGTCGCAATAATATTTGTGTTAAAGGGTAACACTTCATCAGCTTCAGCGCAGACGCTCTTTCTTTTTTCTATCATTTTTCGAAATCTCTCGGATACCTCTTGAGGTACCTCAATTTTTTCTACACTTGTAAAATTTACACTCTTCCATTTAAAAAACTGAATGGGCTCTGATCCAGTCTTATATTCCAGCTTTTTATTTTTTAAATCGAGCTTAGAATCTGCGATTTTTAATAAATCAAGACCTATAATTCCGTCAAACGACGTCAGCCATGAAGTGACCTCACCATAAATGTCTCATCAACATTCCTTACATGTTTTAATTCTGGTAATGGTTTTATAATAATAAAAAAATTATTTTCAATAATTTAATTTTCTTCCGTGCTATCATCCTTTCGATGTAGGAGAGCAGGGAGTCATGACTAAAAAAAATTAATTTGGTCATATTCCGAAATTTCAATTTCTATATTAGATACTTCCTTATTAGCTTCATACTGGTAATATAATTACCAGTATGATCATAGATCTACATGATCATTTCTTTCATGCACCATATGATTGACCCGCTGTTGATTCAAGCCTGTGAACCTGGTGGCACCACTATTTGGTTTTTTTATTGCCGGGCTCACGTTTATGTTCGGTTGGACTCGCCACTGATTATTAATTTTTTGGGGCTGTTTGAACCTTGATGATGAATCGATATCTATCGGTTCCACCTCCTGCTTTTGTTCTTTTGAGCTATCCTGTCGTCTGTCATAATAAGGATTTTTTCCTTGTTTTTCTGTTGTGTTTTTTCCTCCATATTTTTAGCATAATTGCTAGCAAAATGATAGCGCACATGGTTTGATTCAACCTTTTTGGCCAATGCCAGCACTGATGGAAGATCCTGTGGCTTTGCCGAAAAAAGAATATCGCTTAAAGATTTTTTTGCGTCTGAAATGAGCACTCGTAATGCATCCATTTGATAGTTTTCATTTAATGATGCAGCCAGATCACCATCATAATTCATTATTGTTTTATTTGTTAGAAGTGTGAACTTCCGCTCCACTTCATCATAATACTCTCAAAGAGTTAGATTTCCCTATCGAAGGGTAGACATTTCTTGTTCTGTTTAATAAATAGGTCTCTTGTCCGCATAGGTGAAATCGAGTCTATTAATAATGGCCTTAAAATTTAGAGGGGTGTCAAAAGAAGCCAAAACCATATCGGGTGCACCCCTAATTTTACTTCTAATGATCCCAAAGCCTGAAAGTGGGTGGAACTCCCATTATATTTTTCATAAACTCTATAAGCAGTGTGTGCTGCCTTTCTCCACGAAACATAAGTTTCATGCTTTCCTTCAAACTCTGGTAAAGATTTTGCTATATCTAAAGTTTCCCTGTACAACACGTTATCTCCAATAGTAGCCTCTTCATATTTTTCTACTTCCGGTACATTTACAGACAACTCGGTCACCCTTTTTCCTAATTCCTTTAATTTTTCTTCAAATTGTCTCTCCTGTACTACGAGAGCACTGCAAACTGCACTCTACACAATAGTTTTTAACTGATCTGGAGTAATTGCCATTTCTAAGTCTTCTATAAGCTCTAAGCTTTTAAATTTCTTTAATAATGACTCAATATCTTCATTCATACGAGAGTATGCTTAACTTTTTTTTTCAAAAACAGAATTTCAATCGCAATTCAATTTTTATTTTACTCTTAAATATTTCATAAGCACTCTATTTACATTGAAACCAAAAAAAAACTTAATTTATTGATGGGTTTTCTTCAATATATATAATTGATTCCTCTGTTGGTTGCAGTTGCTTTTAATTTTAGTCCAATTGATGTGGTTTCCTCAACTGTTTGTTGTAGTTTAGCTATTATGTTTTTATATGAGATTTAGCACTCCTTTATATTCAATCGATGGGTTCAAGGTAAAAAATGTTACCAACATATTTAATAGAGAAAAGGTCCCCCAACCCCTATTTCGGGTTGAACTGGAGCCGAACGACATACAATTGAAAAAAAATGAAGCCCATCCAGTTTATAACGTAAAGTATCTCTTACATCGAAAAATCACAGTTGAAGAGCCACGTAAGCGTTCAGGTCCCGTACAGTGCCATAATTGCCAAGAATATGGCCATACGAAAACTTACTGCAAGTTACCTACAGTGTGTGTTATCTGCGGTGAATTGCATGGTACTGCTAGCTGCACTAAGCCAAAAGATCAAGCAGAAAAAAAATGTAGTAATTGTGGAGGTAATCACACAGCTAACTATAGAGGGTGCCCTGTATTTTCTTTCGTTAAACAGGCTATGGGTCAAAAACCCAAGCTAACTCCAGCTCTACAAGTAAACGCGAACTCCGACACTTTTGCTCAAATCAGCCAACCAGTTACTTCACGTGTATCGTATGCTGATGCTGCTAAGACTAGTTCAATTCCCACGCAAAATGTTCCACCGCCAAATAATTCAACGAATTCAAACTCAAGCTTTAACTTTAGTCGCCTTGAAGCTACTATTGAGAATCTGGTGCTAACTATAAACAACTTTACTACAAATATGACAAGTATGATGCAAGAAATGCTGCGAATGCAGAATACACTGCTTCAAGCATTAGTTAATAAACCATGAACATGTTAAAAATATGTTTCTGGAACGCAAACGGCATTCGCCAACATAAAAATGAACTTGAGCACTTCCTCATGGAAAAAAATATTGATATAATGTTGGTTTCTGAGACTCATTTGACCTCAAGAAGCTTATTTAAAATAAATGGTTACACTTTATATGATACAAAGGACCCGAGAGAGAGAGCATGTGGTGGATCAGCAATTCTGATTAAGTCAAGACTCAAGCACTATGTCCTTGACAACGTTAGTGAAGAATATTTGCAAGCAACGAATATTTTCGTAGAAAATTTTTGTGCGAATTTCGTGATATCATCAATTTACTCACCTCCCAGATTTTCAGTTACCGAAGATCAGTATGAGAAGTTCTACAAATCGCTTGGATCTTGTTTCGTGGCAGCTGGTGACTACAATGCAAAACATACCTACTGGGGATCGCGTCTTGTTACACCTAGAGGTCGAGCCTTGTTCAATACAATTTCAAAAATGGGCTTAGATGTCATTTCGAGTGGGGAGCCTACTTACTGGCCTACTGACGTAAGAAAAATTCCAGATGTTATAGATTTTGCCGTCACGAAAAATATTCATAGGGACTTAATTCATGTAGAGGCCTCTCTAGATCTGTCCTCCGATCACTCTCCAACAATAGTTACAATTTTCAACCCACTAAGGAGTGATTTAACTAACTCATATGTGAAGATGATTAATGGAATCAACTGGCTGGCATTCAAAAAATATCTTAGTAGTCACTGCGTAGAAAACATTCAGCTTAGATCATGCGATGATATTGAATTTAACATTGCCAATCTTAACGAAAATATTAAACAGGCTGCTGAACACGCCACTACCTCCTATCCGCAGACCGGCTTTAACAGAATTTATTCTACGGAAATTGAACGTCTTGTATGTGAAAAAAGGAGAGCTAGAAGAGAATGGCAACAACACAGATCACCCCTAAATAAAATCAGACTTAAAGAATGTACTAAACGACTCAAAGAGCTGCTATCGTCGGAAAAAACTGCACTACTGGAAAAGTATTTAGAAGGTCTTGATGTAACGTCCGCATCTAATTACTCTTTATGGCGCGCTACTAGAAATCTTAAACGACCCGTTGATCTTAAATCACCATTGCGTACTGCGACCGGAGGCTGGGCAAGAAGTGATAGTGAGAAAGGTAACTTATTTTCTGAGCATTTAAAATCTGTATTCACTCCCAATTCATGTACGGGTGCTGCTGATTTACCGAGTGTAGTTTCTCTACCCCCTCGTCCCTTAAGGTTTAAGATGCGTGAAGTACAAAAAGTAATTGCTGAACTCAACCCGAAGAAATCTCCAGGTATTGATGGCATTAGTAACAAAATGCTCATGAACTTGCCTCATATTGCAATAAGAATCCTGCTATTTATTTTTAATGCTATTTTAAGAATGCAGTATTTTCCACATAACTGGAAACTTGCCAAGATCAAAATGATTCCAAAGGCGGGCAAAGATCTTACCAAGACTGATTCATATAGGCCTATAAGCTTACTATCTACAATCTCAAAGCTTTTTGAAAAGCTGCTCATGACTAAATTGTCAAAAATTTTAACTGATAATGGGTGCATCCCGGGCCATCAATTTGGCTTTAGAAGTCAGCACAGCACGATTGAACAAACGCATAGACTGGTCCAAGTTGTAAGAAGAACATTTGAAGAAAAGAAGTATTGTTCCGCTCTCTTTATTGATGTTTCTCAGGCGTTTGATAAAGTATGGCACGAAGGCCTAGTTTTAAAATTGAAGACATATCTGCCAATAAACATTCAAAAGCTTTTGGAAAGTTATATTATTGATAGGAAGTTCACTGTTATGGAAGGAGAGTTCACGAGTGTGCCCGAATCTATATCTTCTGGTGTGCCCCAGGGTAGTATCCTGGGTCCTGTCTTGTATTTAATATATACTTGTGATATGCCTGTGAGCAATAATATCCATATTTCTACTTTTGCCGATGATACAGCCTGTATGAGTGTGCACGAAAACCCTTATGAGGCATCCCGCAATCTCCAGGAACATATCACTCAGCTGGAAATATGGTTGAACTTATGGAGAATTAAAGTCAATGAACAAAAGTGTGTCCATATAACGTTCACCCTAAGAAGAGATACTTGCTCCCCCATTCGAATCAACAATCAAAATATTCCTGAACATTCCCAAGTGAAATACCTTGGTATACACCTTGATCGAAGACTTACATGGAAACATCATATTGACTCTAAGTTAACTCAGATGAAACTTAAGTTAACTCAAATATATTGGTTGATTGGCAGAAACTCAACACTCAGCTTAGACTGCAAACTTTTACTATACAAGTCGCTTTTGAAGCCAATATGGTGCTACGGAATTCAGTTATGGGGCACTGCTTCAGCTTCCAATGTCGAGAGAATCCAACGAAGGCAAAACAAAATTTTACGGTTAATAACATCGGCTCCATGGTATATCCAAAATTCTATTATACATCGTGATTTAAATATGCCACTAGTGACTGAAGAAATTGCAAAATACGCAGGCAAATATTTAACAAAACTCGAATCACATCCTAATCCGCTTGCTCGTAATATTTTGAACTTTACTGGACACATCCGATTAAAAAAGAGGGACACACAGGCTCTTATACCTAACACTCCAGATGGGACTACTTGAAAATACTTTCCCCCCCCCCCCCCTTTTTTTATTATTACTACTAATGTATTATTTATAACTACCACTAAGTTTATGTCCGACACTGGTCGGGCCTAATAATTTTTTTTTTTATAGATTTAAGATTTGAATACTTATTGTTAGTTCATATATGAAGATCCAATAAATAAATACATGCATTACAAAAAAAAAAAAAAAAAAAAAAAAAAAATATGAATACAGCGGTACCGTTGGTGCTACTCTTTAGTAGCTACTTTTAGCAATTTGCAACTTTTTCGACTGCTTGGATACTATTGTGCTACCTTTACAAAATGCATCCAAATTTTACACTTTTTCTAATTTTTGCCACTTTTTACTGAACGCAGATATACTTTTTGGCCTTTTGGTTTTATTAGTATATTCAAAAATTGTTTTAGTTAAATTATGTAGTGAAGTTTTGTGAAGAATTAATAGAAGCGATAAAAGACTGATTTTATTAAAGTATTTATTTAGATCCGGTATCTATTAAATTGTTTCCGTTCTTAGTAATATAATAAGCGAACTTGAGTTAAAGTTACGCGTATTAGTAAAGCTACGGTCACACTGGTCAAACATTTGCCCAAAAAAGCGTAAAAACTAAATGACAATGAAAAGTCTTTCAATTCAGACAAAAATTTGCAAAGTTAAGAAGTATCCAATATTGTTGGATTCTATGACATTGTCTATTAGTTGTGTTCGAAACTGTTTTATATGATAAACAAGTGTCGAGATCAAAACTTTTTTCTTTAGTGTTGTTTGTTGGTTACGCGTTTTGGGGCAAATGTCTTATAAGTGTGACCGTAGCTTAAACTAAGCAAATAAAGAATACTGTGATGTGATTTTCAAAATATCTCAACTTAAAATCTTGGTACAGCAATTTATCAAGTTGCTCGGATGAAAATTTATATTCAAAGTTGTTTACATTTGCTTCATATATTTATGTATATTTAGTTAGCTGTATGATATTACTCCTGCTGAACGGTCCTTTTTTTAAATTGGGATCGTTAGAAAATAAATTAGCTAACGACCTGAAAGTTGAAACTTTTCATTCCGTGATAGGTATCTGCTATAAGTTTGTAGCAAAGTGATTTAGAAGATTGGACACAGAGGATACCAGAGTTGAAGGAAGTGTCTTCTGAAAAAAGCTAGAATTATCTATGACGCAGGTTCTGCGTCTGAAAGGGACAACTGTAGTATATTTGTTATTAAGATTTTAACAACATAATCAAAACAAACAAGAGCAACTTTGTATTTTGTGAAATGAAAACGTGTACACTGTACATATATACACATTTACAAAATTAAATGAAAGGGTTTGTTGCATTGAATTAAAAAAAAATAGAGTGTGAAAAAGATTATTGGTATTAAAAAGTAATTAAAATTTATTTCCAAATGATTCCTGATTTGACTTTAAGAATTTTCATTGTACAATTTTAATTTTTACTATTTATTTACAAACATCGCACAGCGAGTGAGGTTACAGAGTATAAAATGAAAATAAGCTAAAACTGCCACCATTAAAGGAGGTTTAAGAAAGACGCAGTAACTGAGTGAACGAGACGTCAGAAAACACTGTCTCGTGAGATATCTGGAGAGTTCTCGTGGTATCTTCATAGCGAACAGTCGGTTAGCGGAATTTTTCTTACTTACAAAAAATTAAACAAACAAAAAATACTCGTAGTACATATTATTATTATACAGATATATAACAGTGGTAAAGCGTGGGCGAAGCCCAAATTCTTCAAAAATTTCATCTGCTCCAAAGATGTCTAGGGATAACAGCGCATCATCTACCAATCGTCAAAATCGTTTTTTTATTATGCAAGACACCGACGACAAGCCCTCTACATCATCGCAAAAGTCTTTTAAGCCACCACCTATTTATCTGAGAGAAACAAATTCTAACGCGCTTATAAAAAAACTACTGTCGACCATTCGTGAAAATACTTTTCACATCATTCCAATTAAACGAGGTAATATTGATGAAACTAAAATCCAAATATATAATGGAAAAGATTTCCGAAAAATTGTTAGTGAATTCGAAAAAAATAAAACAAATTTTTACACATACCAACTTAAGAGTGCTAAAGGCCTACAGATAGTATTAAAGGGCATAGATTTATATGTTGAACCCGAAGAAGTAAAATGTGCACTTGTCGACCAAGGATTCAAGGTAAAAAATGTTACCAACATATTTAATAGAGAAAAGGTCCCCCAACCCCTATTTCGGGTTGAACTGGAGCCGAACGACATACAATTGAAAAAAAATGAAGCCCATCCAGTTTATAACGTAAAGTATCTCTTACATCGAAAAATCACAGTTGAAGAGCCACGTAAGCGTTCAGGTCCCGTACAGTGCCATAATTGCCAAGAATATGGCCATACGAAAACTTACTGCAAGTTACCTACAGTGTGTGTTATCTGCGGTGAATTGCATGGTACTGCTAGCTGCACTAAGCCAAAAGATCAAGCAGAAAAAAAATGTAGTAATTGTGGAGGTAATCACACAGCTAACTATAGAGGGTGCCCTGTATTTTCTTTCGTTAAACAGGCTATGGGTCAAAAACCCAAGCTAACTCCAGCTCTACAAGTAAACGCGAACTCCGACACTTTTGCTCAAATCAGCCAACCAGTTACTTCACGTGTATCGTATGCTGATGCTGCTAAGACTAGTTCAATTCCCACGCAAAATGTTCCACCGCCAAATAATTCAACGAATTCAAACTCAAGCTTTAACTTTAGTCGCCTTGAAGCTACTATTGAGAATCTGGTGCTAACTATAAACAACTTTACTACAAATATGACAAGTATGATGCAAGAAATGCTGCGAATGCAGAATACACTGCTTCAAGCATTAGTTAATAAACCATGAACATGTTAAAAATATGTTTCTGGAACGCAAACGGCATTCGCCAACATAAAAATGAACTTGAGCACTTCCTCATGGAAAAAAATATTGATATAATGTTGGTTTCTGAGACTCATTTGACCTCAAGAAGCTTATTTAAAATAAATGGTTACACTTTATATGATACAAAGGACCCGAGAGAGAGAGCATGTGGTGGATCAGCAATTCTGATTAAGTCAAGACTCAAGCACTATGTCCTTGACAACGTTAGTGAAGAATATTTGCAAGCAACGAATATTTTCGTAGAAAATTTTTGTGCGAATTTCGTGATATCATCAATTTACTCACCTCCCAGATTTTCAGTTACCGAAGATCAGTATGAGAAGTTCTACAAATCGCTTGGATCTTGTTTCGTGGCAGCTGGTGACTACAATGCAAAACATACCTACTGGGGATCGCGTCTTGTTACACCTAGAGGTCGAGCCTTGTTCAATACAATTTCAAAAATGGGCTTAGATGTCATTTCGAGTGGGGAGCCTACTTACTGGCCTACTGACGTAAGAAAAATTCCAGATGTTATAGATTTTGCCGTCACGAAAAATATTCATAGGGACTTAATTCATGTAGAGGCCTCTCTAGATCTGTCCTCCGATCACTCTCCAACAATAGTTACAATTTTCAACCCACTAAGGAGTGATTTAACTAACTCATATGTGAAGATGATTAATGGAATCAACTGGCTGGCATTCAAAAAATATCTTAGTAGTCACTGCGTAGAAAACATTCAGCTTAGATCATGCGATGATATTGAATTTAACATTGCCAATCTTAACGAAAATATTAAACAGGCTGCTGAACACGCCACTACCTCCTATCCGCAGACCGGCTTTAACAGAATTTATTCTACGGAAATTGAACGTCTTGTATGTGAAAAAAGGAGAGCTAGAAGAGAATGGCAACAACACAGATCACCCCTAAATAAAATCAGACTTAAAGAATGTACTAAACGACTCAAAGAGCTGCTATCGTCGGAAAAAACTGCACTACTGGAAAAGTATTTAGAAGGTCTTGATGTAACGTCCGCATCTAATTACTCTTTATGGCGCGCTACTAGAAATCTTAAACGACCCGTTGATCTTAAATCACCATTGCGTACTGCGACCGGAGGCTGGGCAAGAAGTGATAGTGAGAAAGGTAACTTATTTTCTGAGCATTTAAAATCTGTATTCACTCCCAATTCATGTACGGGTGCTGCTGATTTACCGAGTGTAGTTTCTCTACCCCCTCGTCCCTTAAGGTTTAAGATGCGTGAAGTACAAAAAGTAATTGCTGAACTCAACCCGAAGAAATCTCCAGGTATTGATGGCATTAGTAACAAAATGCTCATGAACTTGCCTCATATTGCAATAAGAATCCTGCTATTTATTTTTAATGCTATTTTAAGAATGCAGTATTTTCCACATAACTGGAAACTTGCCAAGATCAAAATGATTCCAAAGGCGGGCAAAGATCTTACCAAGACTGATTCATATAGGCCTATAAGCTTACTATCTACAATCTCAAAGCTTTTTGAAAAGCTGCTCATGACTAAATTGTCAAAAATTTTAACTGATAATGGGTGCATCCCGGGCCATCAATTTGGCTTTAGAAGTCAGCACAGCACGATTGAACAAACGCATAGACTGGTCCAAGTTGTAAGAAGAACATTTGAAGAAAAGAAGTATTGTTCCGCTCTCTTTATTGATGTTTCTCAGGCGTTTGATAAAGTATGGCACGAAGGCCTAGTTTTAAAATTGAAGACATATCTGCCAATAAACATTCAAAAGCTTTTGGAAAGTTATATTATTGATAGGAAGTTCACTGTTATGGAAGGAGAGTTCACGAGTGTGCCCGAATCTATATCTTCTGGTGTGCCCCAGGGTAGTATCCTGGGTCCTGTCTTGTATTTAATATATACTTGTGATATGCCTGTGAGCAATAATATCCATATTTCTACTTTTGCCGATGATACAGCCTGTATGAGTGTGCACGAAAACCCTTATGAGGCATCCCGCAATCTCCAGGAACATATCACTCAGCTGGAAATATGGTTGAACTTATGGAGAATTAAAGTCAATGAACAAAAGTGTGTCCATATAACGTTCACCCTAAGAAGAGATACTTGCTCCCCCATTCGAATCAACAATCAAAATATTCCTGAACATTCCCAAGTGAAATACCTTGGTATACACCTTGATCGAAGACTTACATGGAAACATCATATTGACTCTAAGTTAACTCAGATGAAACTTAAGTTAACTCAAATATATTGGTTGATTGGCAGAAACTCAACACTCAGCTTAGACTGCAAACTTTTACTATACAAGTCGCTTTTGAAGCCAATATGGTGCTACGGAATTCAGTTATGGGGCACTGCTTCAGCTTCCAATGTCGAGAGAATCCAACGAAGGCAAAACAAAATTTTACGGTTAATAACATCGGCTCCATGGTATATCCAAAATTCTATTATACATCGTGATTTAAATATGCCACTAGTGACTGAAGAAATTGCAAAATACGCAGGCAAATATTTAACAAAACTCGAATCACATCCTAATCCGCTTGCTCGTAATATTTTGAACTTTACTGGACACATCCGATTAAAAAAGAGGGACACACAGGCTCTTATACCTAACACTCCAGATGGGACTACTTGAAAATACTTTCCCCCCCCCCCTTTTTTTATTATTACTACTAATGTATTATTTATAACTACCACTAAGTTTATGTCCGACACTGGTCGGGCCTAATAATTTTTTTTTTTTATAGATTTAAGATTTGAATACTTATTGTTAGTTCATATATGAAGATCCAATAAATAAATACATGCATTACAAAAAAAAAAAAAAAAAAAAAAAAAAAAATATGAATACAGCGGTACCGTTGGTGCTACTCTTTAGTAGCTACTTTTAGCAATTTGCAACTTTTTCGACTGCTTGGATACTATTGTGCTACCTTTACAAAATGCATCCAAATTTTACACTTTTTCTAATTTTTGCCACTTTTTACTGAACGCAGATATACTTTTTGGCCTTTTGGTTTTATTAGTATATTCAAAAATTGTTTTAGTTAAATTATGTAGTGAAGTTTTGTGAAGAATTAATAGAAGCGATAAAAGACTGATTTTATTAAAGTATTTATTTAGATCCGGTATCTATTAAATTGTTTCCGTTCTTAGTAATATAATAAGCGAACTTGAGTTAAAGTTACGCGTATTAGTAAAGCTACGGTCACACTGGTCAAACATTTGCCCAAAAAAGCGTAAAAACTAAATGACAATGAAAAGTCTTTCAATTCAGACAAAAATTTGCAAAGTTAAGAAGTATCCAATATTGTTGGATTCTATGACATTGTCTATTAGTTGTGTTCGAAACTGTTTTATATGATAAACAAGTGTCGAGATCAAAACTTTTTTCTTTAGTGTTGTTTGTTGGTTACGCGTTTTGGGGCAAATGTCTTATAAGTGTGACCGTAGCTTAAACTAAGCAAATAAAGAATACTGTGATGTGATTTTCAAAATATCTCAACTTAAAATCTTGGTACAGCAATTTATCAAGTTGCTCGGATGAAAATTTATATTCAAAGTTGTTTACATTTGCTTCATATATTTATGTATATTTAGTTAGCTGTATGATATTACTCCTGCTGAACGGTCCTTTTTTTAAATTGGGATCGTTAGAAAATAAATTAGCTAACGACCTGAAAGTTGAAACTTTTCATTCCGTGATAGGTATCTGCTATAAGTTTGTAGCAAAGTGATTTAGAAGATTGGACACAGAGGATACCAGAGTTGAAGGAAGTGTCTTCTGAAAAAAGCTAGAATTATCTATGACGCAGGTTCTGCGTCTGAAAGGGACAACTGTAGTATATTTGTTATTAAGATTTTAACAACATAATCAAAACAAACAAGAGCAACTTTGTATTTTGTGAAATGAAAACGTGTACACTGTACATATATACACATTTACAAAATTAAATGAAAGGGTTTGTTGCATTGAATTAAAAAAAAATAGAGTGTGAAAAAGATTATTGGTATTAAAAAGTAATTAAAATTTATTTCCAAATGATTCCTGATTTGACTTTAAGAATTTTCATTGTACAATTTTAATTTTTACTATTTATTTACAAACATCGCACAGCGAGTGAGGTTACAGAGTATAAAATGAAAATAAGCTAAAACTGCCACCATTAAAGGAGGTTTAAGAAAGACGCAGTAACTGAGTGAACGAGACGTCAGAAAACACTGTCTCGTGAGATATCTGGAGAGTTCTCGTGGTATCTTCATAGCGAACAGTCGGTTAGCGGAATTTTTCTTACTTACAAAAAATTAAACAAACAAAAAATACTCGTAGTACATATTATTATTATACAGATATATAACAGTGGTAAAGCGTGGGCGAAGCCCAAATTCTTCAAAAATTTCATCTGCTCCAAAGATGTCTAGGGATAACAGCGCATCATCTACCAATCGTCAAAATCGTTTTTTTATTATGCAAGACACCGACGACAAGCCCTCTACATCATCGCAAAAGTCTTTTAAGCCACCACCTATTTATCTGAGAGAAACAAATTCTAACGCGCTTATAAAAAAACTACTGTCGACCATTCGTGAAAATACTTTTCACATCATTCCAATTAAACGAGGTAATATTGATGAAACTAAAATCCAAATATATAATGGAAAAGATTTCCGAAAAATTGTTAGTGAATTCGAAAAAAATAAAACAAATTTTTACACATACCAACTTAAGAGTGCTAAAGGCCTACAGATAGTATTAAAGGGCATAGATTTATATGTTGAACCCGAAGAAGTAAAATGTGCACTTGTCGACCAAGGATTCAAGGTAAAAAATGTTACCAACATATTTAATAGAGAAAAGGTCCCCCAACCCCTATTTCGGGTTGAACTGGAGCCGAATGACATACAATTGAAAAAAAATGAAGCCCATCCAGTTTAACACGTAAAGTATATCTTACATCGAAAAATCACAGTTGAAGAGCCACGTAAGCGTTCAGGTCCCGTACAGTGCCATAATTGCCAAGAATATGGCCATACGAAAACTTACTGCAAGTTACCTACAGTGTGTGTTATCTGCGGTGAATTGCATGGTACTGCTAGCTGCACTAAGCCAAAAGATCAAGCAGAAAAAAAAATGTAGTAATTGTGGAGGTAATCACACAGCTAACTATAGAGGGTGCCCTGTATTTTCTTTCATTAAACAGGCTATGGGTCAAAAACCCAAGTTAACTCCAGCTCTACAAATAAACGCGAACTCCGACACTTTTGCTCAAATCAGCCAACCAGTTACTTCACGTGTATCGTATGCGGATGCTGCTAAGACTAGTTCAATTCCCACGCAAAATGTTCCACCGCCAAATAATTCAACGAATTCAAACTCAAGCTTTAACTTTGGTCGCCTTGAAGCTACTATTGAGAATCTGGTGCTAACTATAAACAACTTTACTACAAATATGACAAGTATGATGCAAGAAATGCTGCGAATGCAGAATACACTGCTTCAAGCATTGGTTAATAAACCATGAACACGTTAAAAATATGTTTCTGGAACGCAAACGGCATTCGCCAACATAAAAATGAACTTGAGCACTTCCTCATGGAAAAAAATATTGATATAATGTTGGTTTCTGAGACTCATTTGACCTCAAGAAGCTTATTTAAAATAAATGGTTACACTTTATATGATACAAAGGACCCGAAAGAGAGAGCATGTGGTGGATCAGCAATTCTGATTAAGTCAAGACTCAAGCACTATGTCCTTGACAACGTTAGTGAAGAATATTTGCAAGCAACGAATATTTTCGTAGAACATTTTTGTGCGAACTTCGTAATATCATCAATTTACTCACCTCCCAGATTTTCAGTTACCGAAGATCAGTATGAGAAGTTCTACAAATCGCTTGGATCTTGTTTCGTGGCAGCTGGTGACTACAATGCAAAACATACGTACTGGGGATCGCGTCTTGTTACACCTAGAGGTCGAGCCTTGTTCAATACAATTTCAAAAATGGGCTTAGATGTCATTTCGAGTGGGGAGCCTACTTACTGGCCTACTGACGTAAGAAAAATTCCAGATGTTATAGAGTTTGCCGTCACGAAAAATATTCATAGGGACTTAATTCATGTAGAGGCCTCTCTAGATCTGTCCTCCGATCACTCTCCAACAATAGTTACAATTTTCAACCCAACTAACTCATATGTGAAGATGATTAATGGAATCAACTGGTTGGCATTTAAAAAATATCTTAGTAGTCACTGCGTAGAAAACATTCAGCTAGATCATGCGATGATATTGAATTTAACATTGCCAATCTTAACGAAAATATTAAACAGGCTGCTGAACACGCCACTACCTCCTATCCGCAGACCGGCTTTAACAGAATTTATTCTACGGAAATTGAACGTCTTATATGTGAAAAAAGGAGAGCTAGAAGAGAATGGCAACAACACAGATCACCCCTAAATAAAATCAGACTTAAAGAATGTACTAAACGACTCAAAGAGCTGCTATCGTCGGAAAAAATTGCACTACTGGAAAAGTATTTAGAAGGTCTTGATGTAACGTCCGCATCTAATTACTCTTTATGGCGCGCTACTAGAAATCTTAAACGACCCGTTGATCTTAAATCACCATTGCGTACTGCGACCGGAGGCTGGGCAAGAAGTGATAGTGAGAAAGGTAACTTATTTTCTGAGCATTTAAAATCTGTATTCACTCCCAATTCATGTACGGGTGCTGCTGATTTATCGTGTGTAGTTTCTCTACCCCCTCGTCCCTTAAGGTTTAAGATGCGTGAAGTAAAAAAAGTAATTGCTGAACTCAACCCGAAGAAAGCTCCAGGTATTGATGGCATTAGTAACAAAATGCTCATTAACTTGCCTCATATTGCAATAAGAATCCTGCTATTTATTTTTAATGCTATTTTAAGAATGCAGTATTTTCCACATAACTGGAAACTTGCCAAGATCAAAATGATTCCAAAGGCGGGCAAAGATCTTACCAAGACTGAGTCATATAGGCCTATAAGCTTACTATCTACAATCTCAAAGCTTTTTGAAGAGCTGCTCATGACTAAATTGTCAAAAATTTTAACTGATAATAGGTGCATCCCGGACCATCAATTTGGCTTTAGAAGTCAGCACAGCACGATTGAACAAACGCATAGACTGGTCCAAGTTGTAAGAAGAACATTTGAAGAAAAGAAGTATTGTTCTGCTCTCTTTATTGATGTTTCTCAGGCGTTTGATAAAGTATGGCACGAAGGCCTAGTTTTAAAATTGAAAATATATATGCCAATAAACATTCAAAAGCTTTTGGAAAGTTATATTATTGAAAGGAGGTTCACTGTTATGGAAGGAGAGTTCACGAGTGTGCCCGAATCTATATCTTCTGGTGTGCCCCAGGGTAGTATTCTGGGTCCTGTCTTGTACTTAATATATACTTGTGATATGCCTGTGAGCAATAATATCTATATTTCTACTTTTGCCGATGATACAGCCTGTATGAGTGTGCACGAAAACCCTTATGAGGCATACCGCAATCTCCAGGAACATATCACTCAGCTGGAAATATGGTTGAACTTATGGAGAATTAAAGTCAATGAACAAAAGTGTGTCCATATAACGTTCACCCTGAGAAGAGGTACTTGCTCCCCCATTCGAATCAACAATCAAAATATTCCTCAACATTCCCAAGTGAAATACCTTGGTATACACCTTGATCGAAGACTTACATGGAAACATCATATTGACTCTAAATTAACTCAGATGAAACTTAAGTTAACTCAAATATATTGGTTGATTGGCAGAAATTCAACACTCAGCCTAGACTGCAAACTTTTATTATACAAGTCGCTTTTGAAGCCAATATGGCGCTACGGAATTCAGTTATGGGGCACTGCTTCAGCTTCCAATGTCGAGAGAATCCAACGAAGGCAAAACAAAATTTTACGGTTAATAACATCGGCTCCATGGTACATCCAAAATTCTATTATACATCGTGATTTAAATATGCCACTAGTGACTGAAGAAATTGCAAAATACGCAGGCAAATATTTAACAAAACTCGAATCACATCCTAATCCGCTTGCTCGTAATATTTTGAACTTTACTGGACACATCCGCTTAAAAAAGAGGGACACACAGGCTCTTATACCTAACACTCCAGATGGGACTACTGGGGCCTTTTTTTATTATCACTACTAATGTATTATTTTTAACTACCACTAAGTTTATGTCCGACACTGGTCGGGCCTAATAATTTTTTTTTATAGATTTAAGATTTGAATACTTATTGTTAGTTCATATATGAAGATCCAATAAATAAATACATGCATTACAAAAAAAAATATTATTCGTAATAGGTACATACTGTCTTTAATAAATAAGCTTTATGCTTTTCTGATATTTTTACATAGTAAAAATAACAAAAACAAAAAAAAAACGCAAACAAAAAAAATTAAACAAATTGATATTGAGGAATACTATATATATGTGTACCTCTAAGCAAATAAACAATCATAAATAACAAAAACAAAAAAAGACCGCAAACATAAAAAAAACACAAACAAATATCCCTTGAGGAATTCTTTGTATGAGTGCCTCAAATACAAAAAAAATTGAAGTGAGTTCTAACGGCAGAAATGCTTATTTTACTGTGAGTTCTGAAACTCTTAATGAAAAAAATATAAATAATAAATCTGATGAAAGTCTTTTTTTAACGTCAAAGCCAATTTTTAGTCAGCGATCAACTTCGCTTTGTCCAATGCCAAATAGTAATGATGCATTAACATTACAGTTGCCTAGTACTTCTTCATATAAGCCAGTAATATCATCCCCTTCAGGCTCGTGTTCATCATTTAACAAAGTTATCACTACAGATAACAGCGGCTCGAAACTCAAGGTACAAGTCGGAATGGACAGATATATAACCGTTGTAAAGCGTGGGCGAAGCCCGAATTCTTCAAAAATTTCATCTGCTCCAAAACTGTCTAGGGATAACAGCGCACCCTCAACTAATCGCCAAAACCGCTTCGAAATTTTGCAAGATGACAACGACAAACCCGAGGTATCCTCGAATAAAATATCCAAGCCGCCACCAATCTATTTGAGACAAAAAAATTCAAATGCCCTTATTAAAAAATTAGTTTCGGTCATTGGTGAGAATAAATTTCACATTGTTCCAATAAAACGTGGAAACATAGATGAAACTAAAGTCCAAATTTATGACGAAAAAGATTTCCGCAAAATGGTTGCTGAATTTGAAAAAAATAAAACCAGCTTCTACACATACCAGCTTAAGAGCGCTAAAGGCATGCAGATCGTATTGAAGGGCATAGATTCTTATGTTGTTCCCGAAGAAATAAAAGATGCACTCGTCCTCCAGGGGTTTAAGGTAAAAAATGTGTCCAATATAATAAACAGAGAGAAGATTCCCCAACCCTTATTTCGTGTTGAACTTGAGCCTAATGATATAAAATTGAAAAAAAATGAGACGCATCCAATTTATAATTTGAAATACCTCTTGTACCGAAAAATCACAGTTGAAGAGCCACATAAGCGTTCAGGTCCTGTACAGTGCCATAATTGCCAAGAATATGGCCATACAAAAACTTACTGCAATTTACCCTCTGTTTGTGTTGTGTGCGGCGAATTACACGGCACTGCTAGTTGCAATAAGCCAAAAGATCAAAGTAATAAAAAATGCAGTAATTGTGGAGGTAATCACACCGCTAACTACAGAGGTTGTCCTGTGTACTCTTTCATAAAGAAGACTATGGTGCAAAAACCTAAATTAGCTCCAGCTCAATCAGCAAACGCTTACTCTGCCACTTTTGCGCAAATGAGCCAACCAGTTACTTCCCGTGTATCGTATGCAGATGCTGCTAAGACAAATTCAATTCCCACACAAAATGTTTCCCCGCCAAATAATTCAAAAAATACTGACGCAAGCTTTAATTTTAATCGCCTTGAAGCCACTATTGAAAATCTGGTGCAAACTATAAACAATTTTACAACAAATATGACTAGCATGATGCAAGAAATGCTGCGAATGCAGAATACTCTGCTTCAAGCATTAATTAATAAGCCATGAACACGTTAACAATATGTTTCTGGAACGCAAACGGCATTCGCCAACATAAAAATGAACTTGAGCACTTCCTCACGGAAAAAAATTTTGATGTAATGTTAGTATCTGAGACTCATTTGACTTCGAGAAGTCTTTTTAAAATTTATGGCTACACTATATATGATACAAAGGACCCTAGAGGAAGGGCTTGCGGTGGATCAGCAATTCTAATAAAGTCAAGACTCAAGCACTATGTTATTGATAACATTTGTGAAGAACACCTACAAGCAACAAATATTGGCATTGAAAGTTTTTGTACAAGTTTTGTTATATCATCAATTTACTCCCCTCCCAGATTTTCAATCACTGAGAATCAATATGAGGATTTCTACAAATCTCTTGGACCTTGTTTTGTAGCAGCTGGCGACTACAATGCTAAGCATACGTTCTGGGGTTCGCGTCTTATTACCCCCAGAGGTCGAGCATTGTTCAACACTATTTCAAAAATGGGCTTGGATGTCATTTCGAGTGGGGAGCCCACTTATTGGCCTACTGACATACAAAAAATTCCGGATGTTATAGATTTTGGCGTCATAAAAAATATCTCTAGGGATTTAATTCAAGTTCAAGCTTCTCTTGATCTTTCGTCCGATCACTCTCCGACGATCATTACAATTTGTAGTCCCTTAAGAAGTAACTTACCTGACCCATATGTGAAGATGATCAATCGTGTTAGTTGACTGGGGTTCAAAAAATATCTCAGTAGTCATTGTACGGAAAACATTACGCTTAGAACATCCCATGATATTGAATCTAACATTGCCAATCTCAGCGAGAATATTAAACAGGCTGCTGAACATGCCATTATCTCCCATCCGCAGACTGGGTTTAATAAAATTTATTCTACAGACATTGATCGTCTCGTACGTGAAAAAAGAAGAGCTAGAAGGGAATGGCAACAGCACAGATCACCACAAAATAAAATCAGATTTAAAGAGTGCACTAAACGACTCCAAGAGTTGCTTGCGTCTGAAAAAACTGCATCTCTTAAAAATTATCTGGAAGGTCTTGATGTCACACCAGCGTCTAATTACTATTTGCGGCGCGCTGCTAGAAAGCTTAAAACACCCATTGAGTATAAGCCACCTCTACGCACATCTACCGGAAGTTGGGCAAGAAGCGATACTGAAAAAGGTAAAATATTTGCTGAGCACTTAAAATCCGTTTTTACGCCAAACATATATACTGGTGTTGCTGATTTGCCGAATGTAGTCGCTCTACCCCCTCAACACATAAAGTTTAAGACGCGTGATTTACAAAAATTAATTGCCGAACTCAACCCGAAGAAAGCTCCGGGTATTGATGGAATTAGTAACCAGATGCTTATGAACTTGCCTCGTATTGCAATGAGAATCCTATTATTCATATTTAATGCCATTTTACGACTGGAGTATTATCCACACAGCTGGAAGCTTGCCAAGGTTAAAATGATTCCAAAGCCGGGCAAAGATCTAACCAAGGCTGAGTCATATAGGCCCATAAGTCTACTATCAACTATGTCAAAGCTTTTCGAAAAACTGCTCAAAACAAAATTGTCCCGAATTCTAATTAGTAGTGGGTGCATACCAGACCATCAATTTGGTTTTAGAAGTCAGCATAGCACCATTGAACAAACTCACAGACTGGTTCAATTTATAAGAAGAACTTTTGAGGAAAAAAAGTATTGTTCTGCGCTCTTTATTGACGTTTTCCAGGCATTTGATAAAGTGTGGCATGAAGGCCTAATTTTAAAATTGAAGACTTACTTACCAATAAACATTTTAAATATTTTGGAAAGTTACATTATTTCCCATAAGTTCACTGTTGTAGAAGGAGACTTTACGAGTAGGCCTGAAACTATTTCATCCGGTGCACAGTGGGGACTTTTGCAAAATAAATGGTAATAAATCTGGAACTTCTAAACTACTGATTGGATTTATATGAAACTTCGAACATCCGTAGAGGAGGACTCAGGCTTTATAACAAATTTCTTGGCAGCCGTCTGGCCTAAGCTGGACAGGAGTTACAGTGGGCCTAAGTTGACAACATGGGACTCAAAAAAAATTCTGAGGCTTGTAACTTTTAGAAAACTTATCCGATTTTTATGAGATAAAGCGTTTTGATCTAAGCTTAACATTTTTAATAAATAATGTCCTTAGATGTGTTTTCGTATCTCTCATATCTTAGAAGATATTTGACTTTTAACAAAAAAAAATTTTTTTTTGCCTTGACTTTTTTTAGTATTTCACCCACAACTTTTTAGTTAATTGTTGGATTTTAAATTAAAAGACAGCATTAAATTTCTGATCAAATTTTTAATAAAAATAAGTAAAAAACTTATTAATATCTGCAGTCGTAAAAACGGGAAAAGGCAAAGAGTTCAAAGTTTTAAAATTTTTCTGGAAAAGGCACGTTTTTTTAAGAAAAAGTATCTTCATTATTTTCAATTTTGCGAAAAACTTTGTTTAACACATACACTTTTAAACCACATAGCGCTAAAAACAATCTATTCAGAATATGCTGAGAGCCAATTATTTTGTATTTTGGGCATGCACCCTACACTCAGCAGTGTCCGAAAATTGCCAATTTCAAAATTTTTTTTTGTGCTTATGCGCTTATAAAAAGTTGTGACGGTATATTTTGAAAGCTTTAGCTATATCATTTAATTATTAGGATAGTTGGCAACATGTTAGACTTAAATTTTTAACAGCCTTTTCATAAATGCGAGGATGCGCGCAAATTTTCTGAAAAAGTCAAAATTTTGGAAAAATTTTGTTTTGTACCATAAAAAATATATATAAAAATAATTTTCCTTTTTTAAGTTGGCATTTTTAGCTTTCATGTGAGTCCTTTTACTTTGCCTGAAAAAATTATTCCAATATAATTAACTGATCTCGAGATATTCCGATTGTAGGGTGCAATTCAAAAAATATGTAGAATGCGCTTAACTTTTTTCCCTTTATTCACACATCAGCTGTTTAAAACTTTTATGAATTCTGAAATTCAACCTAAATAGAAAAACAAAAATAAATTTGGAATGTTATCCAATAAGTCTATGTATATTTTTCGCAATAAAAAATATTTATGGTAATTATACCACATGTTTTTCCATGTAAGTGTAGTTAATGTTAATAACAGGTAAGCATTTAACGAATAACAACACACATGTTTAATGGATTAAAAAAAGGTTTTTGCGGATTTTATTACAGCAACATCGGGAGGTGCTACCTGATTGTGCTACTACTACCTAATAACACTTCACAGTACTAGGTAATTAGACAAAATTAGCAAAGGTGCTTATAAATTATGCTGTATTGCATAAAAATGTGAAAAGTTTTATTTGTGTGTATTGTTTTTTTATTATTATTTACCAATAGATAATCTATTTAATATTAGGCTATAGCTAAGAAAAACTATTTAACACTAAATAATTTATTTATTTTTAAATTACATGTTTGAGCTATGTTAATTACCATAATTTTACAATTTATTTATTTCAATTATTTTTAAGAAAACAATCCGAAATATCGAAGCTTAAGAGGTTTTTTATTTGAATTGCTTCACTGTCGTCTTTCTCTATTTCTTTAGTTATCTTTGGTAACCATTTCAACCGTATTGCTTGTAAAACTGGATCTGAGGATAACAATAAGTGAAGCATTAAATCATAATTTTCTGCTAATTTTGAACACTTTCGACTATTAAATAATCTGTACTGCTTTACATCTTTGTTCCTTGCTTCTTGAGCTTCTTCTGTAAGTTCTCCCAGAGGTAGGATATTGGTTTCAATGATTTCTTTTCCATGAGATAATACCTTATGTACAGTTGGCGTCATCAATCTCCATGGATATAAATTTTTTATCAATACTTTTGTTTCATTAGCAACAGCATCAAATTTTTCTGCATTAATTTGCTTTTTACTGTTAATAGTTGCCAGTATTATTTTGAAGTTCCTTATTAGTTTTTTATCCAAGCCGGTTATCAAGGATGTAGTCTCAGGATCCTCAAAAAAGCGTCTAGCAGTATTTCCATTATTCGAGCTACCATAACCGTTAATTGGCTTATCAATTATAAGCCCATGCTTTCTAAATTCATCTTGTATCCTTTTCTTCTCAGTTCTTCGTTTATCTGCTAAGTCTTTGTTGTTTCGTGAGGAGACAGTTTCATTACCTTTGATATTTCTATATTTTATATCATATGATAGATGCAAGCAATACTCCATAAATCTATTGCGAGCATGAAGTGGGGAAATTCCAAATTTAAGGGCTTCCTCTTTTATAGTTTCATCAGATTTATCTTCAAACTCAGAGCTTTTTTTCCCACATATATTACATTTCCAGTATGACTTGGTATCCGTTAGGGCATTGGCAACTTTTCCATCTATCATAGTCAATTGTAAATCAAATGTGACATTTATAATGCAGTCAGAAATTTTTATTGCAATGCTTGGTAAGTTCCTTATTTCTTCTGATATAGTAACTACAATATTTTGAGTTTCATCTCTATTTTCTTTCATATATTAAAATTTTATTGGTCGACATAATAACTTTGATGCAGGCGTCCTATTTATCCATACGTCTTCAAATGCAGGTACAGTGGATGATGATGATGAATTTGTATATAAACGCATTCTAAGAGGTACCAACGTAGACATAAATATCGATGAAAAAGATATATTATCTTCGCTTTGCTGTCTATATTCAGAAAATCCAGTAGTCCCATCACAACCCCATTTACAAATTAATACTAGCTCGGACTTGTGGCATTTACTTATGTCTTCTTTGCTAAGGGTTGAAATTATCCTAGAAGCAGTATTTTCGAGGAGACTGCATAACTCAATAGTGGCGACCGTGCTACTAACGTTCGAAACCGATGGCAAAATTACATCCTTTGTTGCCTTCAATGACTTTGTAGATGGCAAATTTCCGCATTTCTTTCAGTCATAGCTTTTCTTAATATTTCATATTTATTCCTTGTTAGACCCAAGTTTAGAATAAGGGCTAATGCATCTTCATTAGTAAAATCTGTTTTAGATTTAGGCGTTGGTATGCTTTCCACCATACGTTGTATTCTCTTTGGAGATGCTTTTGGAAGAGCATCTACAATTTTGCCAACTTCCTTCGGTTTGTTTTTGGTTAAGGCACTTCTAAAGGCATCCTTTATAAGGCCAAAAGAGTGGTTTTCAATGAGATCTTCTTGCTTTCTTTTCTGGCTTCTTGGTTGAAGTTCCTCGTATAATTTATTAGGCCTTCCCAATTGTTTCATACCAATCTGTGTAACTATCTCGGTTTTTAGCCATTGTTCATTTTGTTTTTGGAACTTAGTTTTGTTATAATTTAATTCTTTCATTTTTCTTTCGTACGCTACCAAAAAGTTCTCTATTTTTTTAGTAGCATCTTCATTTAGTTTTAATCCAAATGAGTTGTCAATTATATCTATGATTTTAGAACATTTTTCTTGGCGCAATAAACTAACAGGAACGTATTCCCATAGAAGTTTACATACCGCGTTATATTTAATACTAATCTCCATAACAATATAGAGTGATTGTTCTTATAAAAGAACCCTGCGTTTTTATGCAATACAGCATAATTTATAAGAACCTTTGCTAATTTTGTCTAATTACCTAGTACTGTGAAGTGTTATTAGGTAGTAGTAGCACAATCAGGTAGCACCTCCCGATGTTGCTGTAATAAAATCCGCAAAAACCTTTTTTTAATCCATTAAACATGTGTGTTGTTATTCGTTAAATGCTTACCTGTTATTAACATTAACTACACTTACATGGAAAAACATGTGGTATAATTACCATAAATATTTTTTATTGCGAAAAATATACATAGACTTATTGGATAACATTCCAAATTTATTTTTGTTTTTCTATTTAGGTTGAATTTCAGAATTCATAAAAGTTTTAAACAGCTGATGTGTGAATAAAGGGAAAAAAGTTAAGCGCATTCTACATATTTTTTGAATTGCAGCCTACAATCGGAATATCTCGAGATCAGTTAATTTTATTGGAATAATTTTTTCAGGCAAAGTAAAAGGACTCACATGAAAGCTAAAAATGCCAACATAAAAAAAGAAAATTATTTTTATATATATTTTTTATGGTACAAAACAAAATTTTTCCAAAATTTTGACTTTTTCAGAAAATTTGCGCGCATCCTCGCATTTATGAAAAGGCTGTTAAAAATTTAAGTCTAACATGTTGCCAACTATCCTAATAATTAAATGATATAGCTAAAGCTTTCAAAATATACCGTCACAACTTTTTATAAGCGCATAAGCACAAAAAAAATTTTGAAATTGGCAATTTTCGGACACTGCTGAGTGTAGGGTGCATGCCCAAAATACAAAATAATTGGCTCTTAGCATATTCTGAATAGATTGTTTTTAGCGCTATGTGGTTTAAAAGTATATGTGTTAAACAAAGTTTTTCGCAAAATTGAAAATAATGAAGATACTTTTTCTTAAAAAAACGTGCCTTTTCCAGAAAAATTTTAAAACTTTGAACTCTTTGCCTTTTCCCGTTTTTACGACTGCAGATATTAATAAGTTTTTTACTTATTTTTATTAAAAATTTGATCAGAAATTTAATGCTGTCTTTTAATTTAAAATCCAACAATTAACTAAAAAGTTGTAGGTGAAATACTAAAAAAAGTCAAGGCAAAAAAAAAATTTTTTTTTGTTAAAAGTCAAATATCTTCTAAGATATGAGAGATACGAAAACACATCTAAGGACATTATTTATTAAAAATGTTAAGCTTAGATCAAAACACTTTATCTCATAAAAATCGGATAAGTTTTCTAAAAGTTACAAGCCTCAGAATTTTTTTTGAGTCCCATGTTGTCAACTTAGGCCCACTGTAACTCCTGTCCAGCTTAAGCCAGACGGCTGCCAAGGCATTTGTTATAAAGCCTGAGTCCTCCTCTACGGATGTTCGAAGTTTCATATAAATCCAATCAGTAGTTTAGAAGTTCCAGATTTATTACCATTTATTTTGCAAAAGTCACCACTGTGCGGTGTGCCACAAGGGAGCATACTGGGACCAGTTTTATAATTGATTTATACTTGCGATATGCCTGTGAGCAGTAGTGTCCATACTTCCACATTTGCCGACGATACATCCTGCCTTAGTATGCACGAAAACCCTGATGAGGCATCCCGCAAACTCCAAGAACACATTAGCCAGATGGAGCTTTGGTTAAACTTATGGAGAATTAAAGTCAATGAACAAAAGTGTGTCCATATAACGTTCACCCTAAGAAGAGATACTTGCTCCCCCATTCGGACTAACAATCAAGTTGTTCCTCAACATTCACATGTGAAATATCTTGGTTTACACCTTGATCGACGACTTACATGGAAACATCACATTGACTCTAAGTTAACTCAAATGAAACTTAAATTAACTCAGGTACATTGGCTGATTGGTAGAAATTCAACACTTAGCCTAGACTGCAAACTTTTAATATACAAGTCGCTTCAAATATACATCGCGATTTGAATATGCCACTAGTAACTGAAGAAATTGTAAAATACGCAGGCAAATATCTAACAAAACTCGAGTCACATCCTAATCCGCTTGCTCGTAATATTTTGAACTTTACTGGGCACATCCGCTTAAAAAAGAGAGATACACGGGCTCTAATATTCAACACTCTAGATGATGAAGCTGCTTGAAAACACTTTTTTCTTTTTGTTGCTTATCACTACTTATGTATTATTAATAACTATCACTAAGCTTATGTCCGACATTGGTCGGGCCTAATAATTTTTTTATAGATTTAAGATTTGAATACTTATTGTTAGTTCATATTTGAAGATACAATAAATAAAAAAAAACATGCATTAAAAAAAAATATCTGGAGACTGGATTCCAAATAATGAACTTATTCAAAAGTGCAGATATACATTTTTAGATTTTAATTGAACTATAGTCAATTTAATCAGAAATAATTTTTAGTCAGGCTTAAGTTCAGTAATTTCAATTTTCACTAATGGAAAGCTTTTTATACGTCCGGAAAAGTCCTACTTTTAACTAACTTTAAGTTGTAATAATGGCCCTAAGTTTGTTTTATATAGCTAAGTAGCAATTGCTATAACCGGGTGTCCTAAGACACCTCTCATCTTTTTGTGTTATTTTATATATTTGGTATAAACCAATGTACATATGTATTAGTAATAATCATTAAATTTTGGTTCTAGTTATCAACAATAATTTTCCGTTTTTCATATATTAATTGTCTACTGGGTCTGCCGCCCAAAGTAATATATCCATAACTATTTTGATATGCGCAATAAATTTATAGTGATTTAAACTAATAATTCTACAATCCTAGGTTCCTCATCTAAAGATTAAATGTGTTTCTTTAGTTTGTCTTCATAAACGATCACTAGTAGTACCTGAAATACTCATGAATTCCAACACTTGCTGGGATCCCCACAGAGGTTCACTGATTTTGAGCAATAATCAAAACATTTACGTCATCAGATTAAGCATACAATATTCAGCATAAATTTTAATTTTTGTATACCATGGTCACTTATTCTTATTTAATAACTAGGGAAAGGATTTTCATGTAAATACATGTTTTCTGTCGCTGGTAGTAGATCAACGTAAATAAAATATCTTTGCGAATCAACAAATTTGCGACAAAATGGCATCGATTTGTTACTGCATATTTTTGCATATTTTATAATAAATACATATTTTTGCATATTTCATTGTAAATGTATATTTTTAATACATTTTTTATTTTTTTATGGTATAAATCTAATTTTGGTTCTTTTTATTAGATGTAAATTATTTAAAAGCTGCAGTTTTTACGACTGTGTAAGAAAAAAAAGAGGAAAACGAGAAAAATTAACGATCGCATTTTTGGTGATATTATTCGATATTGAAAAACACCGTATGACTCCTTCAAGTTTTTTTACTTAAAATTTCTTTAATTTTATTAATAGAAATATAGTATCCGACAGTCTTCTGCCTAATTGATAAAAAAGTGTGCTCTGAAAGGCAGAAGAAATGAAGAGATAAAAATAAATTAGAAATAGTTAACAAACAAATTATGGACTTAAAATATATGCAACAAATTGGATCAATAGTTTATAGTTCAAAAGAACGAAAATTAAAAACTGAATGTTCGAACAAACGAAATAGAAGCATTTAACATTCATTTTTATTGCATAAAATTTTTTTCACAGTTAAAAAAAATATTTATTCATTCAGGTACGTAACTAAAAGTTAGACTGAACTTTATTTCGTATTCCATATGATTTGACAAAATATTTATTAAGAAGTCATTGAAGCTGAGCTTTTTATGTTTTTAAGTTTTTAATGTTATTAAATGTTGAAAAAAGAGTTGATAAATGCATATTTTATCAGGTTTAAATGCATATTTTTATATTTTTACTGCATATTGTATGTACATAAAACGTGATTTTAAATGCATGAAAATCCTTTCCCTATTAATAACTTTTAAATTTTTTTTTTTTTGGTAAGGCGAATTTTTCATCAAATGGAATAATTACTTTATGTTGGTCTGGCATCACTCCACGCTTATTCGTTTTGATACAACCAAAAAGCTTTTATTTAAATGTTTTTGTTTCGAGACTAAAGAGAGATAAATATAAGAGAATATTTTATTTTTTTTTCTCTTATCTTTAGAAAACAAAACAAGTGGTTGCTAATCACAAAAACAACTGCATGAAAATTGCGGTATTATTTTTATATGCTTTTTGTTTGTGTATTTTTCTGAAATTTTGCAGTTTTAAGCAACTTTATTTTAAATTAAATTTGCTTATACATACACACATATATGTGTTTATACCTATATGTACGTAAGTATGTAGTATATGATCATGTGTGACGTGTAAAGTAGAAATGTTTTGGTCGCAAGTTAAGGAAATTAGTTGTACTCACCGCAGTTTCTGGCATACATATGTACATAAGTACATACGTATGTATGTATTAACTTTTGTTGACCTTCAAAGCTGGTGGCCTAAACTTTTTGGATTTCTGATTTTATTCGTCCCTTCAGTTTATGAGACGAAATTTAAATTGGGATCTTTTCGATATGCCCCCTTGAAATTCTCTGTTGTTTCCAGCTTCTATCGTTCTGTTTTTTAATATGTATTTATTAACTTATGTATTTTTTGTTTGTTTTTTATTTCATTTTCCTTCCTTATTTTATGTTTTCATTAAAAAATGTCTTTGCTTGAAACAATTTTTTTTCTTTTTCCTTTAAAAAAAAGCAAAATGTAAATTATCCGAGTTGGCTGCGTTTTGTTCACTAGTAAGAATATTATTGAGTGTGGCAGATTTTTTTACTTTGATTTGTGAGTAAAACCAGCTTTCGGTAAGTGAGTTTTTGGACTGTGTGATTAATGTATGTATGCATGTGTGTATTTGTTTAAAGTTGCCAGTGGTTTTAATTGCCCGAAAGGACCATGTTTATACGTGGGGTATGCTGGATGTGAGTTAGTCTTACGAGGAGTTTTAGAGTAACATACGGTGGTGTATGCTTTATATGATAAAAGGGCAGGAGGGGATTCCTGTATAGATTATCCGTTTAAGTGACCTTTGTAACAACAATGGCAAACCTGACTTATGAGCAAGGAGAGATAATGGGATCGTGGGTTTTCACAAATGGAAATAAAGCTTCTTTTGAAATTCAGTTTGTACTTACATTATTTATTGAATTCAAAGATTAACAATTATGTATACTTATGCCCAAATAAAGTGGGAGGAAGTCTTCTCTCTATGACGGAAATTGACAATCTAAAATTTAATTTTAAAAAAAATCATGGTGCGCAGTAAACGCGGCGAATTCGACCACAAAAGATATATCCACAATAAAGGCAGAGGTGGAAATTCGCAATTATAAAAAAAATTTGGTTAGTTTAAGCAGTGAAACTGGCTTGAACAGATGGTTTCATCTTCAGCGTATGACAGGGCAAACTATAGCGGAAATACCAAGCAGTGTCAGTAACAGGGGCCACAAATGTCAGTTAAGTAGTCACCTCCAGCGGATGGTAACACAAGTTTCAGTTGAAAGACGAGACAGAACAAGAACTAAAGCCTACAAGTATGGAAGAGGAAGTCGTCTCCAACGTAATTACAAGGCGTATAGAAAACGAAGAAAGAGAAAGGTGATGATGTGCCTATTCTAGACGAATAGGCTTAATTGGGCGGCAGTATTACGTAAAATTATTCCTACAGGGTTAATGCAAAGAACTAACTAGAAGTATTTAACTAAAGCACTAAACGTACACACATATTCACGTGCAAACACTACAGCAACAACAATAATTGTGTACATAGCTACTGACATACACACATACAAATAAAAGCGCGAGCACTTATGGTAACCACCCTGTACTACCGGTAGCACACCGCTTTGCCAACACAAGAGTTGTTACTTTGAAATTCAAAAATAACGGCCAATCGAATTATCTACAAACGCATAAAAGCAGCAACATGAATTTTCCCGATTGTGCTAGAGGACTGTTTGAACATCTGGTTACCAATAGTAAATGACATTACAGATGTCAACGTGCATAGATGCCATTACTGAGTACAGATATGTTATTACGCCATCTATCGGGCGAACATTCGAAAACCGGTTCCTGTACTATAAAAAGAGGCAGTTTTTGTGAAAAAGAGTTCAGTGCTAATCAGAAAATAGTCGAGTTGACATCGTTAAGTCAGTGCTAATCAGAAATTAGTCGAGCCAGCTTCGTTGAAAGTGGATAATAACGATAAGAAGTTCTTAAGTAAAGACAAGTTGTAATTTGCTTAATTAAGAATAAAAAGGAAGAACAGTAGCAAATAAGAATTGTGTGTTATTTATTTTTATTTTTGAGCAATCAAAAGAACTCTCACATTTAATAAAATTTAAACGTAACATTCGGTGTCAAAAGTGGGATTGCAAAATTAAAATAAAAATTATAAATTAATTTAAAAATAATTAATTTGTAATACAAGAAAGAATGAATTTTCAAGAGCTTAAGGTGGAGCAACTCAAGAAAGTGTTGAACAATCTGGACTTGCCAACAACTTGTAACAAGATCGAACTACAGAAAATATTGTTGGAAGAGTTCCAGCGGCGCAACATCGACATAGCAAGCTATGAGTTCGATGAAAAAGAAGAAATTGAGGTATGTACTCGTGCAACAACAACCAACACAGACATCAGCGCGATGTTGGCTGCCATGGTGAGTGAAATAAAAGAGGTCAATGAGAAAATGGAGGCAAATAATGAGAAAATGGAGGCAAACAATGACAAGCTTCTAGGCCAAATGGATGAGAGACTTCAGGAGTCGTCTAAAGCTATGAAGGCTGATTTTCAAGAAATTTCTAGAGCCAACAACGAGAAAATGCTAGCTGAAGTACGAGAAACATCTAAGGCTACGAATGAGAAACTTCAAGAAATTTCTGAGGCCATAAAAAGACGGGCATATGGTAAAGAAATGCAAGTCAGTAAATCTGACGAAAAGAATACTGGCTTGGATGACATTTCTGGCAAAGAGGAAAACGTTGACCGAAGACTGAAGGCAGAAGATGAAATTAGCAGTGGACAGTGTTAACAAGTTGGACGTGACCCAGAAGTTTCCAGCAAAGAAAATGAAGCTAGTAACGTAGAAGATGTACATGTGGTCTGTGAAACAGCGAAACAAGCTATGGGTGAAATGGTCCCGCTTGCTCAGGGTAAAGAAACTGCTACAGTATAGAAAGCGCACAGTATAAAAGTAGTCAGGAAGAAGAAGACATTTTCTATAAAGAACCTCAAGCGTGTGGTAAGGCAAACTCTAGTCAAGGGACAAAGTATAGTCAGAGCCAAAGGCCATACGTGTGGAAGGAGTGGTCATCTCCAATGTATGGTAAGGCAAGCTCTAGTCAAGGGACAAGGTAGAGTAAGAGCCAAAGGCCATAAATGTGGAAGGATTTGTCATCTACAGCGTACGGCAAGGCAAGCTGTAGTGGAAATACCAGGCAGATTCAGTACCGTGGGCTGCAAATGTCAAAGATGGTTTCATCTTCAGCGTACGACAGGACAAGCTTTAGCGGAAATGCCAAGCAGAGTCAGTACCAGGGGCCACAAATGTCAGCGAAGTAGTCACTTCGAGCGGATGCTAACACAAGTCCCAGTTGAAAGTATAGAAGAGGAAGTTGTCTCCAACGTAATTACAAGGCGTATATAAAATGAAAAAAGGGAAAGGCAATGATGTCCCTATTCGGGACGAATAGACTTAAGTGGGCGGCAATCTTACGTTAAAATATACATACAGGGTTAATGCAAAGAACTATCTAGAAGTATTTAACTAAAGCACTAAACGTACACACATATTCACGTGCAAACACTATAGCAACCCAGCAAAAAATTTCAAAAAAGTAATCGAGTTTGGAATTAAGCATTTTTGGTGGAAGCTGTTCCTTACTGGATTACCAACTTAATGATTTCAACAAGGCGTAAAACTAAAATAATCGATTCTTGAGAAGTACTTACCTTTTTTTATTTGGAAACTTGTTCACGTAATCTATTTAATCTAAAAAAATCATTCTCTTCATTTAGCACTTGTACATAATTTTTTTACATTTTAGGTAATGAGATTTGTAAGCGAGTAATGAAATTTGGCAATTAGAAAAGTAAGTCATTATATGGCAAGTAGTTCTGATGGTAATGTGAAATTTTTTGCTGTGAACAACAATAAATGTGTACATAGGTACAGACATACACACATACAAATAAAAGCGCGAGAACTTATGGTGACCACCTTGTACTACCAGTAGCACACCGCATTGCCAACATAAGAGTCGTTACTTTGAAATTCAAAAATAACGTCCAATCGAATTATCTACAAATGCCTAGAAGCAGCAACATGAATTTTCCCGATTATACTAGAGGACTGTTTGAACATCTGGCTACCAATATTAAATGACAATACAGATGGCAACGTGCGTAGATGCCATTACTAAGTACAGACATGTTATTACGCCAACCATCGGGCGAACATTCGAGAGCTAGTTCCTGTACTATAAAAAGAGCCAATCTGTGTGAAAATGAGCTCAGTGCTAGTCAGAAAGTAGCCGAGTTGACATCGTTAAGTCAGTGCTAATCAGAAATAAGTCGAGGCAGCTTCGTTGAAAGTGGATACTACCAGTAGCACACCGCATTGCCAACATAAGAGTCGTTACTTTGAAATTCAAAAATAACGTCCAATCGAATTATCTACAAATGCCTAGAAGCAGCAACATGAATTTTCCCGATTATACTAGAGGACTGTTTGAACATCTGGCTACCAATATTAAATGACAATACAGATGGCAACGTGCGTAGATGCCATTACTAAGTACAGACATGTTATTACGCCAACCATCGGGCGAACATTCGAGAGCTAGTTCCTGTACTATAAAAAGAGCCAATCTGTGTGAAAATGAGCTCAGTGCTAGTCAGAAAGTAGCCGAGTTGACATCGTTAAGTCAGTGCTAATCAGAAATAAGTCGAGGCAGCTTCGTTGAAAGTGGATAATAACGATAAGAAGTAGTTAAGTAAAGACAAAGTTGTAATTTCCTTAGTTAAGAATAAAAAGGAAGAACAGTAGCAAATAAAAATTGTGTGTTATTTATTTTTATTTTTGAGCAATCAAAAGAACTCACACGTTCAATAAAATTTAAACGTAACAATATAAAGGTGAAAAAATTATAGTTTTATTTTATCATTATTTTAATATGTAAATAAATGAATAAGATAAAAAGTCAAGGCAAATGCCGACTCAAAACTACTAAAAGTTCTGAGGGGATTATATTGTGAAGCTGTTTCTTCTGTTTAAGAAGTAAGTACAAATATTGTTTTTTTCATGTATTTATTTATTGTATGTTCATATATGAACTAACAATAAGTATTCAAATCTTAAATCTATAAAAAAAAATTATTAGGCCCGACCAGTGTCGGACATAAACTAAGTGATAGTTATAAATAATACATTAGTAGTTATAATCAAAAAACGGGAAAAAGTATTTTCAAGTAGTCCCATCTGGAGTGTTAGATATAAGAGCCGGTGTCTCCTTCTTTTTTAGGCGGATGTGTCCAGTAAAGTTCTAAATATTACGAGCAAGCGGATTAGGATGTGATTCGAGTTTTGTTAAATATTTGCCTGCGTATTTTGCAATTTTTTCAGTCACTAGTGGAATATTTAAATCACGATGTATAATAGAATTTTGGATGTACCATGGAGCCGATGTTATTAACTGTAAAATTTTGTTTTGCCTTCGTTGGATTCTCTCAACATTGGAATCTGAAGCAGTGCAAAATAAGTGAATTTCGTAGCACCATATTGGCTTCAAAAGCGACTTGTATAGTAAAAGTTTGCAGTCTAGGCTAAGTGTTGAATTTCTATCAATCAGCCAATGTACCGGAGTTAATTTAAGTTTCATTTGAGTTAACTTAGAGTCAATGTGATGTTTGCATGTAAGTCGTCGATCAAGGTGTTTACCAAGATATTTCACATGTGAATGTTGAGGAACAACTTGATTGTTAATCCGAATAGGGGAGCAAGTATCTCTTCTTAGGCTGAACGTTATATGGACACACTTTTGTTCATTGACTTTAATTCTCCATAAGTTTAACCAAAGCTCCATCTGGCTAATGTGTTTGTTAAAGAACATACATACATATATTTACTTTCATAAATAAAATAAATAAACAGACAACATAGTCTACAATCATACACACATACATTCATACACAACGATATTTTGCTGTTATTAACAAACATACAATCATACATAATTATAAGTTATTAACATTTAATTAATTGCTTACACATCATAAGGTTCATTAACCATTGCTAAGGAAATTTGCTTATTAATTAATTGTTTAAATACAGAGTGCATTTACCTCATTTATAAATTAGGTAATGTTATTGTCTTCACTCAAACAATATTAATATTGCACATGTTATTATCTATAAGCTAAGCACTTTTATTAATTCTTAATTTTATATAAAAGAAAGTAAAAATAAATCATGTTTTAACTCGTTTTCAATAAGCATATCAAGAGTGTTTTATTACTGAACGGCTTCCTTCAAGTTGCAAGTGCTTGTAAGGAATAACTATTTGGGAACCTAGTGCTAGTTCAAATTTATGTGTTTGAACTAATCAACACTAGCCCATTCACAAACATTTTGGTGACCCCGACGTGATTGCCTTAACAGGGCTATTACAAACGTTGACACCATTAGAGGAAAATTAATCGCCAGAGTTTTATACAATCAAGGCAGACACAATAAAAAATCTATGGAATCAAGTCCAAACCTTGTATGATGAGGTATGGCAACAGACCAAAGATCCTTCAACATTAGGATTAAATCAAAATGAATATAATGATTTGGAAGACTTAGTGCAATATACATTAATACAACTCGCAGTAAATACAAATAAACAAAAGGAGAGCGGTGTTAGCGGACGTAGCATAGCATATTCAACACAATTACGAGCAGAGCTATCATCACACAGTTCACTACCGCTTCCAAAAATTGTTATTCCCCACTTCAATGGAAACTATTTGAAGTGGATGCAATTTTATGAACTATTTCAAGAAATGGTACACAAGCAACCACTTCCAAGCGTACAGAAAATGTGGTATTTCAAAACCAATTTGTCAGGGGAAGCTGGCAAGCTGATAAGTCACTTAGTTTTATCAGAAGAAAACTACACCACAGCGTGGTCGCTACTTTATGAACGGTACAACAACAAAAAAGTACTGGTAGCTACATTGATTGAAAAAATTCTGAATCAGCCGCCCAGGGGAACATAATCTCCTGCATCAGTAAAGGCTCTTCATGATACCACAAAAGAATGCTTGCTGGCATTGAACAATTTAAACATCAACACATCGTCATGTGATGCCATATGCATTCAATTATTGCTGAAAAAAATGGAACGAACCATTTACATTCGATTCATGCAATCACTACAAAAGCCAAAAAAAGTGCCTACAATTAGTGAATTGTTGTCGTTTCTAGAGAGGCAATTCGTATCAATGAAATCGATTGGGCACAAAGAAAAATCAACCAATCATTAAACTACAAGCAAGGCTATAACTGCTGTAGCATTAGGAGAAGGTAGCATCAAATGTAAGCTTTGCAACAACAGTAACCATCGCATTCACCATTGTAAGCAATTTATTGCAATGAAAGAACATGACCGACTAAAATGGGTACAACAACACGGATTATGTGTGAACTGTTTCAAGGCCAATCATTCAGCAAAGGCATGTCCTCATGGTAATTGCAAGAAATGTAATAATAAACACAACACGTTATTACACTTGCCACCAAAATCACAGCATATAGGTATCTCAAGTTCACCCCTTCAGTTGACTAACCAAAAACAACAAGAGACTACAAGCAACGCAGTTGCAGTCTCTTCAGCCTCGACTGCATCTGAAGCTAAGAACCAGAGCTACGTCATCTTAGCTACGGCAAGAGTCATCATCAAGGTCGCAAATGGCAATTCAAGTGAATTTAGAGCCATACTAGACTCAGGATCACAATTCAACATTTTGAGTGAACGACTTATCAAAAAATTATCCCTTTCAACTACAAAAGCCCCATTATGCGTTGATGGAGTTGGAAGAATCGAGAAAAAAGCACATAAACGCATTAATCTGCAAATGTTATCCAGAGATCATAACGTCTCAACAAACTTGGAAGCCTTCGTGTTACCCTGCATCATCCCAG
This sequence comes from Tachina grossa, assembly GCA_949987645.1. Taxonomy (NCBI): domain Eukaryota; kingdom Metazoa; phylum Arthropoda; class Insecta; order Diptera; family Tachinidae; genus Tachina; species Tachina grossa. Next base: position 46,724,561 of record OX465277.1, read on the forward strand.
TGCAACCGAGTCATATTATCAATGTTTCATATTGGAAAATTCCAAAGGGCATTCATCTGGCGGACCACAAGTTTAACATGCCAGACAAAATTGATATTCTTCTTGGCGCCGAGTTCTACTTCAGCCTGATACAACCTGGTACGATAAAGCTAAGCAACAGTCTTCCAATACTTCAAAATACGTCACTTGCGTGGGTTGTAGGTGGATCAATCAAAGAGCACACTCCATATTGCTCATCCTCGCCATTGACGTGCGCAATATTTGGTAATGAAAGGTCATTAGAAGAATCAATAGAACAACTATGGAAACTCGATGAAGAAGAAACGAACGCGAAAATATTGTCTCCGGCAGAAAATCTGTGTGAAATCATTTCAACCAACATATAAGGAATAATTCTGATGGGCGCTTCATCGTCAGCTTACCATTTAAGGAGAATCCAACTGCAATAGGCCACTCACACCAATTGGCTTACAATAGATTCATTAGTTTGGAAAATCGGCTCCATAAGAACGAAAATATGAGACGTGAGTACATTAAGTTTATGAGAGAATATGAGCAATTGGGTCACATGGAAAAGGTTAACATACACAATATATTTAATCCAAGATATTTTATTCCACAATATTGCGTGCTAAAGCCCGAGAGTACATCAACAAAACTTAGAGTAGTGTTCGACGCTTCCGCTAAAACGTCAACAGGATACTCGTTAAATGACTTAATGTATACTGGCCCTACTGTACAAAGTGATTTATTTTCGATTATACTTAGATTTTGCATGCCTAAATTCGTATTTACAACTGACATCGAGAAAATGTATCGTCAAATACTAATCAACCCAGCCGACCATCAGTATCAGTTGATCATTTGGAGAGAGGACCCTTCATCACCAGTTAATTATTACAGGTTGAACACCGTTACCTACGGCATTCGAGCAGCTCCATACTTGGCCGCAAGGTGCTTACAACGTATTGCAGAAGAAAATACAGTACGATACCCACTCGGCTCTCAGATGCTAAGAGACAACTTTTATGTGGATGATGGTCTCGGTGGCTCAGATAGTATAAATTTGGCGATTGAGACCCAATGGCAACTACAAATGATACTTCAAGAACATGGCTTCATCCTGAAAAAATGGTGCTCAAATAATGAAAGGCTGCTGAAAGATGTACCCCACAGTGACAGAGTAGTTGATTTATATCTTGATGGCAACAGTAATAAAACAATAAAAACTTTGGGTTTACATTGCGTGCCCAAAGATGATCAGTTTTGCATCAAAGTAAAACACAATGAGCTCCAAGTAATCTCAAAACGGACAGTTACATCAGAGCTTGCAAAATTATTTGATCCTCTGGGTCTCCTTGCTCCTGTTGTTGTCAAGGCAAAAATCTTTATCCAACAACTGTGGCAGCATTCGTTAGATTGGGATGAACCATTACCTCACAATCTTCAAATGACTTGGGAGAGTTTCCGAAATGATTTGAAAACACTAGATGAGTTCAAAATTGCGATACATATATTCTGCGGTGGCATTCCAGTAAAAACACAGCTTCATATATTCGCAGATGCATCTGAAAAGGCCTATGGTGCAGTTGTATACATTCGCGCAAAACTTAAAGATGCAACAATAATTGTTCGACTGCTATGTGCAAAATCAAGAGTAGCCCCTGTGAAACAACAAACATTACCTCGGTTAGAGCTATGTGCTGCGGTCATAGCAGCCCAACTCGCTCATCGAGTAAAAACGGATCTGTCCCTACAAAATCAATCTATGTTCTTGTGGACTGATTCCGAAATTGTTTTATCATGGATTAACTCACAATCATCTTCTTATAAAACGTTTGTGGCTAATAGAATTTCAACCATTCAGTCATTAACAATAGCAGACCAGTGGCGTCATGTAAAATCAAAAGATAGTCCTGCTGATATTTTATCGCGAGGAGTGCAACCAGCCAATCTAACTAACAATGGATTGTGGTTTCAAGGACCAACGTTTCTTCATGGCAAGGAGGTAATATGGCCATCAAAATTCCCATATCAATTACCCAATACAGACGACATCGAAATGAAAAAGATACTTATAGCAGCCACAACAACATCAAGCACTGACTTCATTTATAGAATCAACCATAAAAATTCATTTCGAACATTGCAAAGAATTCTAGCATATGTCCTCAGATTCATAAAAAACAGTAGAATATCTATTGCAAGTTGACCAACACACTCATCAATTACGCCAAAAGAGTTAGACGATTCTCTTCACATAATTGTTAAGGCAATACAGTCTTCAGAATTCGCAACAGAGATAACACAACTACAAAAGGCCGAGATAATTAACAAAAATAGCTCACTTAACAGTTTAACACCATTTTTGGATAAGGAAGGCATACTTCGAGTAGGAGGCCGGCTAAAACACTCCAACTTACATCCAGATATGAAACAACCAATAATACTACCATACAACGATCCCTTGGCAAGACTCTTGTTTATTATGATACATGAAGACAATAAGCATTGTAGACCGACTGCAATGCTGAATACAATAAAACAAAAATTTTGGCCAATAAAAGGGAAAATAACAGCTCTATCCGTCATTCAAAAATGTCTAAGATGTACTAGAGCACGGCCACTGCTTTATCAACAAATAATGGGCAATCTACCCCAACCTAGAATCACACCTGCTCGACCATTTATTAATTCAGGTGTGGACTATTGTGGTCCATTCTGGATACACTACAAAATGAGGGGCAAACGGCCAACGAAAGCTTACATAGCGGTATTTTACTGCTTTGCCACAAAGGCTGGTGTCTGATCTATCAACAGAGTCCTTCATTGGTGTCCTTAAAAGATTTATAGCTCGTCGTGGTCATTGTCAAAACATTTACTGTGACAACGCAACAAATTTTGTAGGAGCAAAGAACACTTTATCGGAAATATCTGAAGCAATACATGCTGATAAGGCACAAGAGGCAATAATATCCGCTTCGAGCTCTAAGGGGATACACTTTCATTTTATCCCACCAAGAGCTCTTCACTTTGGAGGCTTATAGGAGGCCGCCGTGAAGTCAGCAAAGCACCTTTTTGGTACGCAGTGTGTCAACCGAATCATTAACCCATGAAGAGTTGGAGACGATAATCATAGAAGTAGAAGCAATATTGAACTCACGTCCACTAACACCGCTCTCAAATGATCCGGACAATCTCGAAGCTTTAACTCCTGGCCATTTTCTGATTGGCGAAGCACTTACTGCTCAAGTAGATAGCAGAGCAGAAAAATTGAAGATTTCAGGCGTGTCTCACTGGAAGTTAGTTTCACAATTAAAACACAAATTTTGGAAAAGGTGGTCTACCGAATAGTTAAACGAACTTCAACAACGCTACAAATGGAAAACTAAGGCCAACAATCCCAAACCAGGGGATATGGTCATAATCAAAGAAGACAATCTACCTACAATGAAGTGGCCACTAGGAAGAATTATCATTGTTTATGCTGGAGATGACGGCGCGGTGAGAGTGGCCGAAGTAAAAACAGCAACAGGAATCTTCAAACGACCTATTCACAGATTGGCTCCACTGTGTCAAGAAAAGGAAAGTGAAACAGTGTTGGAACGACCGATGTCAAATAACCAGGAAAAAGATTTCATTCCACTAAAGAGGTTTAAGCCGACAATAAATTCCGTAGCACTCACTATGGTCATATCCCTTTTTCTCCTTCCTATTGTTCTATGCAACAACTTAGTGACAAAGCAATTCCAGGATGAGCCAGGGTTGTATTTTGAGGGAATAGGTACCGCAAAACTGAATACAGCAGAATGGAAATTAATGGTGTACTATGACCTTACCCCGTTTTCAGCTGAACTTAATTCATTATCAGTGGGCTTGGGAACTTTGCAGCAACTGTGTCCTGCAATACAAAGATACCCAATATGCAAGATTTGGGTGAAGACCTTAAGGCAAATCAAAAATGAATTATATCAAGAAGATGATTTAATCAGCCACGGATGTACACAAAGCTCGCCATTTAATATAGTCCGCAATATTGCCCGGTCACTGTTTGGTGTTCTTGACTCGGAGTATGCAGAAGAAATGTCAAGGACTATTAAAACAGGCAAACCAGAACAGGACTACATTGTAAAATTGTTAATAAATCAAACATCAATAATTGATTCAACCATAAATGTTATCAAAGAAGATGAAATAAACTCGCAGCAGAAGATTACCGAGCTTCTAAAAATGGTTGATGAAAACAAAAATGAATTGTTTAAGGAAGCTTCATAAGCCAGTAACTTTCAAATCATTGGACTCCTCTCAACACATTTAACATTAGTAGCAATAAACCTACAAAAAAATTGAGGCTGAAATCATAAATGTACTTGCCGGCGTTCACAATGGAAAAATTAGTCCTCTTTTGTTATCCCCTCAGCAATTAAAAAAGGAAATGGCTACAATCAAGATTCACCTTCCAGCAACTTACACGCTTCCAATAACAGAAGATAATTTGATGGATCTATATAAACTGATGAATGCTAAGGGTGCCGTAACAAGGAGAGAAGTGATTTTTAAAATTAAAATACCTCTAATTAATCAACAGATCTTTGAGTTATTTAATATAGTACCAGTTCCGACAGTCAAAAATAATATTTTAATTGCTATTAAATTAGACATGTCATACTTTGCCATAGATGCACACAGAGATGAATATATTCCGTTTACGACAGATGATGTATCTAACTGTATCATGACAAAAAACAAAGAGTATATTTGCAAAAATAAGCAATCTAAGTTCAAAAGGAATTCTGAGGTTGATCTTTGTGAGATCAATATATTCAACAATCGATCCACATCCAACTGCAACCTCAACAAGATCCCAGGTCCAGCAGCCTGGATTCAATTAAATCAACTAAACAAGTGGATTTTTGCTACTACTGTGGAAATTGAATCATCCATGGTATGTGGCAGGAAAACTACGCTGTTCATAATTAAAACACTGGACTAATGGAAGTTGGTCCCGACTGCGTAATCAAAACCAATTTTGTAACAATACAAGGACATTTTGGCATTACAAATAGTGTCCATGCATCATATGTTAAATTAAAGCATATTGACTCAATAAGTAGGCCAGAAGAAATAGAAAGGATATTTAATACTACAAGCCATCATTACAATACGCAATTAGACCAGTTAACAAACCTTCAAAAACAATTAAATAACGCAAATCTAGAACATTTACCCGAAGTTATTAACTCTAATAGTCAACATCATCATGCAGTAAGCTACACTGCATTAGTCGTATGCTTAATAACATTACTTATTCTGCTAATATGGAAAGTACACAACAAACAAAGGCAAACCTACCAAAATGCATCGAGACCCGCATTTCGATCAAGACCAGCAACCATAGACACTTCAAGAGTTTCAATCTGTCACATCAACCAGTAACAGTGCCCAGAACTTATTTGAACTGTGTTCAACGCGGCGGAGAATGTTAAAGAACATAAATACATACATTTACTTTCATAAATAAAATAAATAAAAAGACAACATAGTTTACAATCATACATACATACATTCATACACAACGATATTTTGCTGTTATTAACAAACATACAATCATACACAATTATAAGTTATTAACATTTAATTAATTGCGTACACATCATAAGGTTCATTAACCATTGCTAAGGAAATTTGCTTATTAATTAATTGTTTAAATACAGAGTGCATTTACCTCATTTATAAATTAGGTCATGTTATTGTGTTCACTCAAACAATATTAATATTGCATATGTTATTATCTATAAGCTAAGCACTTTTATTAATTCTTAATTTTATATAAAAGAAAGTAAAAATAAATCATATTTTAAGTCGTTTTCAATAAGCATATCAAGAGTGTTTTATTACTGAACGGCTTCCTTCAAGTTACAAGTGCTTGTAAGGAATACCTATTTGGGAACCTAGTGCTAGTTCAAATTTTTGTGTTTGAACTAATCAACAATAGCCCATTCACAAACAGTGTTCCTGGAGTTTGCGGGATGCCTCATCAGGGTTTTGGTGCATACTAAGGCAGGCTGTATCGTCGGCAAATGTGGAAGTATGGATACTACTGCTCACAGGCATATCACAAGTATAAGACAAATACAAAACTGGTCCCAGTATGCTCCCCTGTGGCAAACCGGACGAAATAGTTTCAAGCCTACTCGTAGAGTCTCCTTCCACAACAGTGAACTTACGGGAAATAGTGTAACTTTCCAAAAGATTTAAAATGTTTATTGGTAAGTAAGTCTTGAAATTTAGAATTAGGCCTTCATGCCGCACTCTATCAAATGCCTGGGAAACGTCAATAAAGAGCGCAGAACAATACTTTTTTTCCTCAAAAGTTCTTCTTATAAATTGAACCAGTCTGTGAGTCTGTTCAATGGTGCTATGCTGACTTCTAAAACCAAATTGATGGTCTGGTATGCACCCACTACTAATTAGAATTGGGGACAATTTTGTTTTGAGCAGTTTTTCGAAAAGCTTTGACATAGTTGATAGTAGACTTATGGGCCTATATGACTCAGCCTTGGTTAGATCTTTGCCCGGCTTTGGAATCATTTTAACCTTGGCAAGCTTTCAGCTGTGTGGATAATACTCCAGTCGCAAAATGTTATTAAATATGAATAATAGGATTCTCATTGCAATAGGAGGCAAGTTCATAAGCATCTGGTTACTAATTCCATCAATACCCGGAGCTTTCTTCGGGTTGAGTTCGGCAATTAATTTTTGTAAATCACGCGTCTTAAACTTTATGTGTTGAGGGGGTAGAGCGACTACATTCAGCAAATCAGCAACACCAGTACATATGTTTGGCGTAAAAACGGATTTTAAGTGCTCAGCAAATATTTTACCTTTTTCAGAATCGCTTCTTGCCCAACTTCCGGTAGATGTGCGTAGAGGTGGCTTATACTCAATGGGTGTTTTAAGCTTTCTAGCAGCGCGCCACAAAGAGTAATTAGACACTGGTGTGACATCAAGACCTTCCAGATAATTTTTAAGAGATGCACTTTTTTCAGACGCAAGCAAACTCTTCTGCGTCGTTTAGTGCACTCTTTAAATCTGATTTTATTTTATGGTGATCTGTGCTGTTGCCATTCCCTTCTAGCTCTTCTTTTTTGCGTACGAGACGTTCAATGTCTGTAGAATAAATTTTATTAAACCCAGTCTGCGGATGGGAGATAGTAGCATGTTGAGCAGCCTGTTTAATATTCTCGCTGAGATTGGCAATGTTAGATTCAATATCATGGGATGTTATTAGCGTAATGTTTTCCGTACAATCACTACTGAGATATTTTTTGAACCCCAGCCAATTAGCACGATTGATCATCTTCACATATGGGCCAGGTAAGTTACTTCTTAATGGACTACAAATTGTAATGATCGTCGGAGAGTGATCGGACGAAAGATCAAGAGAAGCTTGAACTTGAATTAAGTCCCTAGAGATATTTTTATGACGCCAAAATTTATAACATCCGGAATTTTTTGTATGTCAGTAGGCCAATAAGTGGGCTCCCCACTCGAAATGATATCCAAGCCCATTTTTGAAATAGTGTTGAACAATGGTCGACCTCTGGGGGTAATAAGATGCGAACCCCAGAACGTATGCTTAGCATTGTAGTCGCCAGCTGCTACAAAACAAGGTCCAAGAGATTTGTAGAAATCCTCATATTGATTCTCAGTGATTGAAAATTTGGCAGGGGAATAAATTGATGATATAACAAAATTTGTACAAAAACTTTCAATGCCAATATTTGTTGCTTGTAGGTGTTCTTCACAAATGTTATCAAGAACATAGTGCTTGAGTCTTGACTTTATTAGAATTGCTGATCCACCGCAAGCCCTTCCTCTAGGGTCCTTTGTATCATATAAAGTGTAGCCATAAATTTTAAAAAGACTTCTCGAATTCAAATGAGTCTCAGACACTAACATTACATCAATATTTTTTTCCGTGAGGAAGTGCTCAAGTTCATTTTTATGTTGGCGAATGCCGTTTGCGTTCCAGAAAGATATTGTTAACGTGTTCATGGCTTATTAATTAATGCCTGAAGCAGAGTATTCTGCATTCGCAGCATTTCTTGCATCATGCTAGTCATATTTATTGTAAAATTGTTTATAGTTTGCACCAGATTTTCAATAGTGGCTTCAAGGCGATTAAAATTAAAGCTTGCGTCAGTATTTTTTGAATTATTTGGCGGGGAAACATTTTGTGTGGGAATTGAATTTGTTTTAGCAGCATCTGTATACGATACACGGGAAGTAACTGGTTGGGTCATTTGCGCAAAAGTGGCAGAGTAAGCGTTTGCTGCTTGAGCTGGAGCTAATTTAGGTTTTTGCACCATAGTCTTCTTTACGAAAGAGTACACAGGACAATCTCTGTAGTTAGCGGTGTGATTACCTCCACAATTACTGCATTTTTTATCACTTTGATCTTTTGGCTTATTGCAACTAGCAGCGCCGTGTAATTCGCCGCACACAACACAAACAGAGGGTAAATTGCAGTAAGTTTTTGTATGGCCATATTCTTGGCAATTATGGCACTGTACAGGACCTGAACGCTTATGTGGCTCTTCAACTGTGATTTTTCGGTACAAGAGGTATTTCAAATTATAAATTGGATGCGTCTCATTTTTTTTTCAATTTTATATCATTAGGCTCAAGTTCAACACGAAATAAGGGTCGGGGAATCTTCTCTCTGTTTATTATATTGGACACATTTTTTACCTTAAACCCCTGGAGGACGAGTGCATCTTTTATTTCTTCGGGAACAACATAAGAATCTATGCCCTTCAATACGATCTGCATGCCTTTAGCACTCTTAAGCTGGTATGTGTAGAAGCTTGCTTAATTTTTTTCAAATTCAGCAACCATTTTTCGGAAATCTTTTTCGTCATAAATTTGGACTTTAGTTTCTTTGATGTTGCCACGTTTTATTGGAACAATGTGAAATTTATTCTCACCAATGGCCGAAATTAATTTTTTAATAAGGGCATTTGAATTTTTTTTGTCTCAAATAGATTGGTGGCGGCTTGGATATTTTATTCGAGGATACCTCGGGTTTGTCGTTGTCATCTTGCAAAATTTTAAAGCGGTTTTGGAGATTAGTTGAGGCTGCGCTGTTATCCCTAGACATTTTTGGAGCAGATGAAATTTTTGAAGAATTCGGGCTTCGCCCACGCTTTACCACGGTTATATATCTGTCCATTCCGACTTATACCTTGAGTTTCGAGCCGCTGTTATCTGTAGTGATAACTTTGTTAAGTGATGAACACGAGCCTGAAGGGGATGATATTACTGGCTTATATGAAGAAGTACTAGGCAACTGTAATGTTAATGCATCATTACTATTTGGCATTGGACAAAGCGAAGTTGATCGCTGACGAAAAATTGGCTTTGACGTTAAAAAAAGACTTTCATCAGATTTATTATTTATATTTTTTTCATTAAGAGTTTCAGAACTCACAGTAAAATAAGCATTTCTGCCGTTAGAACTCACTTCAATTTTTTTTGTATTTGAGGCACTCATACAAAGAATTCCTCAAGGGATATTTGTTTGTGTTTTTTATGTTTGCGGTCTTTTTTTGTTTTTTTTATTTATGATTGTTTATTTGCTTAGAGGTACACATATATATAGTATTCCTCAATATCAATTTGTTTAATTTTTTTTGTTTGCGGTTTTTTTTGTTTTTGTTATTTTTACTATGTAAAAATATCAGAAAAGCATAAAGCTTATTTAGTAAAGACAGTATGTACCTATTACGAATAATATTTTTTTTTTGTAATGCATGTATTTATTTATTGGCGGTGGAACATTTTGTGTGGGAGTTGAACTAGTCTTAGCACCATCAGCATACGATACACGTGAAGTAACTGGTTGGCTCATTTGAGCAAAACTGGCGGAGTTCGCGTTTACAGGTTGAGCTGGAGTTAATTTGGGTTTTTGACCCATAGCCTGATTAACGAAAGAACATACAGGGCACCCTCTATAGTTAGCTGTGTGATTACCTCCACAATTACTAAATTTTTTGCTGCTTGATCTTTTGGCTTAATGCAGCTAGCATTACCATGCAATTCACCACAGATAGCACACACTGTAGGTAACTTGCAGTAAGTTTTTGTATGGCCATATTCTTGGAAATTATTGCACTGTACGGGATCTGAAGGCATACGTCGCTCTTCAACTGAGATTTTTCGATGATACTTTACGCTATAAATTGGATGGGTTTAATTCTTATCAATTGTATGTCACTCGGCTCCAGTTCAACCCGAAATAGCGGTTGGGGGACCTTTTCTCTATTAATTATGTTGGTAACATTTTTTATCTTAAATCCTTGGTCGACAAGTGCACATTTTACTTCTTCGGGTTCAACATATGAATCTATGCCCTTTAATACTATCTGTAGGCCTTTAGCACTCTTAAATTGGTATGTGTAAAAATTTGTTTTATTTTTTTCGAATTCACTAACAATTTTTCGGAAATCTTTTTCATAATATATTTGGATTTTAGTTTCATTGGAATGATGTGAAAAGTATTTTCACCAGTGGTCGACAGTAGTTTTTTTATAAGCGCGTTAGAAATTTTTCTCTTGGATAAATAGGTGGTGGCTTAAAAGATTTTTGCGATGATGTAGAGGGCTTGTCGTCGGTGTGTCGCAATAATGAAATACGATTTTGTCGATTTGTAGATGATGCGATGCTATCCCTAGACATCTTTCGAGCAGATGCAATTTTTGAAGAATTTGGGCTTCGCCCACGCTTTAAAACGGTTATATATCTGTCCATTCCCACTTATACCTTGGGTTTTGAGCGTCTGTTATCTGTAGTGATAACTTCGTTTAGTGATGAACACGATCCCGATGCGGATGATATCGCAGACTGAAATGAAGAATTATTAGGCAATGGTAATGTTAACGATTCACTAGTTGGCATTGGACAAACCGAAGTTGATCGATGACGAAAAAGTGGCTTTTCCGTTAGAAAAATACTTTCAATAGGTTTATTATTTATATTGGTTTCATTAAGAGTTTCACAACTCACAGTAAAATAAGCATTTCTGCCGTTAGAACTCACTTCAAAATTTTTTTCCTTTGAGGTACTCATACAGAGTATTCCTCAAGGGTACTTTGTGTTTACGGTTTTTTTTGTTTTTGTTATTTCTTTCTATGTAAATTTATTTCTTTATTTATTTATTAATTTATTTCTTTATTTATTAATTTATTTCTTTATTTATTTATTAATTTATTTATTGCTCTTATATATTGTTTATGAATTTATTTATTAATTTTAGTATTTTATTCACACAAGAGTATAAGCTTTTATCTTTTTACCTATACCTAAATTATCTGTAAATAAAAATCAAATATTAGATTAATGATCCTTTTTTCTTTTTATATCTGTATATTTTTATTTATACATAGAGTTAAATTTGTATTGGTACTAAGATTTTTAAGAAATAATGTTGAATAAAATATTACAAAAAATAATAAAATATGTAAATGGTTTTTATTTCAACTTAAATTTACTAAATAGAAATTTTAACTACAAATGTCCACATTTTTATATTTTGTTTCTTTATTGGCTTTACTTCGCTAGATCAAAAAATTTTTCTTTTTGCTTATTTGCTATTTTTTTGCTTTTCGTATCGCTTAAACATGCACAGTCTTGTTATCTTTGAAAGGTTCTACACAAGAGGAATTGAATTTCACAATATTATGAAATTCCATTATAGTTCATTAGATATTTTCTTATCGACACCAACTGCTTTAACACCATCTCATCCACGTTTGCTAACAGCAAATAGCAGAACAGGTATCAGCTATTAGATCAGCTAATCAGCTATTAGATCAGCTTATTAGGAGCTGGTCTGGTTTTCAGATCAGCTTATCAGGAGCTGGTCTGTTTTTCAGATCAGCTTACCAGGAGCTGGTCTGGTTTTCAGATCAGGTTATCAGGACATGGTCTGGTTTTCAGATCAGCTTATCAGGAGCTGGTCTGGTTTTCAGATCAGCTCATCAGGACCTGGTCTGCTTTTCAGATCAGCTTATCAGGACATGGTCCGGTTTTCAGATACATAACTAAACTTAATAATTTTCTCTTCTTTATTATAGCTTGGGTAAAATTTACGCTTTCAATTGCAAGGTCCGCTGTTTGTTCCGAATCATCGTCATAAGGAGAATTTAAGACAAATTTTAATTAAAGTAGTTGGGAGTTATTATTCGTTTCTTCTCTAGGAATAGGGAAATGTATTATGCCGTGCATGTCTCCTGTCGAGCAGAATGCTGGATACGCAAAAATATTTACTCAGCAAAGTCGTTATTTGACATACTTAGAGGAGAAACCCCTTTAGTCCGGCCGACAGCTTTGAAGGCTAAAAACTTATGAAGCTATTGTTTGATATGTTCGTAAAATCCTATGTTTTTACAAAAGGGAAATGATGTCCATTGTGACAACATGGATGTTTTTATTTTCTTTTTTAAATGCTACCGCGCACGACTTAAGCCACTGCAGTTAATTTTCCACATTCTATCATCTTAAATTTTAGCAAAGACTCAAAGGTATGACCTACAGATGTATGTATATGTACCTTTCTGCACTTTTCTTCTCTGAACTTGGCACTCACTGTCTGCAGACGCATCTGTTACTGTATTTTTTTGTGAACTGAATTTTGGAATGGTCGCTTGCAATTTCGACATCCACCCCTAAATAATTCATAAATTATTCACCCTTATTCCAGTTGTAGACATCGACGCCACTTTAACACAATACCAAAAACTTGGGGATTGTGTACTGACTTCTGTTTGCAGATTTATGCTATTTTTTAGACCTTACGGAAGAGAAATAGATTGTCAGTTGTACAAAATTGTTCTTGAGAGCGAGTAAAAAAGCCCAGATTTTTTTGTATTGTGTTAAAGTGACGTCGATTTCTACAACTGGATTAAGGGTGATTATTTTTGATTATGTACCTAAATTTAGGACTTGTTGTTAATAGCCCAACATCTTCTAAATAATTTACAATCACACAAATTTGATTTTCGCTGTTGCGTTGTGTTTTTTCTAGCATTTTTATTGTTTTTCACGTAAATATTTTTTGTGTAAAATAATTTATCATATAAAAAGTTGTTTAAGTTTTTTTCACAGTTTTACTAAACGAGAATCGACAGAGTTATGTAACTGTGAAAGGTTTTGTTCCATTCCCTGTGTTTTTTATAATGAAAATGTATTTAAATTCTTTTAATTTTTCACTGAACGGGAATCAGAAATGCTATGAAATCGTGAAAAAACTTTTCATTTCATAGTTTCACAAAACGAGAATCAACCCCCTGGTCTGGTGTTCAGATCAGGTTATCAGTATACAAGTAGCTGGCCATTTATAACATTTATAGGAATGAAGTTTTAGGTCAGATGAAATAACTAGTCAATATTTTATTAGCAGTAATTTATATAGTTATGAAATAGTAAAATTTTTTTCTATAACGAACATCGTTTAATTTATCATCAAAAATCCATATTTGTCCTTCCAATTATATACAAATTTCTTGAAACTTTTCATAATTCATATTACTGACAACATGATCCCTATAAACGTGCTTTATATTTTTCTCATCTTGCTCAAACATTATAATAACATTTGCATTGTGCCTTATTAAATGCTTACAGCCGTATTCATAAAAACTTTAAAAAGTATTTCAAATGTTGTTTGAGCAAAATTCGCTAAAATTGTATTCATAATATGTATAATTTTAGCTTAAAAAACGTTTTTTAAACCTTGTGTAAATCACCAAATCTTAAAAATTAAATGCACCCATATTTAAAATAATTTTGAGTTGACGTCAACCCAAATATGAATACTTAAAGAAATTACATAATTTCATAATTAAAAGAATGGGTTATTATACATTTATTTTTTTTCGTAATGAAGCTTAAAAAATTTCAATTGTGATATTTGCTGATGTTGCATGTGAAAAGCAGAATAATGTGCATACATGTGTACGTGTATATTTTTGTATGGGGCGACAGAGGAATGATGACTCATTATACTTATGCCAAACTTATAGCATAATTCCTAATACATATATACGTACAGGCAAAATTTAAAATACAAATATACATGAAGCAAAATTACAACGACGTCAACCTAAATTATTCCTATTTGTTGTTTCCCAAGATGAAGTAATTCTGATGTCCCTACGTTCTTCAATGTTTTCCATTGTCTTCCCGTAAACAGCATTGTTTAAAAGTTTGAAGAAATATTTTTCAAAATTATTCTTAGCATTTGTCCTATGAAATGTGCTTAAGTCAATATCGTCACCTAAAATCCAAAAGGCCGTAACAACCAAAAAATTCAAAATAGACTTTTTGATTGATTATGATGTGATTAAGATCCTGGGACACAGTAGTTATAAATTGGTCGTATTCCAGTCGGAGAGATCGCTCTGCACCTACGAAATTGTTCCCATTATCAGATACCACTTTTCTAGGTAGGCCACGATGCCCAATAAAACGTGTAAATGCTGCTCGGAATGAGTTTGGCGTTAAATCAGAGCCCAGTTCAAGATGAATGGCCCGAGTGTAAAACCACACAAAAACACAGACGTATACTTTATGATATGGGGCATTTCCTAGTATGGAGGTTTTAATGGAGAAAGGACCGACAAAGTCTATACCTGTTGCTGTGAAAGGGAGGGAGAATGAGGATCGCTGTAATGGGAGGGCACCCATTAACTGGGACTTTACTTTTTGTTTGTAGCAGATACACGTCACACATTTTCGAACATAGAGACGAATAGCTGACCTCAAACGCGGTACGAAATATTCTCCTCGGATGGCTTGTAGCATCAAGTTAATGTCGGCATGCATAAGGAGATTATGCGCAAAGTTGATAAACAGCTTGCAAAAGACCGAGTTAACAGGAAGAATAATTGGATGTCGCTCATTGTATGATAGGGAGTTTACCGTTTGCTCGAATAACATTATTCGCGTCTATGTACGGATTTAAGGGATACAGAGGACTTTTCCTGTGAACCTTTTTAGCTTTAC
Source organism: Tachina grossa (assembly GCA_949987645.1). Classification (NCBI taxonomy): domain Eukaryota; kingdom Metazoa; phylum Arthropoda; class Insecta; order Diptera; family Tachinidae; genus Tachina; species Tachina grossa. Next base: position 46,739,627 of record OX465277.1, read on the forward strand.
TAGGGAGTCAAATTCGTTATGGAGGTCTATAACTTGGGTTACATAGATTAATTTATATTTTGTGTTCGAAAATTCCTCGTGTATAATACGTGGACAGTTATTTATCATGAGTGATATTGCTTAGTAAGCGATGAGTTTTGTGTTTGGGATACAAGGCTGAGAGGGATTTTAACCTCATTTTCTAACCTTTTCCTAATGGCACCAATGAATCGAAAGACGTAGGTCATAACCCTGATAGCTTTATCCCATTTTGAAAGCGATTAAGTATTCCATCTTCATATGGGAACAAGTGGAAAACCTTGAACTTTCGTTTTAGCTCGAGGGAATTTTCTTTAATTAGTATAGTCTTTGGCTGTTCTTCGGGGTTTTGTTGAAGCCAAACTGGCTCAGTCCTCCACAAGGAGTTGCTTAAGAGATGGTTGGTGGGACAACCGCGAGAGCCTAAATCAGCAGGATTATCGGCAGAACGCACATGGCGCCACGAGATGTTTCCCACATTTCGTATTATCTGTGAAGTTCGGTTCGCTACATAAGTTTTCCATATGTTTGGAGGCTTCTCTAGCCACCCAAGAACAATGGAAGAATCGGACCAGAGAAAAAGTTCATAATTAGAATAGGGGCATGAGTCTGTAAGCTGTTTAACTAATTTCGATAATAAGAGAGCTCCACAAAGTTCTAGTCGTGGGATATTGACCGCATTAATAGGAGCTACTTTCGTTTTGGATACAAAAAGATGCGATTTAATGGTCGAGTATGATTGTGTTCGGATATAGACAGCAGCGCAGTAAGCTTTCTTCGCTGCATCGTAGAAGCCATGAATTTGGGTATTTAAGGACGGCGCAAAATCTATCCATCGGGGAATCTTTATAGTGGAAATCATGGAAAGATTCTTTACAAAATTATTCCAACTTGCCAATGTACCCGGTCTTACATTTTGATCCCAGCTAGTTCCCTCCAGCCACAATTGTTGAAGAATAATTGGTGTTTTTTATTGAGGTATAGAACTTTAAGTTGGCATCACTTTTTTAACTGGCGGCCATTTTGTCAGCTGTCAAGTGATTAATATTTATTTACGTAATCGTCCATCAGAGCAATTAATTCGGTTAACCATGGATCGTTTTCGCACTTCGTTTACTCTATGTGATAATACGCATCCGCAGAGACGTCGAACAGTGCGCACCGAAGAAACAATTGCCGCTGTAGAGCAAAGTGTTGAAGAGGACCCGAATGAATCGATTCGCCACCGTGCACAGGAATTGGAGCTTTGTCCATCAACTTTATGGAAGATTTTGCGCAAAGATCTTGGCTTGCGACCTTACAAGATCCAGCTTGTGCAAGAATTAAAGCCGCGAGACCATGCAATGCGTCGTGATTTTGGTGTATGGGCCGAAAATGAGATTGATCTCGGTGCTGATTTTCATCGCAAAGTTTTGTTCAGTGATGAGGCTCATTTTTGGTTGAATGGCTACGTCAACAAGCAAAATTGCCGCATTTGGAGTAAAGAGAATCCACATGAGACCCTTGAGACGCCATTACATCCACAAAAACTGACTGTTTGGTGTGCTCTATGGGCTGGTGGAGTCATTGGGCCATACTTCTTCCGAAATAATGCTGGAGAGTCAGTTACCGTTAATGGAGACCAGTATAGAGCCATCATAACCGACTATTTGGTTCCCAAATTGGATGGCATGAATGTGGATGAGTTGTGGTTCCAACAAGACGGTGCTACATGCCACACAGCGCACGTCACAATTGATTTATTGAAGGAAACATTCGATGAGCGCATAATTTCGCGGAATGGACCTGTCAATTGGGCACCAAGATCGTGTGATTTGACACCATTGGATTATTTGCTTTGGGGATATGTGAAGTCGCTCGTCTACGCCAACAAACCAGAAACGTTAGGGGACTTGGAAGCCAACATTCGTGGCGTTATTGCCAACATACGGCCCCATATGCTCGAAAAAGTGGTTGAAAATTGGACCTGTAGAATTGGCTTTATTCGAGCCAGCCGCGGCGGCCACATGCCTGAAATCATATTTAAACATTAATGGCATAAAATTATCCTTCCAATAAAGCCAAATTGATGGACATTAAAACGATTTTCTTGTGTTTTATTTCAATTCAAAGTTCTATACCTCTAAAAAAACACCCGTTATAACAATAGGGGAAAGCCAACCAGCTGGGTCAAAAATTTTGGCCACCGTGGAAAGTATTTCCCTCTTTATTATAGAGTTAACCGGGCTAATAGTATCAATGGTGTATGAGAAGCAATCGGATAATGCATCCCATTGAATGCCAAGAGTTTTAGTGGTGCTAGTTTCCTGAAATTTTAGAAAATCCGAATCCAAAATATCATCTTTAGGGATCGATGCTAGTACTTCAGGGCAATTTGAAGTTATCTTTTTCAACGGGAATCCAGCCGATTTTAACGTTAAAGTAAGTTGGGACAACGAGTCAATTGCAGATTGAACATCACGAGACCCCGATAGAATATCATCTGCATATGTTTCCTTTTTGAGGATATATTCAGCTTGTGGATACAAATGTTTCGAATCATGAGGTAATTGGATAAGGGTTCTAATTGCTAAATAGGGGGCACAGTTTACTCTAAAAGTGACTGCTTGTAACGCGAAATCTTTGACGAGAGAATTGGGATCTGGATGAAAGAGAATTCGTTGAAATTGTGTCTTCATCATGAACCAGAATTTGGCGGTTGATTTTCTGTATGTCGCCATTGAAGACATATATATAGAGTAGCAATTTCAAAATGAATGTAATCAAATCAGCTTGTAAAGTGGGTCCTTCGTGTAGGATGTCATTAAGCGACAAACCTGAACTAGTTTTCTTAGAAGCGTTGAATACAACTCTAACTTTAGTACTACGACTTTCGGGTTTAATTACCGCATGGTGTGGCAGATAAAAGGAATTGCAACCATGACTAGATATATTTTCTGATGATATGGTAGGCTCCATATGGTTAAGAGATATATATTCGTCCAGCACTTTGTGATACATCTCAGCCAGGACCCCTTTATTCCTTAGAGATTGTTCCAAATTTGTGTACTGAGCCGTGGCTGCAGTACGAGAGACCCCGAGGCGTAAATCTTGGGGAAAGTTGGATTTAAAAGGAAGTTTAACCACATAACGCCCTTCGAAATTACGAAAGGTGGTTTCGCGATAGAGGGATTCGCAAAACTCTTCCTCTTTTGAGATAGGCCTTTGACTAGAGATTTCCTCTTCCTCCCAAAACCTTTTAAGCTGATCACCAAGCGAGTTTTCAGAAATTTCAGTTGCTTCAATTGCAAATGTGGATACATCCTCAGTGTCTATGGGACCAGTTACTATCCAACCAAAGATAGTGCATTGAGCCATGAGCGTGTGTGCTACGTTTTTAAATCCTTCGAGAAGAATTTGAGGAAGAACGTTGCTGCCAATGAGCAGGTCAACGTGTTTTGGTAAATAAAATTCTGGGTCAGCTAAATCAGTACCTTCTAGCTCCTCCAAAGGGATGTATGAGCATGGTAAAGAAAATCTGGGTAATATCCGGGTCAGTTTAGGGACCACTATTGCCTCAATTTGTACGAAGCGATCGTGTTTGTCTGAGTATATGTTAAATTTACACACAGAGTTTGAGTTGGCAACTAGTTCACCGCCAATACCATGAATTTGAAAGAGTTTCGTTTCTGTTGGTAGCTTAAGTTGCTGTTGCAGTTTCTTAGAGATAAATGATTTCTCGGAACCCTGATCTAGAAAGGCGCTGGTTGTAAAACCTTATCCTTGGTGATGTATTTTAACTATTGCTGTAGGAAGTAAAGTACCGGGTTTAAAAGATCTATCACCTCGTTGTTGTCATAGAAGCCCTTGCTCTCGCTTGTGCTTTAATCTTATGTATGTTATTTAGGAAACTTTTATGGTACATATGTATATATAAATTCATTATAATATTATTTGTTTGATATAGCAAGTTGCAGGTATTGGCCGTATGCACCAGTATACCTACCTTTTTATAGAAGATATATATATATATATATATATATATATATATATATATATATATATATATATATAAAGGATGTTTTTTATTGAGGTATAGAACTTTAAGTTGGCATCACTTTTTTAACTGGCGGCCATTTTGTCAGCTGTCAACTGATTAATATTTAGTTTGGTTTGCCATTTTATCATGAACAGGTTGACAAAAGAACAACGCTTGCAAATCGTGCAAATTTATTTTGAAAATAATGGTTCAGTTCGCGAAGTTTACCCCAAGCTCCGTCCATTTTATGGTCGACATAATCGTCCATCAGAGCAATTAATTCGGTTAACCATGGATCGTGTTCGCACTACGTTTACTCTATGTGATAATACGCATCCGCAGAGACGTCGAACAGTGCGCACCGAAGAAACAATTGCCGCTGTAGAGCAAAGTGTTGAAGAGGACCCGAATGAATCGATTCGCCACCGTGCACAGCAATTGGAGCTTTGTCCATCAACTTTATTGGGTGGCATGAATGTGGATGAGTTGTGGTTCCAATAAGACGGCGCTACATGCCACACAGCGCACGTCACAATCGATTTATTGAAGGAAACATTCGATGAGCGCATAATTTCGCGGAATGGACCTGTCAATTGGCCACCAAGATCGTGTGATTTGACACCATTGGATTATTTTCTTTGGGGATATGTGAAGTCGCTCGTCTACGCCAACAAACTAAAAACGTTAGGGGACTTGGAAGCCAACATTCGTGGCGTTATTGCCAACATACGGCCCCATATGCTCGAAAAAGTGGTTGAAAATTGGACCTGTAGAATTGGCTTTATTCGAGCCAGCCGCGGCGGCCACATGCCCAAAATCATATTTAAACATTAATGGCATAAAATTATCCTTCCAATAAAGCCAAATTGATGGACATTAAAACGATTTTCTTGTGTTTTATTTCAATTCGAAGTTCTATACCTCTTAAAAAAACACCCTATATATATAATGATTTAAACAAATTGATCAGGTTTGTCTGGTTCTATATATATATATGTTTTTTTGGTTTTTATATTCATAATTTATATAAGAAAAAAAATTTATTGTATACATACACTTTTTTTTTTGCTATCATAAAATTTTCCTGAATTTGTTTTGTATATTATTCATGTATGTCTATTTAAAATACATTTAATTTTTACAACAATTTGTCTATTTACATATATGTATTTTGAACACAGTTTAAAAGTAAATGACTGAAAATAAAAGTATGTATGTTTTTTTTTGTTTTTTTTTTGTTTAAATATATAAAATTAGATATTTATATATGTTGATTGTGATATATCAAATTTTTAAATTTAAATTGAAATTAAAAAAAATTAATTAAATATATAAGTATTTTAAGTTCAGTTTGTATTTTGGTAGGATTTGGCTTTTTCAAAACTTATATATATATTGTTTTTTTTTTCTTTTTTTTTATATATCTTGTTTAAGTTTAGTTATTTATATATATAATATTAAATATTGGATATAATAATTTTTTTTGTGTTGCCAAATTTTTAAGGTTTTAATTTATATTACGAGTTTTAATTATACAATTGCAAGTAAAACATAATTTTTTTTAAACAATAAAAATTTAATATATTGTTGTGTTTAATTGTGATTTTTTTTTGTTTCTTCTTTTATAATATTCAAATGTTATGCATATATATATATATATATATATATATATATATATATATATATATATATATATATATATAAACTGATTAAAATTTCGGATTTGTTTTTTTTTTATAATGTTCGTAAACGGATTCAAAATTCTTCATCATCTTAATCAATTTATTATGTTAATCAGTATTGTATTTCCTTAGTCTATTCTTGTGTACTTTTTGAGATTTATTTTCTGAAATTTTCAAAGTGCAATTTCCGTAATCATCAATACTTAAGATTTGGAAAGGGCCAGTGTAAAGGGATTCTTATTTGTGTCCTGCATTGTTTTCCAGTAGAACCAAATCACTAACTTGCATTATTTTACTGTTTGCCCTTTTATCGTAGTGTTTCTTTTGCTTTAGTTTGGCTTTTTCAATTAATGTTTTAGCTCTAGTTTGTGCTGTTTGAAGCCTGAATTTTATTTCTTTTTCATACGCTTCTATATTGTACATAGGTTCCACTTCGTCTGATTCTATGAATGCTAATGTCCTTGGAAGTTTGCCGTAAGCTAACTCAAATGGGCAGTATCCATGTACTGTGGATGGTGTTGTATTAAAGCAGTAGGTAAAATACTTTAGCCAGTCGTCCCAGTCAACCTTGTCTATAGATAGATAACTTCTAACAAATTCATTGAAGGTTCTATGTGATCTTTCTGTAGTTCCCAATGTCTGATGATGGTATGCTGTAGACGTTTCTTGGTCGATTCTAAGTAATTTAAACATATTACCCATCTACTGATTTTTGTATTCTGTACCTAAATCTGTTAAAATTTTTCCTGGTTGGCCGTATGTTAAAACAAGGTTTTCAAAAATCGCTTTGGCTATCGTTTGTGCATTTTTGTTGGCACAGGTATGGATATCAAATATTTGGACAGATCTCACATTATAGTCACAGCATATTCGTTCCCATGATTTGAACGTATAAATGGTGTCAATTACAATAGTATCAAAAGCTTTACTGGGTGTTTTTCTTATGCTCAATGGCTCTATATTCTTAGGAAGAGATTTATTTTTTTGACAAAGAGGACAAGACTTAACATACCTAATTACATCCTTAGTCATGTTTTTCCAAAAGCAATAATTTCTTAATTTATTAAGCGTTCTCATTATACCTGAATGACCTTCCATTAAAAGTTCATTATGGTAGAATTTCAGTAAGTTTTCTTTCTCGGCCTTACTTTTTACAAACTTTATTCTTGGCGTTATCATAATTATTAATGTATCTAGATACTTTTCTGAATTAAATTTGAATTCTTCGACTGACACGTAGTTGAACAGGTCGTCGTTTAATGATATTTGAATCTTTTCGACTTTAGAAGTTTTAGCTTCATATTCTAGTTTTGATATTAGTTGTTTTAGAACAATTTTATCATTTAAAATTTATTTTAATAAATACTAAAATTACTTATTTCAAACGCTTTTGGTTTATTTTTGAGCATTGAACTTTCATTTTCAATCTTTTTCCTTTCTGACTGTTTCAAATTGTGTTTTCTTGTTTGATTTCTCGTGGTTACCATACGTACATTCACTTCGTTTATCGTTTTAATAGACCCAATATCAATTCTGGAAAGTGCATCCGCGCCACAATTATCCGAACCTTTTATGTATTCGATCACAAAATCGTATTCTTCCATGTCCAATTTCATGCGAGTTAACTTCGAAGAAGGGTTTTTTTTAGAGAAAAAAGATATGAAAGTGGTTTATAGTCGCTGCGTACAATAAACTTCCTACCAATTACATAGGGCCGAAAATGGTTAAGTGTCCAATGAATTGCCGTCAATTCTTGCTCTATTGTGGACTTATGTGACTCTGCTTTTGTAAATGCACGTGAAGCGAAAGCAATGGGCATTTGTCTACCATCGTACTCTTGGCTTAAAATAGTCCCACAAGCAGCTTTGCTTGCGTCAGTCGTTATTAAAACAACTTGTCAAAATCAGGGTATTTTAATACTTTCGGTTTGAGTAACGCATTTTTTAAATATTGAAAAGACTTTTCACACTCTTTAGACCACTTGAATTCTACGTTTTTGCGAGTCAGCTGTGTAATATATAACGCATGTTTTGCAAAATTAGGGACAAACTTCCTATAATAAATACAAAACGCAATGAAGCGTTTCGCTTCTTCAGGGTTGCTAGGAGTTGGATAATCTTGGATGATTCTAAATTTTGATTCATCTGGAAGGATTCCCTGATTGGTACATTTATGTCCAAGAAAGACTACTTCTGTACAGAAAAAGTTACATTTGCTATGGTGTAATTTCAAACTGTATTTTCTACAGGTATCAAAAACATCACACAAGTTGTTAAGCATGTGCTTTTCAGAGCAGCCTATGACAATTAAATCGTCCATATATAAAAATGCTTGGTCGGGCTTAAGGCAGGCAAAAGCTAACGACATCATTCGCTGGAATGAGTTTGGAGCGACTTTCAACCCATAGGGGAGACGTTTAAAGCGGAATGAGCCTTGTTGTGTAGAAAATGAAGTTAAATTTCTGGAATCTTCATCCAACTCAATCTGGTGAAAACCTGACATGAGATCCAATCACGAGAAGTACTTTGCTCTCCCAAGCTGGTCAAGTATGTCGGCTATCCTTGGTAAAGGATATTTATCTGCTGCTAATTTTTATTAATTTTTCTAAAATCGAAAACCAACCGCCATCTTTTACTACTATCTCCAGGAATTGATTTCTTTGGTACGAGAAGAACTGGGCTATTGTACTCTGATAGTGATGGTTCAATTATCTTATCCTTTAGCAGTTTATCTATTTGTTTATCTATATCTTTCTTTTGGGTTTAAGAAATACGGTAATTTTTAATGTAAGTTGGTGTGGGGTCTGTAACGTGGAGTGTTTGCCTATATATAAAAATTATTTGCGGTAATTCCTTCGTGTTCCAATGCAAAAATGTCCGTGTAGTCCTTACATAATTCTCCTAGTTTATCGGATACAAATGCGGGAAAATTTCTTTTTAATGTCTGAATCACCTCATCATTCCTACATCTATTTGACTGTCGTATTTCAAAAATGCTATAATCGACTAAGTTCTCGAACAGAATGTTTTTATTTCTAATCATTACGTTATCGCTTGTTGTGTTTAAAACTTTAATATACGGATTCGCTCCGGAAATAATACAGTTTGGTATAAAAATGACATATTCTAGCTCCTGATTTGGGATAAAATATGATTTGGTGTGATCTAAGTTATAAAGTTTCCTAAAAGTTTCACAACGTGAGGGAACAGTGAAACCGTCGTGGGTTTGCATATCATTGATCGGAATTCTGACTTCACTGAGTAATTTGCTATTGCGGATTACTAAATGGCTATTTTCATCGCTATAATTTAAAATACAGTTTCTGGCTCTTATAAAGTCAAGTCCAATGATACCATCGCAAGGTATGGGAAAATTGCTCTCTACTACTACGAACTTATGGCCGATTCCACCTCCAAGAAGGAAGATATTGCAATAGATAGATCCTAAACTGTTAAAATTTCCATCTCCAACTCCTCTTATAAAAACTGTTTGACTTTTATCTACCCTCGTGGTATCATGTAGTTGACTGATTTTGGCTATGGAAATATCGGCTCCAGTATCGAGGAGAAAATTGCTAGTTGAAATGCCTGATATATTTAATTGAACGTAACTGCAAAGGTTTAAGTTTAAGGTATAAATCGTTTCAAATTTTTGGGTGGAATATTTAGCATTATTTATATTTCTAAAATCTTGTATGTTCTCGTGTGTTCTTAGCCCCTTTCCCTCTAGGGGTTTGAGTAGTTTTCCGAATCCTGTTCTACAACTCGCACATTCCTTCCACCGGACCCTAGCATACTATGTTGTACGCGACGATTATTGTAACTATTGTTTCTGAAACTCCCATTATTGTTAGGGTTTCGATAATTTCCAGTTTGACGTGAACTGTTACGATTATTGTCATTGCCAATAAAGTTACCACGGTTCCTGCCTCTGTACCTACCGTAATTTGTTCCCCGAAATCTATTATTATTGTTATTCTGTGTTCTGACATTAAAGATTTGCTGGCTACTCGTGTTATCATTTGCTATGCTACTAAATTTTACTGTTACTTCCGAAATATTATCAAATTTCCCTACTTCCATAATTAATCTAAGTTTTTCATTGTTGGCATTTTTTTCCATTGACTGCACAGCAATTTGAGTGGAATATTTCTTTGCAGTATCCGGGCCCAACCCGTCTGCAAGATAAGCATTGTTCAGTGATTTTGTCAATTTTTCTATTTCTTTGGTGTAGTCTGAAGCACTTTTACCTAATTATCTCGTATTTAATATTTTGCATGTAATTAATTCTGCGCTTTCGCCTTTGATTGACGAACGAAGCTTGCCTATAATTTCTTGAACTGTTGTTTCCGTGGTTATGTAATTCCTGGCAGTACCTAACAATTTTGTTTTTATCAACTGGATGGCCACAGCCTCGTGTGTTCCTGTTAACGATTCCAATAATATCAAAGCATCAACGAATCGCTGTAAATTTTCAATTGTGCCATCAAAGTCTGGGAGTATTTTGCTTGCCAATTCTATGAACTTCAATTGGTCCGCCATTGTTTGTTCAATATTGTCTAATTCTACGTTATCCTCCAAAGGAGTGTATTCTTCTTCGCTGTCTTCTATACTAAGTAGCACAGTCTCATCCAAAGCCGTTGGCACTTTGGTGTCAATATTCAACTTTAAAAAAATATTCTGTAGTTTTGATCTAATACTAGAAATCAACTCTTCTACCTGTTTGTTTTCACTATAATTCAATTCGTGTTCTAAATTCTTGGCAGTCGTTACAATATGATTATGGTGAATCACGAGCAGATTCAAATGTTTATTTCGTGTTGCTTTACCTGGCAAGTTCGGTTTGTTCAAACACTTATACGATTCATCAAACAAATTCTTATCGCCTTCCAGTTGCGATAATATCTCACTCTTAAAGGACTCTTTTCCCTGTTGCTCAGTCATTCGAGCCGAAGAAAACAAAGGGTTTTGATAACACGTTAATGAAATAATATAACTGCTGAGAAGAAGAAAAAAATTGAAGAAGTAGGCATGGCAATTAGAAATAAATACACGGAGTGTTGAAGAAAACAATGCGGCTTCTATATACATATATTCTATAATATATATATATATTTATATATATATATATATATATATATATATATAACTATTTAGTCATATTATGCCGGATGTGATTCTGAAAAATACTCGTTATTGCGTCAATTAATCAAAAGGAAAGGAAAAAAATTGTCGGTTCTAGAAAAATCTCAGTTGTACTGGAATAGTGTAGGAAAAATAATGACTTTCTATATGCATCCTAAGATGTGATCTAAATTATTTAAATGTTATGAAATTATTGCCAAAATATTGCCTTTAACCAAATGCACAGAACATTGATGAAAGAAAAAAAAATTATTTTTCTTTACTGTAGGTTTTATAAATTGTTTGGATTAATGGAATGAATATATAGTTAAAATATTCACAATTTCAATGAAAAGTACTATGCGTTATTTGTATATTTGCAAAACCTGCAAGACCTATATATATCTATATATATATATATATGTGTGAAACATTCATATTGGTACGAATTCTTTTGGTACTTACTGTATATATAACAATGTTTATTTATATTTTTTTTTTTGTTTTGGTTTGTTGTGCCTTGTATCAAAGTGTATCTAACTAGGTGGCAGCGTTACTTCAACTGATAATTTTTTGCTCTATGTGCTTTGTAGCTGAAGAATGTCAAAAACTTCGATTTTGTTTTGGGTTTAGTACAATTATTTTTATGCTTTTGACACTCTTCGATTATTTACATAGCTATGGTTGCCGTATTTTTGTATAAAAAATCCTTACGCAGTCACCTGTATAATTACACCATGATTTTTATTCTATGTTTTCGTTCTTCTTTCAACTAAAAAAATAATTGTGTATTCTCTTTTGTTATTAAATTTCAATCTTGAATTTTACTTTATGCGAATTTATTCTACTTTCTGTGATTTTTCTTGAAATTTCTGTTTTCAAATAGGTATGTTTGTAGTTGTAATTTTTCATTTTCCGTTTTCACATGTAATTACAATATTATTTTATTTTTATTTAGAAGAGAACTTATTAATATTTTTTTTGTCTTTATATAGCAATTGTATATATGTATGTATATTAATTCATAATATGTACCTATAAAAACTTTTCCCTTTAAATAGAAAATTTACTTTAAAATTAAAATTATTAACGTTTATTTGTGTTTAAGTATTTTTCCATACATATGTATATGTACATAAATTATAGTCCATGCGACCAAATTTATTTGTATGTATGTACATATGTATTTCGAAAAATACTTGTGTATGTATGTTTGTTGGTAAAACTAAATTAATAAATGAAATTCTCATAGGTAGAAATAAATATGTATTTTTATTTTGTGTTTCACCGTATATTTGATTTTATCTACATACATATTACTGAACAGAAATTTCTTTTCTTATGTACTTACATATGTATGTATATATGAAATAAATAAAATATATATATAAAATGTATTGAGTAAATTGGAATATGTCCACAATAAAACAATTTCCATGTATGTATATACCTATTTATATATTCTATAAATGTAATTACATACGTATAATTATTCAATATAATATAAAAGTTTGTTCCCATTTATTTGTTTACACCATATTTTTAGTTACCCTTTTCGCTCTAGTCATATTTCCTCTGTTGTTTTAATGAAGTTGTGCAGTTATTTTGTTGTTGTCATTGTTGTGTCTGTTGTTATTTTTCTCTTCTTGTGTTGTGCTTTGGTGAGTTTTTCTTGTTCATATATTTAAAAAAAATTATTTTTTTTTGTTTTTACTTTCACCAATGTTTTTTTTTCTTTCATTTTATCAAAAACGTTTAATTACTATTTGCCTTTTATATATATAATGTTTATCAATTTAAGCAAATAATTGTAAGCTCTCAGGCGTATAAGAATTAAAACTTTTATAGGTATTACAACTTTATGACAAATGTCTATTTAATTTCTTTTGTTGTATTTTTTTTCACTATTTCTTCACCTTGGCATTTGATGATTGTCTATTATGATGGTTTTATTTTTATTTACTTGGAGTTTCTGTATTATTGTATCATGATCTATACGATTGCTTTTTATTTATTTTTATGTTGTTGGTTTTTTCTTTTTGTAGTTCATTCTCTATTGTTTTTTAAAATACATTTGCATACTGTAGGTATATGCTCTTTTGATTTTTTTTTAGTTTTAAATTTTTATTAATTTTGTGTTAATGTACATTATTCACAACTAAGTCAATTTTCAATGTCTCTTTTTTTTTGTTAATTTACAAAATTTTCTGCTTATCATTTGATGATTCCTTTTTTTTTTTTAATTCTTTTTCTTTTAAACCCGTAGTCACACTTTATTTTCATTTGTTTAATTTATTTTTACATTTTTTGTTTGCTTTCATTTGTACTTATGTATTTCTGTTGTCTTTGTGTTTTAATTTATTCTCTTTCACTTTATTTATTTTTACAGATCTATATAAGTAGGTATGTAGTTTTCTGATCTCCTTTTTTCTCTTTCTCTTTCTTTTCTAGTTTTAGGTTCTTTTTTTCATAACTGTTTTTTCCAACGTTTCGGGTTTTTTTCTTTTCACCGTTGCCGATTTTCACTAGTTTCCAAGTTTTTAATAACGGGGTTTTTTGCGTTTGATGACTTTTTTAATTTTTTTTTTTGAAATTTTCGCAACTTTGTAACTGTTTTTATTTTTCTGTTCATATGATTCTATTTTTTTTCTTTAAATTTTTCACAAAACTTGGTTTTAACACATATATAAATAGACTTTGTTTTGCTTAACATATTTTACACAAGAGCTTTCTGTGTGATTGTAATTATTGCAATTGTGTCCACCAAAAATAAATCTTGCACTAATGTCTTTCAAGATCTTTTGCGAATGTTATGTAATTATTTTACAATTTCTTTTAATGTCTATGAACGATAAAAACTTTTTGCAGTGAAATTCGGTCGTAATTTTGTATTTTTTTTATTTTTAGAAATACTTGTTTGGTGCAAATTTTAGCACTTTTACACTTCTTCATAAAAAGTTTTAACTCGCGCCGTTAGTCTTGATTCCTTTTTCTTTTTTTTCGCACGGTCGCCATGTAAACATATTTAAGAACGTGTTCTTGCTTGGAATGTTCAAACTCAAGTTTTAGGCTTTATTATGTCATTCTTGTCTTAAGCTATTTGTACATAAGCAGAGATGCCAGATGTTTAATTATAAAATTTAATCTTATCTATGTAAGTAGGCAGGGTTCGCACATGAAAATTTGCTTGGGCAGTCCTTCCGCATATAGCTGTATGCTAGACAGTTCAGGCATATCTTATTGTTAGACACAAACTGATTTCTAGCCTGAGGATCCAATTTTAAAAACTGGGAACAGTTTTTAAAGGGGATGATTAGAACCACAAATTTTGAAAGGATAATTTGCCGTGTCTACTTTGGGGGGTCTAAATCTTGCATCATTATTTTGAATAATAGACTGTGAGTTTTTCTTGCGTGCCTCTAGACGCTCGACTACTTCACATCTGTGGGATAGAAACCTGTCCATTTTCTCCCATTTAACCAGATTTCTATGGGAGTCTAGTGATTGCTCCCACAGAGATAGTGTTTCTATTGGAAGTTTAGTGGAACATAAAGTTATAATGAATAGATGCCATTCATTTATTGGGACATCTTGTGCTTTTATCGCTGAGAGACAATCGTTGATCGTGGTTTGAATTCTCTGGAGAGATTCGCTGCTCTCAATCGTGATGGACTTCAAATTAAGGAGAGTTTTAATTTGGTTTTCCACGAGAATTCTTTGGTTCTCATATCTTTCTTTTAAAGCTGTCCACGCAAGCGTAAAGTTTTGGATTATAACTTGTACTTTTTAATTATACTGCCCGCTTGACCTTGCGCTTTCAATCGCAAGTGGTACAGCTTCTGCACATTGGTATTTTGGGGTTATCTATGTACACCGCCGCGAACATGTCGCGGAAGAATGGCCACTCTTCATACCCTCCATAAAAAATATCGGTATCGCAGGGTGGTACTTTTACATGTGTGAAGCTATCCTCACTGAAAGTGTGTTCTATAATGGGGACGGGAGTACCCGTTATGAAAGTTTTCTGCATGTCTAGAATTTTTTACTTGCTTTTGTGGAATGCTTTTGTGCATGTTGAATATTTGTCAGCAGCTGATTCCAAAACGGCTTTTTCGACTTTTGCATCCTTATCGGTGCGGAGGGCTTTGTATGATTTCTGAACATTTCCCCATCTATCGTTAAGATCTTGAAGTGTTACTTCGAGGAGGGAATCTGTGAGTTCGTTTGCGTTCACTTGAACGCATGTTGAATTCTGAGCAGAATGTGACCAAATCATCTGAGTCAAAAATAAATCCCTCTGCCATTTTTCGAATTTTGTTGAAATGTCTTGTCTCCACAATTTTGAAACTATGAATATTGTGTACCAGTTACAAAATCAAACAAAGATAAATGTTCGCTGGGATTAGCGAAATTTATTATGGGTGACGTTAATTGTAACTTGTTTATAAAGTCTAAATGTTCGCTTGGGTTTGCGAATTAGTTTTTATAAGATATAAAAATTTTATGAAAATGTATTAAAGAAATCAAAAGAGAAATGTTCGCTGGGATTAGCGAAATTTATTATGGATGATATTAATTGTAAATGGTTTATAAAATCGAAATGTTCGCGTGGGCTTGCGAATTAGATTTTAGAAGGGATAAAAAAATTTAAAAAAAGGTATTAAGAATAATCAAAAAAGGAGAAATGTTCGCTGGGGTTAGCGAAATTTATTATGGGTGATATTGATTGTAATGGTTTATAAAATTTAAATGTTCGCTTGGGCTTGCGAATTAAATTTTATAAGAGATAAACATTTAATGAAAATGTATTAAAAAAATCAAAGGAGAAATGTTCGCTGGGATTAGCGAAATTTATTATGGGTGATATTAATTAATTGTAATGGTTTATAAAATCTTAATGTTCGCTTGGGCTTGCGAATTAGATTTTATAAGAGATAAAAATTTTATGAAAATGTATTAAAAAAAATCAATGGAGAAATGTTCGTTGGGATTAGCGAAATTTATTATGGGTGATGATAATTGTAAATTGTTTATAAAATCTAAATGCTCGCTTGGGATTGCAAATTAGATTTTATATAAGAGATAAAAATTTTATGAAAATGTATTTAAAAAAATCGAAGGAGAAATATCCGCTGGGATTAGCTAAATTTATTATGGTTATAGAAAGAGTGCCACGAATTTCCGTAGTTGGTCTGTGTACCAATAGTAATACGATGCAGTGGAATTTGTAAATCCAATACCACAAGGACCTAGTTTTACCGAAAATAAATGTAAGTTAACAAAAAACAGGGTCTTAGTATTTCGTAAAGTTTTTATTAAAATATAAATGAAATTAAAATAAAACTAAATAAAAATTAACTTTTTTCTTTTACTTCCAAATATGATCTGCCCTGGCTTCAAAAACAATAATTCATTTCAACCAACATTGTACCCAAAAACGCTGAATTTGCGTCTAGTGCTTTCTTTGTTTTTAAGTTTCTTATCATTCTTTTGCAATTGTAAAACAAATAGCTGACGCAGATGGTTGTTGACTTTTATGTATTTCAACATCCGTGTTGAAATTCTGAGTTGTGCTAACTCCTCCCTCGCCTAAATGAAGGACGTGCCTGGACTTCTTCAATCTCTCAACCGCAGATTCCAGAGCACGTTGCTGACGGTTTTTTCTAAGCCTATAGTGAAACTTGAAGCAACAGAATGCCAAAGTTAGCAATACAAGAAGAGTAGCAGCAGACAACAAAGGACCAGAAATCACTTGGTTTCTTAGGCCCTCTATATGTCGCAAGTTTTCAGCACTTAACCTCTGAAGGTATGGTAGACTCAGTATGTTTTCATGACTTGTAACATTAAGTAGGGCAATTATCGGTGACTCCGGTAATTTTGTTACTATACTTTTGTGATTTCTGTATAGGGTTTCATTAATTTTTGCTTCTCCACTGAAAGTCAGTAGAAATGTGCCCGTGATGGTCGTCTCTATTTCATCATTTGTTTTTACAGTAAAAGTGTCATCATCTGTATAATTAATAGGCGAACATGTTTTTTGTAATCCCTTTTACGTCGGTACCACTGCACTGATTTTAAAAAGACTTATATGGTTTTAAAGGATTTTTCGTACAGATGTGCAGAATCTTTTTTTGAAATCGGTTCACTATTTTGGGAGCTATAAGCGTTTAAAGTTGCTACTACTACATGCAGACATATTATACACGCATTTATTAGCTTACAAATAAAAAAAGAAACAAAATATGAGTGTGTTTATGTGTATGGGTATGTAGTATTTCTCTTGATCTAACAATTTTTTTCTCTCTTATTTGTTGTTGTATGAAAGCCATAATACTTAAAGGAAGAGATTTGAATAAATTGAATTAGGTTGGTTGAAGCGATTTTGTTTACGTTTTTTTAATTTCATGTATTACTTAATTATGCTTGCATATGTGTGTAAGTTTGTGTGTGGCTGTGTTTTAATGAATTTTTTATGACGTTTAGATACATTTTCTTTGAATCTTAAATTATTTACATTTTGATTCTAGAATACGACGAGTGCGTCGTCCGCTTGGTATATCTAGTTTACAATTACAACACCCTCATCAACTATTGTCACCGACTCAAGATCGGAAGGCCGGGAAGTGCAATATGCATGACCACCCGAATGGAGTTTCTGTGCGCATGTTGAATGTACCAGCTTCCTGTAGAATGATGTTGTTAGGGTTGCATTATAGTTTCCAATCGGTAACATTTCATTTTCACAATCTGCCACGCTGTTTTCGCCATTAAAATTAAGAATTTTGTAGTTGTGTTGAACAGGGTACAATGTTACTTTCTTGCAAACCATATCTGGTCTTGGACACTTAATTAAAAAATGTAAAAACTTATCATCTAGTAGGACTCTTATACTAGCAACTTCCATTAAATCCTGTATAGTTACATTTGTAGAGTGCTTACTATTTATACTAAGCAAATCATTAGAATCCAAAATCTGTGCATTAACTATAACGATTTTTGAAAGAGTTATTGACAACAACAAGCTTTCAAGCTCTGCGACAACAATTCTGTTTCTAGCAAGCAAGGTCTCGTACAAATGTTCTGTATCCACCATTTTAGCCTTGGTATTTTTTATTATAATATTGACTTTATCTTTTACATTATTAATTTTCTCCTGTGTTCTTGTATTTATGAGAACTTGTCTATTTTCTGCCTGAATCAATTCCCTTTGATTAAATTTCACATCTTCGAAATCATCGTAGTCAGGTGTCCCAGCAACCACATTAAGTGCCGTGCACAAAAATTTTATACTTCTTGTATGCCTACGATGAACATCTATTGTTGTTACTAATGTTCTTACATGTCCTATGTCCGAGTCTTATATTTTTTTCATGTGTGATTGGGGAAAATGTTCTTTTAGTCTCCCTGTATCATCAGCTACTTCAGAATACAATGTAAGGTTCGTTGTATGCCGCAAATACTCAAAATCCTGCAATTTTGTCACGTAACCATCTGATACAGGGATGCAGTTTGAATTGGAATAGTTTGTTAGTTTTGCGGTCACCACCACGACAAGAAGGACCACCACAAAAATCCTACGGTTAAAAAGAAATCAATAAAATTTGACTTATCTCAAATTTTCCTTATGGACCACCCTCCCTTTAATGAGAACGGTTGTCCCCAAATCGGCTTCTACAGTTTCCTCAACATATAATGGTGTAAGCTTATTGCCTAATCTTCTATTTGTTTTAACAAGAACCCTTTCACCCACTTCAAATGTTCGATTCTGTCTTGTTTCATTTAATCGTCTTATTTGAGACTCTTGGACTTTCTGTACCCTGTTTCTCACATCAACCTCAAGCTCCAATGAATCAGAATGAATTACATCAATAGGCCTTTTGTTTTTAACCGTATGAATCGTTCTGTTATATTCTATGGTTGCTAGTAATATTAACTGTACTGTATTACTAATGGATTTTTTTTAGCTTAAGGCATCTGGCAATTTCTAAAATAGTACTATGTAATCTCTCGACCTGTCCATCCGAAGTACTATGAAGCGGTGGTGCATTGACAATTTCCACACCAAAATTGTTGCTCAGCATTGACTTTATTGTTTCATTAATGACGGTTCATTGCCACAAAATATTACTTTCGTATGAGGGAAGAAATTCATCAGCTGTAGAATCGGTGATTCCACATTTATTATAGTTCTCGAGTCTATAGGTTGAACTATTGCAAACTTGGAGAGTTTGTCTGCACAAGTTAAAAAATATTTTTTATCTGTTGAGAATATATCAATATGTAAAATTTCCCCTACATATGATGGAATTGGTGTAGCACCAATCACTTGTTTTTGCGGGTGGCGATCGTATTTCGCTTTTTTGCAAACTCTACAATTTATGACCACCTCATTTGCCAACTGTGTCATCTTTGGAAAGAAATAGTCTTCCAAAATTTGTTTTGTATTTTCCTGAGCTGCTCTATGACCTCTGGTATGTTCAGTTACAACAATTTCTCTTTGTTCGTCTTTAATTGTGAAATCCACAACTAAATTTTTTGCATAACGAAATGTTGTTGAGGGAAATGTCTCAATTAGTCTATGTTGTATTAAAGCCAAAATTGGTAGCTCGCAACTAATTGCATTCACTACATCTTTCTTTACAATATCACAAATTTTAGCCATCAAAAGTGCTCTATCTGTAAAGTTTATTATGTGTCTCGTTTTTGTTCCAAACAAAAGAAATGTTCTTGTTGGCAGCTCTGTGCCCTCCTCAATCACTATCTGATTTCTAAAACAATTAATCGGTTTATCAGTTGATTCAATAGTATAAGATAAAGAGACTTCGCTATGTATTGTTTCAATATCAGAGCTTGAACTCTTACCAAAAGTGTTATTATTTTGTAGGGTATGAACACCCTGTAAAGCAAGAAGGTTTTGTCGCAATAAAGCGTCGGCGACGTGATTTTCCTTTCCCGGTTTATAATAAATTTGAGCGTTGTGCTCATCGATGAATGCTTTCCACCTTTTGATTTTCGAGTTAGGGTTACGATCCGAAACTGCAAAAGTAAGCGGTTGGTGGTCTGTAAAAATATTCAGATTCCTAACGCCATATAAATAATTTCTAAGACTTTTCAAAGCCCATACAATTGCCAGTAACTCCCGTTCATTGGTGGCAAAATTTAATTCCCCACCCTTCAGAGTTCTTGAAATCATGGTTATTGGTTTGCCATTTTGAGACAAAACCACACCAAGTCCATAGGCCGAAGCGTCAGTCGCTAGGTCAAACGGTTTTCCGTAATCCGGGTAAAGTAACATAACATCCTCGGATGCTAAGACCTCTTTAAGTTTTTTAAAAGCCTGAAGTTGCCTTTCGTCAAAATTCACAACTATTTTTTTAGACTGAGTGGCACTAACCTTGCCATTTTCACCTTTCAGTATATCGGTCAGAGGCCTTGCAATCGATGCAAAGTTCCTAATGAAGCATATATAATAACTTGCCAGTCCCAAGAAGGATCTTAAATCAAAAACTGTACTGGGTTGTTTATAATTTTTTATTGCATCTATCTTACTAGGGCTCGTTGTGATACGACCTCGCGATACCACGAATCCCAAAAACTCAACCCTTTTCTTGAAGAAGTTCGATTTTTCGCGAGAAACTCTCATATTCGTATCACAGAGCTTATCTAAGACACAAGCGATGTGGACGACATGGGTTTCCATATCTTTTGAAAAAATTATAACGTCGTCAACGTAAACGTCGTACGACTTTCCTATTTGTTCCCTAAGAACATCGTCAATGGCTCTCTGAAAAATGCTCGGTGCATTTTTAAGCCCAAACGGTAGTCTACAAAATTCATATTTCCCGTTTCCTACTAAAAAGGCAGTTTTTTCACGGTCCTTTTCTGCCAATAATATTTGATGAAATCCCGATTTAAGGTCTAGAGTAGTAAAATATCTAGCCTCACCCAAATTTGATAATATAACACTTACATTCGGAATGGGATACCTATCAGACACTGTTTTCGAATTCAATTTTCTGAAATCCATAACAAGTCGTTTTTTAATGTTTCCATATTCATCAGTCCGTTTTTTATCTACCACCCAAACAGGGTTATTGTAGGGTGATCTGGATGGGCGGATGATGCCATCCTTTAAAAGGTTACGAACTTCTGTGTTTACGAAATCTGCTACTCCTATTGGATATGGGTATAACTTTGAATATATTGGATTCTCATCCTCAGTGCGAATAGTCGCAATAATATTTGTGTTAAATGGTAACGCTTCATCAGCTTCAGCGCAGACACTCTTTCTTTTTTCTATCATTTTTCGAAATCTCTCGGATACCTCTTGAGGTACCTCAATTTTTTCTACACTTGTAAAATTTACACTTTTCCATTTAAAAAACTGAATGGGCTCTGATCCAGTCTTATATTCCAGCTTTTTATTTTTTAAATCGAGCTTAGAATCTGCGATTTTTAATAAATCAAGACCTATAATTCCGTCAAACGACGTCAGCCATGAAGTGACCTCACCATAAATGTCTCATCAACATTCCTTACATGTTTTAATTCTGGTAATGGTTTTATAATAATAAAAAAATTATTTTCAATAATTTAATTTTCTTCCGTGCTATCATCCTTTCGATGTAGCAGAGCAGGGAGTCATGACTAAAAAAAATTAATTTGGTCATATTCCGAAATTTCAATTTCTATATTAGATACTTCTTTATTAGCTTCATACTGGTAATATAATTACCAGTATGATCATAGATCTACATGATCATTTCTTTCATGCACCATATGATTGACCCGCTGTTGCTTCAAGCCTGTGAACCTGGTGGCACCACTATTTGGTTTTTTTATTGCCGGGCTCACGTTTATGTTCGGTTGGACTCGCCACTGATTATTAATTTTTTGGGGCTGTTTGAACCTTGATGATGAATCGATATCTATCGGTTCCACCTCCTGCTTTTGTTCTTTTGAGCTATCCTGTCGTCTGTCATAATAAGGATTTTTTCCTTGTTTTTCTGTTGTGTTTTTTCCTCCATATTTTTAGCATAATTGCTAGCAAAATGATAGCGCACATGGTTTGATTCAACCTTTTTGGCCAATGCCAGCACTGATGGAAGATTCTGTGGCTTTGCCGAAAAAAGAATATCGCTTAAAGATTTTTTTGCGTCTGAAATGAGCACTCGTAATGCATCCATTTGATAGTTTTCATTTAATGATGCAGCCAGATCACCATCATAATTCATTATTGTTTTATTTGTTAGAAGTGTGAACTTCCGCTCCACTTCATCATAATACTCTCAAAGAGTTAGATTTCCCTATCGAAGGGTAGACATTTCTTGTTCTGTTTAATAAATAGGTCTCTTGTCCGCATAGGTGAAATCGAGTCTATTAATAATGGCCTTAAAATTTAGAGGGGTGTCAAAAGAAGCCAAAACCATATCGGGTGCACCCCTAATTTTACTTCTAATGATCCCAAAGCCTGAAAGTGGGTGGAACTCCCATTATATTTTTCATAAACTCTATAAGCAGTGTGTGCTGCCTTTCTCCACGAAACATAAGTTTCATGCTTTCCTTCAAACTCTAGTAAAGATTTTGCTATATCTAAAGTTTCCCTGCACAACACGTTATCTCCAATAGTAGCCTCTTCATATTTTTCTACTTCCGGTACATTTACAGACAACTCGGTCACCCTTTTTCCTAATTCCTTTAATTTTTCTTCAAATTGTCTCTCCTGTACTACGAGAGCACTGCAAACTGCACTCTCCACAATAGTTTTTAACTGATCTGGAGTAATTGCCATTTCTAAGTCTTCTATAAGTTCTAAGCTTTTAAATTTCTTTAATAATGACTCAATATCTTCATTCATACGAGAGTATGCTTCACTTTTTTTTCAAAAACAGAATTTCAATCGCAATTCAATTTTTATTTTACTCTTAAATATTTCATAAGCACTCTATTTACATTGAAACCAAAAAAAAAACTTAATTTATTGATGGGTTTTCTTCAATATATATAATATATATAATTGATTCCTCTGTTGGTTGCAGTTGCTTTTAATTTTAGTCCAATTGATGTGGTTTCCTCAACTGTTTGTTGTAGTTTAGCTATTATGTTTTTATATGAGATTTAGCACTCCTTTATATTCAATCGATGGGTTCCTTTAGTTTTAACACTCGTTGGGCGCCAGTTAACAAAAAACAGGGTCTTAGTTTTTTGTAAAGTTTTTATTAAAATATAAATAAAATTAAAATAAAACTATATAAAAATGAACTTTATTCTTTTACTTCCAAATATGATCTGCCCTGGCTTCAAAAACAATAATTCATTTCAACCAACATTGTACCCAAAAAACGCTGAATTTGCGTCTAATGTTTTCTTTGTTTTTAAGTTTCTTATCATTCTTTTGCAATTGTAGAACAAATAGCTGACTCAGATGGTTGTTGACTTTTATGTATTTCAACATCCGTATTGAAATTCTGAGTTGTGCTAACTTGTACATATATATTTTTAATTTATATGTATTTATTTTTATTAATTCTTTTAAATTTTATAGCTATTGCTATTTATGGCGCGGTACAGGAGCTAGAAAATGATTTTAATGATTAACAAAATAATCGACACTATTACAGTTATAAATTTAATTTTGTTTTGATCTCCTTGTACTTAAGAGCAGAGTACGAAAATTAACGAAACAAATTGTTTGATTTTGTTTCGTTTCGTTCTTTGAAGTGAGTGGCACAAAAACAAAACAAAAACATTGAGAACGAGAACAAGTGTGCTGGCATAACATGCCAGTTTGTTGGGGAGAGAGGCAGAGGGAGTGGTTGACATTATTTTTCAATACAGCAGCACAAAACCAATCCACACAACTTAAAAAACAGCAAATGCTAAAAGAATGCAAAAAACACCAATAAACACAAAGCTATGGCATTTTTATGCCATATGAATTCAGCGGTACCGTTGGTGCTACTCTTTAGTAGCTACTTTTAGCAATTTGCAACTTTTTCGACTGCTTGGATACTATTGTGCTACCTTTACAAAATGCATCCAAATTTTACACTTTTTCTAATTTTTGCCACTTTTTACTGAACGCAGATATACTTTTTGGCCTTTTGGTTTTATTAGTATATTCAAAAATTGTTTTAGTTAAATTATGTAGTGAAGTTTTGTGAAGAATTAATAGAAGCGATAAAAGACTGATTTTATTAAAGTATTTATTTAGATCCGGTATCTATTAAATTGTTTCCGTTCTTAGTAATATAATAAGCGAACTTGAGTTAAAGTTACGCGTATTAGTAAAGCTACGGTCACACTGGTCAAACATTTGCCCAAAAAAGCGTAAAAACTAAATGACAATGAAAAGTCTTTCAATTCAGACAAAAATTTGCAAAGTTAAGAAGTATCCAATATTGTTGGATTCTATGACATTGTCTATTAGTTGTGTTCGAAACTGTTTTATATGATAAACAAGTGTCGAGATCAAAACTTTTTTCTTTAGTGTTGTTTGTTGGTTACGCGTTTTGGGGCAAATGTCTTATAAGTGTGACCGTAGCTTAAACTAAGCAAATAAAGAATACTGTGATGTGATTTTCAAAATATCTCAACTTAAAATCTTGGTACAGCAATTTATCAAGTTGCTCGGATGAAAATTTATATTCAAAGTTGTTTACATTTGCTTCATATATTTATGTATATTTAGTTAGCTGTATGATATTACTCCTGCTGAACGGTCCTTTTTTTAAATTGGGATCGTTAGAAAATAAATTAGCTAACGACCTGAAAGTTGAAACTTTTCATTCCGTGATAGGTATCTGCTATAAGTTTGTAGCAAAGTGATTTAGAAGATTGGACACAGAGGATACCAGAGTTGAAGGAAGTGTCTTCTGAAAAAAGCTAGAATTATCTATGACGCAGGTTCTGCGTCTGAAAGGGACAACTGTAGTATATTTGTTATTAAGATTTTAACAACATAATCAAAACAAACAAGAGCAACTTTGTATTTTGTGAAATGAAAACGTGTACACTGTACATATATACACATTTACAAAATTAAATGAAAGGGTTTGTTGCATTGAATTAAAAAAAAATAGAGTGTGAAAAAGATTATTGGTATTAAAAAGTAATTAAAATTTATTTCCAAATGATTCCTGATTTGACTTTAAGAATTTTCATTGTACAATTTTAATTTTTACTATTTATTTACAAACATCGCACAGCGAGTGAGGTTACAGAGTATAAAATGAAAATAAGCTAAAACTGCCACCATTAAAGGAGGTTTAAGAAAGACGCAGTAACTGAGTGAACGAGACGTCAGAAAACACTGTCTCGTGAGATATCTGGAGAGTTCTCGTGGTATCTTCATAGCGAACAGTCGGTTAGCGGAATTTTTCTTACTTACAAAAAATTAAACAAACAAAAAATACTCGTAGTACATATTATTATTATACAGATATATAACAGTGGTAAAGCGTGGGCGAAGCCCAAATTCTTCAAAAATTTCATCTGCTCCAAAGATGTCTAGGGATAACAGCGCATCATCTACCAATCGTCAAAATCGTTTTTTTATTATGCAAGACACCGACGACAAGCCCTCTACATCATCGCAAAAGTCTTTTAAGCCACCACCTATTTATCTGAGAGAAACAAATTCTAACGCGCTTATAAAAAAACTACTGTCGACCATTCGTGAAAATACTTTTCACATCATTCCAATTAAACGAGGTAATATTGATGAAACTAAAATCCAAATATATAATGGAAAAGATTTCCGAAAAATTGTTAGTGAATTCGAAAAAAATAAAACAAATTTTTACACATACCAACTTAAGAGTGCTAAAGGCCTACAGATAGTATTAAAGGGCATAGATTTATATGTTGAACCCGAAGAAGTAAAATGTGCACTTGTCGACCAAGGATTCAAGGTAAAAAATGTTACCAACATATTTAATAGAGAAAAGGTCCCCCAACCCCTATTTCGGGTTGAACTGGAGCCGAATGACATACAATTGAAAAAAAATGAAGCCCATCCAGTTTAACACGTAAAGTATATCTTACATCGAAAAATCACAGTTGAAGAGCCACGTAAGCGTTCAGGTCCCGTACAGTGCCATAATTGCCAAGAATATGGCCATACGAAAACTTACTGCAAGTTACCTACAGTGTGTGTTATCTGCGGTGAATTGCATGGTACTGCTAGCTGCACTAAGCCAAAAGATCAAGCAGAAAAAAAAATGTAGTAATTGTGGAGGTAATCACACAGCTAACTATAGAGGGTGCCCTGTATTTTCTTTCATTAAACAGGCTATGGGTCAAAAACCCAAGTTAACTCCAGCTCTACAAATAAACGCGAACTCCGACACTTTTGCTCAAATCAGCCAACCAGTTACTTCACGTGTATCGTATGCGGATGCTGCTAAGACTAGTTCAATTCCCACGCAAAATGTTCCACCGCCAAATAATTCAACGAATTCAAACTCAAGCTTTAACTTTGGTCGCCTTGAAGCTACTATTGAGAATCTGGTGCTAACTATAAACAACTTTACTACAAATATGACAAGTATGATGCAAGAAATGCTGCGAATGCAGAATACACTGCTTCAAGCATTGGTTAATAAACCATGAACACGTTAAAAATATGTTTCTGGAACGCAAACGGCATTCGCCAACATAAAAATGAACTTGAGCACTTCCTCATGGAAAAAAATATTGATATAATGTTGGTTTCTGAGACTCATTTGACCTCAAGAAGCTTATTTAAAATAAATGGTTACACTTTATATGATACAAAGGACCCGAAAGAGAGAGCATGTGGTGGATCAGCAATTCTGATTAAGTCAAGACTCAAGCACTATGTCCTTGACAACGTTAGTGAAGAATATTTGCAAGCAACGAATATTTTCGTAGAACATTTTTGTGCGAACTTCGTAATATCATCAATTTACTCACCTCCCAGATTTTCAGTTACCGAAGATCAGTATGAGAAGTTCTACAAATCGCTTGGATCTTGTTTCGTGGCAGCTGGTGACTACAATGCAAAACATACGTACTGGGGATCGCGTCTTGTTACACCTAGAGGTCGAGCCTTGTTCAATACAATTTCAAAAATGGGCTTAGATGTCATTTCGAGTGGGGAGCCTACTTACTGGCCTACTGACGTAAGAAAAATTCCAGATGTTATAGAGTTTGCCGTCACGAAAAATATTCATAGGGACTTAATTCATGTAGAGGCCTCTCTAGATCTGTCCTCCGATCACTCTCCAACAATAGTTACAATTTTCAACCCAACTAACTCATATGTGAAGATGATTAATGGAATCAACTGGTTGGCATTTAAAAAATATCTTAGTAGTCACTGCGTAGAAAACATTCAGCTAGATCATGCGATGATATTGAATTTAACATTGCCAATCTTAACGAAAATATTAAACAGGCTGCTGAACACGCCACTACCTCCTATCCGCAGACCGGCTTTAACAGAATTTATTCTACGGAAATTGAACGTCTTATATGTGAAAAAAGGAGAGCTAGAAGAGAATGGCAACAACACAGATCACCCCTAAATAAAATCAGACTTAAAGAATGTACTAAACGACTCAAAGAGCTGCTATCGTCGGAAAAAATTGCACTACTGGAAAAGTATTTAGAAGGTCTTGATGTAACGTCCGCATCTAATTACTCTTTATGGCGCGCTACTAGAAATCTTAAACGACCCGTTGATCTTAAATCACCATTGCGTACTGCGACCGGAGGCTGGGCAAGAAGTGATAGTGAGAAAGGTAACTTATTTTCTGAGCATTTAAAATCTGTATTCACTCCCAATTCATGTACGGGTGCTGCTGATTTATCGTGTGTAGTTTCTCTACCCCCTCGTCCCTTAAGGTTTAAGATGCGTGAAGTAAAAAAAGTAATTGCTGAACTCAACCCGAAGAAAGCTCCAGGTATTGATGGCATTAGTAACAAAATGCTCATTAACTTGCCTCATATTGCAATAAGAATCCTGCTATTTATTTTTAATGCTATTTTAAGAATGCAGTATTTTCCACATAACTGGAAACTTGCCAAGATCAAAATGATTCCAAAGGCGGGCAAAGATCTTACCAAGACTGAGTCATATAGGCCTATAAGCTTACTATCTACAATCTCAAAGCTTTTTGAAGAGCTGCTCATGACTAAATTGTCAAAAATTTTAACTGATAATAGGTGCATCCCGGACCATCAATTTGGCTTTAGAAGTCAGCACAGCACGATTGAACAAACGCATAGACTGGTCCAAGTTGTAAGAAGAACATTTGAAGAAAAGAAGTATTGTTCTGCTCTCTTTATTGATGTTTCTCAGGCGTTTGATAAAGTATGGCACGAAGGCCTAGTTTTAAAATTGAAAATATATATGCCAATAAACATTCAAAAGCTTTTGGAAAGTTATATTATTGAAAGGAGGTTCACTGTTATGGAAGGAGAGTTCACGAGTGTGCCCGAATCTATATCTTCTGGTGTGCCCCAGGGTAGTATCCTGGGTCCTGTCTTGTATTTAATATATACTTGTGATATGCCTGTGAGCAATAATATCTATATTTCTACTTTTGCCGATGATACAGCCTGTATGAGTGTGCACGAAAACCCTTATGAGGCATACCGCAATCTCCAGGAACATATCACTCAGCTGGAAATATGGTTGAACTTATGGAGAATTAAAGTCAATGAACAAAAGTGTGTCCATATAACGTTCACCCTGAGAAGAGGTACTTGCTCCCCCATTCGAATCAACAATCAAAATATTCCTCAACATTCCCAAGTGAAATACCTTGGTATACACCTTGATCGAAGACTTACATGGAAACATCATATTGACTCTAAATTAACTCAGATGAAACTTAAGTTAACTCAAATATATTGGTTGATTGGCAGAAATTCAACACTCAGCCTAGACTGCAAACTTTTATTATACAAGTCGCTTTTGAAGCCAATATGGCGCTACGGAATTCAGTTATGGGGCACTGCTTCAGCTTCCAATGTCGAGAGAATCCAACGAAGGCAAAACAAAATTTTACGGTTAATAACATCGGCTCCATGGTATATCCAAAATTCTATTATACATCGTGATTTAAATATGCCACTAGTGACTGAAGAAATTGCAAAATACGCAGGCAAATATTTAACAAAACTCGAATCACATCCTAATCCGCTTGCTCGTAATATTTTGAACTTTACTGGACACATCCGATTAAAAAAGAGGGACACACAGGCTCTTATACCTAACACTCCAGATGGGACTACTTGAAAATACTTTCCCCCCCCCCCTTTTTTTATTATTACTACTAATGTATTATTTATAACTACCACTAAGTTTATGTCCGACACTGGTCGGGCCTAATAATTTTTTTTTTTTATAGATTTAAGATTTGAATACTTATTGTTAGTTCATATATGAAGATCCAATAAATAAATACATGCATTACAAAAAAAAAAAAAAAAAAAAAAAAAAAAATATGAATACAGCGGTACCGTTGGTGCTACTCTTTAGTAGCTACTTTTAGCAATTTGCAACTTTTTCGACTGCTTGGATACTATTGTGCTACCTTTACAAAATGCATCCAAATTTTACACTTTTTCTAATTTTTGCCACTTTTTACTGAACGCAGATATACTTTTTGGCCTTTTGGTTTTATTAGTATATTCAAAAATTGTTTTAGTTAAATTATGTAGTGAAGTTTTGTGAAGAATTAATAGAAGCGATAAAAGACTGATTTTATTAAAGTATTTATTTAGATCCGGTATCTATTAAATTGTTTCCGTTCTTAGTAATATAATAAGCGAACTTGAGTTAAAGTTACGCGTATTAGTAAAGCTACGGTCACACTGGTCAAACATTTGCCCAAAAAAGCGTAAAAACTAAATGACAATGAAAAGTCTTTCAATTCAGACAAAAATTTGCAAAGTTAAGAAGTATCCAATATTGTTGGATTCTATGACATTGTCTATTAGTTGTGTTCGAAACTGTTTTATATGATAAACAAGTGTCGAGATCAAAACTTTTTTCTTTAGTGTTGTTTGTTGGTTACGCGTTTTGGGGCAAATGTCTTATAAGTGTGACCGTAGCTTAAACTAAGCAAATAAAGAATACTGTGATGTGATTTTCAAAATATCTCAACTTAAAATCTTGGTACAGCAATTTATCAAGTTGCTCGGATGAAAATTTATATTCAAAGTTGTTTACATTTGCTTCATATATTTATGTATATTTAGTTAGCTGTATGATATTACTCCTGCTGAACGGTCCTTTTTTTAAATTGGGATCGTTAGAAAATAAATTAGCTAACGACCTGAAAGTTGAAACTTTTCATTCCGTGATAGGTATCTGCTATAAGTTTGTAGCAAAGTGATTTAGAAGATTGGACACAGAGGATACCAGAGTTGAAGGAAGTGTCTTCTGAAAAAAGCTAGAATTATCTATGACGCAGGTTCTGCGTCTGAAAGGGACAACTGTAGTATATTTGTTATTAAGATTTTAACAACATAATCAAAACAAACAAGAGCAACTTTGTATTTTGTGAAATGAAAACGTGTACACTGTACATATATACACATTTACAAAATTAAATGAAAGGGTTTGTTGCATTGAATTAAAAAAAAATAGAGTGTGAAAAAGATTATTGGTATTAAAAAGTAATTAAAATTTATTTCCAAATGATTCCTGATTTGACTTTAAGAATTTTCATTGTACAATTTTAATTTTTACTATTTATTTACAAACATCGCACAGCGAGTGAGGTTACAGAGTATAAAATGAAAATAAGCTAAAACTGCCACCATTAAAGGAGGTTTAAGAAAGACGCAGTAACTGAGTGAACGAGACGTCAGAAAACACTGTCTCGTGAGATATCTGGAGAGTTCTCGTGGTATCTTCATAGCGAACAGTCGGTTAGCGGAATTTTTCTTACTTACAAAAAATTAAACAAACAAAAAATACTCGTAGTACATATTATTCGTAATAGGTACATACTGTCTTTAATAAATAAGCTTTATGCTTTGCTGATATTTTTCACATAGTAAAAATAACAAAAACAAAAAAAAAACCGCAAACAAAAAAAATTAAACAAAATGATATTGAGGAATACTATCGGGTGTTTTTTTAAGAGGTATAGCATTTTGAATTGAGATAAAACACAAAAAAGTCGTTTAAATGTCCATCAATTTGGCTTTATTGGAAGCATAATTTTATGCCATTTATGCTTAATAATAATTTCAAGCATGTGGCCGCCGCGGCTGGCTCAAATAAAGCCAATTCTACAGGTCCAATTTTCAACCACTTTTTCGAGCATATGGGGCCGTATGTTGGCAATAACGCCACGAATGTTGGCTTCCAAGTCCCCTAACGTTTCTGGTTTGTTGGCGTAGACGAGCGACTTCACATATCCCCAAAGAAAATAATCCTATGGTGTCAAATCACACGATCTTGGTGGCCAATTGACAGGTCCATTCCGCGAAATTATGCGCTCATCGAATGTTTCCTTCAATAAATCGATTGTGACGTGCGCTATGTGGCATGTAGCGCCGTCTTGTTGGAACCACAACTCATCCACATTCATGCCATCCAATTCGGGAACAAAATAGTCGGTTAGTCGGCTCCAATTGCTGTGCACGGTGGCGAATCGATTCATTCGGGTCCTCTTCAACACTTTGCTCTACAGCGGCAATTGTTTCTTCGGTGCGCACTGTTCGACGTCTCTGCGGATGCGTATTATCACATAGAGTAAGCGTAGTGCGAAAACGATCCATGGTTAACCGAATTAATTGCTCTGATGGACGATTATGTCGACCATAAAATGGACGGAGCTTGCGGTAAACTTCGCGAACTGAACCATTATTTTCGAAATAAATTTGCACGATTTGCAAGCGTTGTTCTTTTGTCAACCCGTCTATGATAAAATGGCAAACCAAACTAAATATTAATCACTTAACAGCTGGCGAAATGGCCGCCAGTTAAAAAAGTGATGCCAACTTAAAGTTCTATACCTCAATAAAAAACACCCATTATATATATGTGTACATCTAAACAAATAAACAATCATAAATAACAAAAACAAAAAAAAGACCGCAAACATAAAAAAACACAAACAAATATCCCTTGAGGAATTCTTTGTATGAGTGCCTCAAATACAAAAAAAATTGAAGTGAGTTCTAACGGCAGAAATGCTTATTTTACTGTGAGTTCTGAAACTCTTAATGAAAAAAATATAAATAATAAAGCTGATGAAAGTCTTTTTTTAACGTCAAAGCCAATTTTTCGTCAGCGATCAACTTCGCTTTGTCCAATGCCAAATAGTAATGATGCATTAACATTACAGTTGCCTAGTACTTCTTCATATAAGCCAGTAATATCATCCCCTTCAGGCTCGTGTTCATCATTTAACAAAGTTATCACTACAGATAACAGCGGCTCGAAACTCAAGGTACAAGTCGGAATGGACAGATATATAACCGTGGTAAAGCGTGGGCGAAGCCCGAATTCTTCAAAAATTTCATCTGCTCCAAAAATGTCTAGGGATAACAGCGCACCCTCAACTAATCGCCAAAACCGCTTCGAAATTTTGCAAGATGACAACGACAAACCCGAGGTATCCTCGAATAAAATATCCAAGCCGCCACTAATCTATTTGAGACAAAAAAATTCAAATGCCCTTATTAAAAAATTAGTTTCGGTCATTGGTGAGAATAAATTTCACATTGTTCCAATAAAACGTGGAAACATAGATGAAACTAAAGTCCAAATTTATGACGAAAAAGATTTCCGCAAAATGGTTGCTGAATTTGAAAAAAATAAAACCAGCTTCTACACATACCAGCTTAAGAGCGCTAAAGGCATGCAGATCGTATTGAAGGGCATAGATTCTTATGTTGTTCCCGAAGAAATAAAAGATGCACTCGTCCTCCAGGGGTTTAAGGTAAGAAATGTGTCCAATATAATAAACAGAGAGAAGATTCCCCGACCCTTATTTCGTGTTGAACTTGAGCCTAATGATATAAAATTGAAAAAAAATGAGACGCATCCAATTTATAATTTGAAATACCTCTTGTACCAAAAAATCACAGTTGAAGAGCCACATAAGCGTTCAGGTCCTGTACAGTGCCATAATTGCCAAGAATATGGCCATACAAAAACTTACTGCAATTTACCCTCTGTTTGTGTTGTGTGCGGCGAATTACAGGGCACTGCTAGTTGCAATAAGCCAAAAGATCAAAGTGATAAAAAATGCAGTAATTGTGGAGGTAATCACACCGCTAACTACAGAGGTTGTCCTGTGTACTCTTTCATAAAGAAGACTTTGGTGCAAAAACCTAAATTAGCTCCAGCTCAATCAGCAAACGCTTACTCTGCCACTTTTGCGCAAATGAGCCAACCAGTTACTTCCCGTGTATCGTATGCAGATGCTGCTAAGACAAATTCAATTCCCACACAAAATGTTTCCCCGCCAAATAATTCAAAAAATACTGACGCAAGCTTTAATTTTAATCGCCTTGAAGCCACTATTGAAAATCTGGTGCAAACTATAAACAATTTTACAACAAATATGACTAGCATGATGCAAGAAATGCTGCGAATGCAGAATACTCTGCTTCAAGCATTAATTAATAAGCCATGAACACGTTAACAATATGTGTCTGGAACGCAAACGGCATTCGCCAACATAAAAATGAACTTGAGCACTTCCTCACGGAAAAAAATATTGATGTAATGTTAGTATCTGAGACTCATTTGACTTCGAGAAGTCTTTTTAAAATTTATGGCTACACTATATATGATACAAAGGACCCTAGAGGAAGGGCTTGCGGTGGATCAGCAATTCTAATAAAGTCAAGACTCAAGCACTATGTTATTGATAACATTTGTGAAGAACACCTACAAGCAACAAATATTGGCATTGAAAGTTTTTGTACAAATTTTGTTATATCATCAATTTACTCCCCTCCCAGATTTTCAATCACTGAGAATCAATATGAGGATTTCTACAAATCTCTTGGACCTTGTTTTGTAGCAGCTGGCGACTACAATGCTAAGCATACGTTCTGGGGTTCGCGTCTTATTACCCCCAGAGGTCGAGCATTGTTCAACACTATTTCAAAAATGGGCTTGGATGTCATTTCGAGTGGGGAGCCCACTTATTGGCCTACTGACATACAAAAAATTCCGGATGTTATAGATTTTGGCGTCATAAAAAATATCTCTAGGGATTTAATTCAAGTTCAAGCTTCTCTTGATCTTTCGTCCGATCACTCTCCGACGATCATTACAATTTGTAGTCCCTTAAGAAGTAACTTACCTGACCCATATGTGAAGATGATCAATCGTGTTAGTTGGCTGGGGTTCAAAAAATATCTCAGTAGTCATTGTACGGAAAACATTACGCTTAGAACATCCGATGATATTGAATCTAACATTGCCAATCTCAGCGAGAATATTAAACAGGCTGCTGAACATGCCATTATCTCCCATCCGCAGACTGGGTGTAATAAAATTTATTCTACAGACATTGAACGTCTCGTACGTGAAAAAAGAAGAGCTAGAAGGGAATGGCAACAGCACAGATCACCACAAAATAAAATCAGATTTAAAGAGTGCACTAAACGACTCCAAGAGTTGCTTGCGTCTGAAAAAACTGCATCTCTTAAAAATTATCTGGAAGGTCTTGATGTCACATCAGCGTCTAATTACTATTTGCGGCGCGCTGCTAGAAAGCTTAAAACACATAAAGTTAAAGACGCGTGATTTACAAAAATTAATTGCCGAACTCAACCCGAAGAAAGCTCCGGGTATTGATGGAATTAGTAACCAGATGCTTATGAACTTGCCTCGTATTGCAATGAGAATCCTATTATTCATATTTAATGCCATTTTACGACTGGAGTATTATCCACACAGCTGGAAGCTTGCCAAGGTTAAAATGATTCCAAAGCCGGGCAAAGATCTAACCAAGGCTGAGTCATATAGGCCAATAAGTCTACTATCAACTATGTCAAAGCTTTTCGAAAAACTGCTCAAAACAAAATTGTCCCGAATTCTAATTAGTAGTGGGTGCATACCAGACCATCAATTTGGTTTTAGAAGTCAGCATAGCACCATTGAACAAACTCACAGACTGGTTCAATTTATAAGAAGAACTTTTGAGGAAAAAAAGTATTGTTCTGCGCTCTTTATTGACGTTTCCCAGGCATTTGATAAAGTGTGGCATGAAGGCCTAATTTTAAAATTGAAGACTTACTTACCAATAAACATTTTAAATATTTTGGAAAGTTACATTATTTCCCGTAAGTTCACTGTTGTAGAAGGAGACTTTACGAGTAGGCCTGAAACTATTTCATCCGGTGTGCCACAGGGGAGCATACTGGGACCAGTTTTATACTTGATTTATACTTGCGATATGCCTGTGAGCAGTAGTATCCATACTTCCACATTTGCCGACGATACAGCCTGCCTTAGTATGCACGAAAACCCTGATGAGGCATCCCGCAAACTCCAAGAACACATAAGCCAGATGGAGCTTTGGTTAAACTTATGGAGAATTAAAGTCAATGAACAAAAGTGTGTCCATATAACGTTCACCCTAAGAAGAGATACTTGCTCCCCCATTCGGATTAACAATCAAGTTGTTCCTCAACATTCACATGTGAAATATCTTGGTTTACACCTTGATCGACGACTTACATGGAAACATCACATTGACTCTAAGTTAACTCAAATGAAACTTAAATTAACTCAGGTACATTGGCTGATTGGTAGAAATTCAACACTTAGCCTAGACTGCAAACTTTTAATATACAAGTCACTTCAAATATACATCGCGATTTGAATATGCCACTAGTGACTGAAGAAATTGTAAAATACGCAGACAAATATCTAACAAAACTCGAGTCACATCCTAATCCGCTTGCTCGTAATATTTTGAACTTTACTGGGCACATCCGCTTAAAAAAGAGAGATACACGGGCGCTAATATTCAACACTCTAGATGATGAAGCTGCTTGAAAACACTTTTTTCTTTTTGTTGCTTATCACTACTTATGTATTATTAATAACTATCACTAAGCTTATGTCCGACATTGGTCGGGCCTAATAATTTTTTTATAGATTTAAGATTTGTATACTTATTGTTAGTTCATATTTGAAGATACAATAAATAAAAAAAAACATGCATTAAAAAAAAAATATCTGGAGACTGGATTCCAAATAATGAACTTATTCAAAAGTGCAGATATACATTTTTAGATTTTAATTGAACTATAGTCAATTTAATCAGAAATAATTTTTAGTCAGGCTTAAGTTCAGTAATTTCAATTTTCACTAATGGAAAGCTTTTTATACGTCCGGAAAAGTCCTACTTTTAACTAACTTTAAGTTGTAATAATGGCCCTAAGTTTGTTTTATATAGCTAAGTAGCAATTGCTATAACCGGGTGTCCTAAGACACCTCTCACCTTTTTGTGTTATTTTATATATTTGGTATAAACCAATGTACATATGTATTAGTAATAATCATTAAATTTTGGTTCTAGTTATCAACAATAATTTTCCGTTTTTCATATATTAATTGTCTACTGGGTCTGCCGCCCAAAGTAATATATCCATAACTATTTTGATATGCGCAATAAATTTATAGTGATTTAAACTAATAATTCTACAATCATAGGTTCCTCATCTAAAGATTAAATGTGTTTCTTTAGTTTGTCTTCATAAACGATCACTAGTAGTACCTGAAATACTCATGAATTCCAACACTTGCTGGGATCCCCACAGAGGTTCACTGATTTTGAGCAATAATCAAAACATTTACGTCATCAGATTAAGCATACAATATTCAGGATAAATTTTAATTTTTGTATACCATGGTCACTTATTCTTATTTAATAACTAGGGAAAGGATTTTCATGTAAATACATGTTTTCTGTCGCTGGTAGTAGATCAACGTAAATAAAATATCTTTGCGAATCAACAAATTTGCGACAAAATGGCATCGATTTGTTACTGCATATTTTTGCATATTTTATAATAAATACATATTTTTGCATATTTCATTGTAAATGTATATTTTTAATACATTTTTTATTTTTTTATGGTATAAATCTAATTTTGGTTCTTTTTATTAGATGTAAATTATTTAAAAGCTGCAGTTTTTACGACTGTGTAAGAAAAAAAAGAGGAAAACGAGAAAAATTAACGATCGCATTTTTGGTGATATTATTCGATATTGAAAAACACCGTATGACTCCTTCAAGTTTTTTTACTTAAAATTTCTTTAATTTTATTAATAGAAATATAGTATCCGACAGTCTTCTGCCTAATTGATAAAAAAGTGTGCTCTGAAAGGCAGAAGAAATGAAGAGATAAAAATAAATTAGAAATAGTTAACAAACAAATTATGGACTTAAAATATATGCAACAAATTGGATCAATAGTTTATAGTTCAAAAGAACGAAAATTAAAAACTGAATGTTCGAACAAACGAAATAGAAGCATTTAACATTCATTTTTATTGCATAAAATTTTTTTCACAGTTAAAAAAAATATTTATTCATTCAGGTACGTAACTAAAAGTTAGACTGAACTTTATTTCGTATTCCATATGATTTGACAAAATATTTATTAAGAAGTCATTGAAGCTGAGCTTTTTATGTTTTTAAGTTTTTAATGTTATTAAATGTTGAAAAAAGAGTTGATAAATGCATATTTTATCAGGTTTAAATGCATATTTTTATATTTTTACTGCATATTGTATGTACATAAAACGTGATTTTAAATGCATGAAAATCCTTTCCCTATTAATAACTTTTAAATTTTTTTTTTATTTTTTTTTTTTTGGTAAGGCGAATTTTTCATCAAATGGAATAATTACTTTATGTTGGTCTGGCATCACTCCACGCTTATTCGTTTTGATACAACCAAAAAGCTTTTATTTAAATGTTTTTGTTTCGAGACTAAAGAGAGATAAATATAAGAGAATATTTTATTTTTTTTCTCTTATCTTTAGAAAACAAAACAAGTGGTTGCTAATCACAAAAACAACTGCATGAAAATTGCGGTATTATTTTTATATGCTTTTTGTTTGTGTATTTTTCTGAAATTTTGCAGTTTTAAGCAACTTTATTTTAAATTAAATTTGCTTATACATACACACATATATGTGTTTATACCTATATGTACGTAAGTATGTAGTATATGATCATGTGTGACGTGTAAAGTAGAAATGTTTTGGTCGCAAGTTAAGGAAATTAGTTGTACTCACCGCAGTTTCTGGCATACATATGTACATAAGTACATACGTATGTATGTATTAACTTTTGTTGACCTTCAAAGCTGGTGGCCTAAACTTTTTGGATTTCTGATTTTATTCGTCCCTTCAGTTTATGAGACGAAATTTAAATTGGGATCTTTTCGATATGCCCCCTTGAAATTCTCTGTTGTTTCCAGCTTCTATCGTTCTGTTTTTTAATATGTATTTATTAACTTATGTATTTTTTGTTTGTTTTTTATTTCATTTTCCTTCCTTATTTTATGTTTTCATTAAAAAATGTCTTTGCTTGAAACAATTTTTTTTCTTTTTCCTTTAAAAAAAAGCAAAATGTAAATTATCCGAGTTGGCTGCGTTTTGTTCACTAGTAAGAATATTATTGAGTGTGGCAGATTTTTTTACTTTGA
Source organism: Tachina grossa (assembly GCA_949987645.1). Lineage (NCBI taxonomy): Eukaryota > Metazoa > Arthropoda > Insecta > Diptera > Tachinidae > Tachina > Tachina grossa. Next base: position 46,778,146 of record OX465277.1, read on the forward strand.
TTTGTGAGTAAAACCAGCTTTCGGTAAGTGAGTTTTTGGACTGTGTGATTAATGTATGTATGCATGTGTGTATTTGTTTAAAGTTGCCAGTGGTTTTAATTGCCCGAAAGGACCATGTTTATACGTGGGGTATGCTGGATGTGAGTTAGTCTTACGAGGAGTTTTAGAGTAACATACGGTGGTGTATGCTTTATATGATAAAAGGGCAGGAGGGGATTCCTGTATAGATTATCGGTTTAAGTGACCTTTGTAACAACAATGGCAAACCTGACTTATGAGCAAGGAGAGATAATGGGATCGTGGGTTTTCACAAATGGAAATAAAGCTTCTTTTGAAATTCAGTTTGTACTTACATTATTTATTGAATTCAAAGATTAACAATTATGTATACTTATGCCCAAATAAAGTGGGAGGAAGTCTTCTCTCTATGACGGAAATTGACAATCTATTATTTAATTTTAAAAAAAATCATGGTGCGCAGTAAACGCGGCGAATTCGACCACAAAAGATATATCCACAATAAAGGCAGAGGTGGAAATTCGCAATTATAAAAAAAATTTGGTTAGTTTAAGCAGTGAAACTGGCTTGAACAGATGGTTTCATCTTCAGCGTATGACAGGGCAAACTATAGCGGAAATACCAAGCAGTGTCAGTAACAGGGGCCACAAATGTCAGTTAAGTAGTCACCTCCAGCGGATGGTAACACAAGTTTCAGTTGAAAGACGAGACAGAACAAGAACTAAAGCCTACAAGTATGGAAGAGGAAGTCGTCTCCAACGTAATTACAAGGCGTATAGAAAACGAAGAAAGAGAAAGGTGATGATGTGCCTATTCTAGACGAATAGGCTTAATTGGGCGGCAGTATTACGTAAAATTATTCCTACAGGGTTAATGCAAAGAACTAACTAGAAGTATTTAACTAAAGCACTAAACGTACACACATATTCACGTGCAAACACTACAGCAACAACAATAATTGTGTACATAGCTACTGACATACACACATAGAAATAAAAGCGCGAGCACTTATGGTAACCACCCTGTACTACCGGTAGCACACCGCTTTGCCAACACAAGAGTTGTTACTTTGAAATTCAAAAATAACGGCCAATCGAATTATCTACAAACGCATAAAAGCAGCAACATGAATTTTCCCGATTGTGCTAGAGGACTGTTTGAACATCTGGTTACCAATAGTAAATGACATTACAGATGTCAACGTGCATAGATGCCATTACTGAGTACAGATATGTTATTACGCCATCTATCGGGCGAACATTCGAAAACCGGTTCCTGTACTATAAAAAGAGGCAGTTTTTGTGAAAAAGAGTTCAGTGCTAATCAGAAAATAGTCGAGTTGACATCGTTAAGTCAGTGCTAATCAGAAATTAGTCGAGCCAGCTTCGTTGAAAGTGGATAATAACGATAAGAAGTTCTTAAGTAAAGACAAGTTGTAATTTGCTTAATTAAGAATAAAAAGGAAGAACAGTAGCAAATAAGAATTGTGTGTTATTTATTTTTATTTCTGAGCAATCAAAAGAACTCTCACATTTAATAAAATTTAAACGTAACATTCGGTGTCAAAAGTGGGATTGCAAAATTAAAATAAAAATTATAAATTAATTTAAAAATAATTAATTTGTAATACAAGAAAGAATGAAATTTCAAGAGCTTAAGGTGGAGCAACTCAAGAAAGTGTTGAACAATCTGGACTTGCCAACAACTTGTAACAAGATCGAACTACAGAAAATATTGTTGGAAGAGTTCCAGCGGCGCAACATCGACATAGCAAGCTATGAGTTCGATGAAAAAGAAGAAATTGAGGTATGTACTCGTGCAACAACAACCAACACAGACATCAGCGCGATGTTGGCTGCCATGGTGAGTGAAATAAAAGCGGTCAATGAGAAAATGGAGGCAAATAATGAGAAAATGGAGGCAAACAATGACAAGCTTCTAGGCCAAATGGATGAGAGACTTCAGGAGTCGTCTAAAGCTATGAAGGCTGATTTTCAAGAAATTTATAGAGCCAACAACGAGAAAATGCTAGCTGAAGTACGAGAAACATCTAAGGCTACGAATGAGAAACTTCAAGAAATTTCTGAGGCCATAAAAAGACGGGCATATGGTAAAGAAATGCAAGTCAGTAAATCTGACGAAAAGAATACTGGCTTGGATGACATTTCTGGCAAAGAGGAAAACGTTGACCGAAGACTGAAGGCAGAAGATGAAATTAGCAGTGGACAGTGTTAACAAGTTGGACGTGACCCAGAAGTTTCCAGCAAAGAAAATGAAGCTAGTAACGTAGAAGATGTACATGTGGTCTGTGAAACAGCGAAACAAGCTATGGGTGAAATGGTCCCGCTTGCTCAGGGTAAAGAAACTGCTACAGTATAGAAAGCGCACAGTATAAAAGTAGTCAGGAAGAAGAAGACATTTTCTATAAAGAACCTCAAGCGTGTGGTAAGGCAAACTCTAGTCAAGGGACAAAGTATAGTCAGAGCCAAGTACCATAAATGTGGAATGGTAAGGCAAGCTCTAGTCAAGGGACAAGGTAGAGTCAGAGCCAAAGGCCATACGTGTGGAAGGAGTGGTCATCTCCAGTGTATGGTAAGGGAAGCTCTAGTCAAGGGACAAGGTAGAGTAAGAGCCAAAGGCCATAAATGTGGAAGGATTTGTCATCTACAGCGTACGGCAAGGCAAGCTGTAGTGGAAATACCAGGCAGATTCAGTACCGTGGGCTGCAAATGTCAAAGATGGTTTCATCTTCAGCGTACGACAGGACAAGCTTTAGCGGAAATGCCAAGCAGAGTCAGTACCAGGGGCCACAAATGTCAGCGAAGTAGTCACTTCGAGCGGATGCTAACACAAGTCCCAGTTGAAAGTATAGAAGAGGAAGTTGTCTCCAACGTAATTACAAGGCGTATAGAAAATGAAAAAAGGGAAAGGCAATGATGTCCCTATTCGGGACGAATAGACTTAAGTGGGCGGCAATCTTACGTTAAAATATACATACAGGGTTAATGCAAAGAACTATCTAGAAGTATTTAACTAAAGCACTAAACGTACACACATATTCACGTGCAAACACTATAGCAACCCAGCAAAAAATTTCAAAAAAGTAATCGAGTTTGGAATTAAGCATTTTTGGTGGAAGCTGTTCCTTACTGGATTACCAACTTAATGATTTCAACAAGGCGTAAAACTAAAATAATCGATTCTTGAGAAGTACTTACCTTTTTTTATTTGGAAACTTGTTCACGTAATCTATTTAATCTAAAAAAATCATTCTCTTCATTTAGCACTTGTACATAATTTTTTTACATTTTAGGTAATGAGATTTGTAAGCGAGTAATGAAATTTGGCAATTAGAAAAGTAAGTCATTATATGGCAAGTAGTTCTGATGGTAATGTGAAATTTTTTGCTGGGAACAACAATAAATGTGTACATAGGTACAGACATACACACATACAAATAAAAGCGCGAGAACTTATGGTGACCACCTTGTACTACCAGTAGCACACCGCATTGCCAACATAAGAGTCGTTACTTTGAAATTCAAAAATAACGTCCAATCGAATTATCTACAAATGCCTAGAAGTAGCAACATGAATTTTCCCGATTGTACTAGAGGACTGTTTGAACATCTGGCTACCAATATTAAATGACAATACAGATGGCAACGTGCGTAGATGCCATTACTAAGTAGAGACATGTTATTACGGCAACCATCGGGCGAACATTCGAGAGCTAGTTCCTGTACTATAAAAAGAGCCAATCTGTGTGAAAATGAGCTCAGTGCTAGTCAGAAAGTAGCCGAGTTGACATCGTTAAGTCAGTGCTAATCAGAAATAAGTCGAGGCAGCTTCGTTGAAAGTGGATAATAACGATAAGAAGTAGTTAAGTAAAGACAAAGTTGTAATTTCCTTAGTTAAGAATAAAAAGGAAGAACAGTAGCAAATAAAAATTGTGTGTTATTTATTTTTATTTTTGAGCAATCAAAAGAACTCACACGTTCAATAAAATTTAAACGTAACAATATAAAGGTGAAAAAATTATAGTTTTATTTTATCATTATTTTAATATGTAAATAAATGAATAAGATAAAAAGTCAAGGCAAATGCCGACTCAAAACTACTAAAAGTTCTGAGGGGATTATATTGTGAAGCTGTTTCTTCTGTTTAAGAAGTAAGTACAAATATTGTTTTTTTCATGTATTTATTTATTGTATCTTCATATATGAACTAACAATAAGTATTCAAATCTTAAATCTATAAAAAAAAATTATTAGGCCCGACCAGTGTCGGACATAAACTAAGTGATAGTTATAAATAATACATTAGTAGTTATAATCAAAAAACGGGAAAAAGTATTTTCAAGTAGTCCCATCTGGAGTGTTAGATATAAGAGCCGGTGTCTCCTTCTTTTTTAGGCGGATGTGTCCAGTAAAGTTCTAAATATTACGAGCAAGCGGATTAGGATGTGATTCGAGTTTTGTTAAATATTTGCCTGCGTATTTTGCAATTTTTTCAGTCACTAGTGGAATATTTAAATCACGATGTATAATAGAATTTTGGATGTACCATGGAGCCGATGTTGTTAACTGTAAAATTTTGTTTTGCCTTCGTTGGATTCTCTCAACATTGGAATCTGAAGCAGTGCAACATAAGTGAATTTTGTAGCACCATATTGGCTTCAAAAGCGACTTGTAGAGTAAAAGTTTGCAGTCTAGGCTAAGTGTTGAATTTCTATCAATCAGCCAATGTACCGGAGTTAATTTAAGTTTCATTTGAGTTAACTTAGAGTCAATGTGATGTTTGCATGTAAGTCGTCGATCAAGGTGTTTACCAAGATATTTCACATGTGAATGTTGAGGAACAACTTGATTGTTAATCCGAATAGGGGAGCAAGTATCTCTTCTTAGGCTGAACGTTATATGGACACACTTTTGTTCATTGACTTTAATTCTCCATAAGTTTAACCAAAGCTCCATCTGGCTAATGTGTTTGTTAAAGAACATACATACATATATTTACTTTCATAAATAAAATAAATAAACAGACAACATAGTCTACAATCATACACACATACATTCATACACAACGATATTTTGCTGTTATTAACAAACATACAATCATACATAATTATAAGTTATTAACATTTAATTAATTGCTTACACATCATAAGGTTCATTAACCATTGCTAAGGAAATTTGCTTATTAATTAATTGTTTAAATACAGAGTGCATTTACCTCATTTATAAATTAGGTAATGTTATTGTGTTCACTCAAACAATATTAATATTGCACATGTTATTATCTATAAGCTAAGCACTTTTATTAATTCTTAATTTTATATAAAAGAAAGTAAAAATAAATCATGTTTTAACTCGTTTTCAATAAGCATATCAACAGTGTTTTATTACTGAACGGCTTCCTTCAAGTTGCAAGTGCTTGTAAGGAATAACTATTTGGGAACCTAGTGCTAGTTCAAATTTATGTGTTTGAACTAATCAACACTAGCCCATTCACAAACATTTTGGTGACCCCGACGTGATTGCCTTAACAGGGCTATTACAAACGTTGACACCATTAGAGGAAAATTAATCGCCAGAGTTTTATACAATCAAGGCAGACACAATAAAAAATCTATGGAATCAAGTCCAAACCTTGTATGATGAGGTATGGCAACAGACCAAAGATCCTTCAACATTAGGATTAAATCAAAATGAATATAATGATTTGGAAGACTTAGTGCAATATACATTAATACAACTCGCAGTAAATACAAATAAACAAAAGGAGAGCGGTGTTAGCGGACGTAGCATAGCATATTCAACACAATTACGAGCAGAGCTATCATCACACAGTTCACTACCGCTTCCAAAAATTGTTATTCCCCACTTCAATGGAAACTATTTGAAGTGGATGCAATTTTATGAACTATTTCAAGAAATGGTACACAAGCAACCACTTCCAAGCGTACAGAAAATGTGGTATTTCAAAACCAATTTGTCAGGGGAAGCTGGCAAACTGATAAGTCACTTAGCTTTATCAGAAGAAAACTACACCACAGCGTGGTCGCTACTTTATGAACGGTACAACAACAAAAAAGTACTGGTAGCTACATTGATTGAACAAATTCTGAATCAGCCGCCCAGGGGAACATAATCTCCTGCATCAGTAAAGGCTCTTCATGATACCACAAAAGAATGCTTGCTGGCATTGAACAATTTAAACATCAACACATCGTCATGTGATGCCATATGCATTCAATTATTGCTGAAAAAAATGGAACGAACCATTTACATTCGATTCATGCAATCACTACAAAAGCCAAAAGAAGTGCCTACAATTAGTGAATTATTGTCGTTTCTAGAAAGGCAATTCAAATCAATGAAATCGATTGGGCACAAAGAAAAATCAACCAATCATCAAACTACAAGCAAGGCTATAACTGCTGTAGCATCAGGAGAAGGTAGCATCAAATGTAAGCTGTGCAACAACAGTAACCATCGCATTCACCATTGTAAGCAATTCATTGCAATGAAAGAACATGACCGACTAAAATGGGTACAACAACACGGATTATGTGTGAACTGTTTCAAGGCCAATCATTCAGCAAAGGCATGTCCTCATGGTAATTGCAAGAAATGTAATAATAAACACAACACGTTATTACATTTGCCACCAAAATCACAGCATATAGGTATCTCAAGTTCACCCCTTCAGTTGACTAACCAAAAACAACAAGAGACTACAAGCAACGCAGTTGCAGTCTCTTCAGCCTCGACTGCATCTGAAGCTAAGAACCAAAGCTACGTCATCTTTGCTACGGCAAGAGTCATCATCAAGGCCGCAAATGGCAATTCAAGTGAATTTAAAGCCATACTAGACTCAGGATCACAAGTCAACATTGTGAGTGAACGACTTATCAAAAAATTATCCCTTTCAACTACAGAAGCCCCATTATGCGTTGATGGAGTTGGATGAATCCAGAAAAAAGCACATAAACGCATTAATGTGCAAATGTTATCCAGAGATCATAACGTCTCAACAAACTTGGAAGCCTTCGTGTTACCCGGCATCATCCCAGTGCAACCGAGTCATATTATCAATGTTTCATATTGGAAAATTCCAAAGGGCATTCATCTGGCGGACCACAAGTTTAACATGCCAGACAAAATTGATATTCTTCTTGGCGCCGAGTTCTACTTCAGCCTGATACAACCTGGTACGATAAAGTTAAGCGACAGTCTTCCAATACTTCAAAATACGTCACTTGCGTGGGTTGTAGGTGGATCAATCAAAGAGCACACTCTGTCTTGCTCATCCTCGCCATTGACGTGCGCAGTATTTGGTAATGAAAGGTCATTAGAAGAATCAATAGAACAACTATGGAAACTCGATGAAGAAGAAACGAACGCGAAAATATTGTCTCCGGCAGAAAATCTGTGTGAAAATCATTTCAACCAACATATAAGGAATAATTCTGATGGGCGCTTCATCGTCAGCTTACCATTTAAAGAGAATCCAACTGCAATAGGCCACTCACACCAATTGGCTTACAATAGATTCATTAGTTTGGAAAATCGGCTCCATAAGAACGAAAATATGAGACGTGAGTACATTAAGTTTATGAGAGAATATGAGCAATTGGGTCACATGGAAAAGGTTAACATACACAATATATTTAATCCAAGATATTTTATTCCACAATATTGCGTGCTAAAGCCCGAGAGTACATCAACAAAACTTAGAGTAGTGTTCGACGCTTCCGCTAAAACGTCAACAGGATACTCGTTAAATGACTTAATGTATACTGGCCCTACTGTACAAAGTGATTTATTTTCGATTCTACTTAGATTTTGCATGCCTAAATTCGTATTTACAACTGACATCCTGAAAATGTATCGTCAAATACTAATCAACCCAGCCGACCATCAGTATCAGTTATCATTTGGAGAGAGGACCCTTCATCACCAATTAATTATTACAGGTTGAACACCGTTACCTACGGCATTCGAGCAGCACCATACTTGGCCGCAAGGTGCTTACAACGTATTGCAGAAGAAAATACAGCACGATACCCACTCGGCTCTCAGATGCTAAGAGACAACTTTTATGTGGATGATGGTCTCTGTGGCTCAGATAGTATAAATTTGGCGATTGAGACTCAATGGCAACTACAAATGATACTTCAGGAACATGGCTTCATCCTGAAAAAATGGTGCTCAAATAATGAAAGGCTGCTGAAAGATGTACCCCACAGTGACAGAGTAGTTGATTTATATCTTGATGGCAACAGTAATAAAACAATAAAAACTTTGGGTTTACATTGGGTGCCCAAAGATGATCAGTTTTGCATCAAAGTAAAACACAATGAGCTCCAAGTAATCTCAAAACGGACAGTTACATCAGAGCTTGCAAAATTATTTGATCCTCTGGGTCTCCTTGCTCCTGTTGTTGTCAAGGCAAAAATCTTTATCCAACAACTGTGGCAGCATTCGTTAGATTGGGATGAACCATTACCTCACAATCTTCAAATGACTTGGGAGAGTTTCCGAAATGATTTGAAAACACTAGATGAGTTCAAAATTGCGATACATATATTCTGCGGTGGCATTCCAGTAAAAACACAGCTTCATATATTCGCAGATGCATCTGAAAAGGCCTATGGTGCAGTTGTATACATTCGCGCAAAACTTAAAGATGGAACAATAATTGTTCGACTGCTATGTGCAAAATCAAGAGTAGTCCCCATTACCTCGGTTAGAGCTATGTGCTGCGGTCATAGCAGCCCAACTCGCTCATCGAGTAAAAACGGATCTGTCCCTACAAAATCAATCTATGTTCTTGTGGACTGATTCCGAAATTGTTTTATCATGGATTAACTCACAATCATCTTCTTATAAAACGTTTGTGGCAAATAGAATTTCAACCATTCAGTCATTAACAATAGCAGACCAGTGGCGTCATGTAAAATCAAAAGATAGTCCTGCTGATATTTTATCGCGAGGAGTGCAACCAGCCAATCTAACTAACAATGGATTGTGGTTTCAAGGACCAACGTTTCTTCATGGCAAGGAGGTAATATGGCCATCAAAATTCCCATATCAATTACCCAATACAGACGACATCGAAATGAAAAAGATAATTATAGCAGCCACAACAACATCAAGCACTGACTTCATTTATAGAATCAACCATAAAAATTCATTTCGAACATTGCAAAGAATTCTAGCATATGTCCTCAGATTCATAAAAAACAGTAGAATATCTATTGCAAGTTGACCAACACACTCATCAATTACGCCAAAAGAGTTAGACGATTCTCTTCACATAATTGTTAAGGCAATACAGTCTTCAGAATTCGCAACAGAGATAACACAACTACAAAAGGCCAAGATAATTAACAAAAATAGCTCACTTAACAGTTTAACACCATTTTTGGATAAGGAAGGCATACTTCGAGAAGGAGACCGGCTAAAACACTCCAACTTACATCCAGATATGAAACAACCAATAATACTACCATACAACGATCCCTTGGCAAGACTCTTGTTTATTATGATACATGAAGACAATAAGCATTGTAGACCGACTGCAATGCTGAATACAATAAAACAAAAATTTTGGCCAATAAAAGGGAAAATAACAGCTCTATCCGTCATTCAAAAATGTGTAAGATGTACTAGAGCACGGCCACTGCTTTATCAACAAATAATGGGCAATCTACCCCAACCTAGAATCACTCCTGCTCGACCGTTTATTAATTCAGGTGTGGACTATTGTGGTCCATTCTGGATACACTACAAAATGAGGGGCAAACGGCCAACGAAAGCTTACATAGCGGTATTTTACTGCTTTGCCACAAAGGCTGGTGTCTGATCTATCAACAGAGTCCTTCATTGGTGCCCTTAAAATATTTATAGCTCGTCGTGGTCATTGTCAAAACATTTACTGTGACAACGCAATAACACCGCTCTCAAATGATCCGGACAATCTCGAAGCTTTAACTCCTGGCCATTTTCTGATTGGCGAAGCACTTACTGCTCAAGTAGATAGCAGAGCAGAAAAATTGAAGATTTCAGGCGTGTCTCACTGGAAGTTAGTTTCACAATTAAAACACAAATTTTGGAAAAGGTGGTATACCGAATAGTTAAACGAACTTCAACAACGCTACAAATGGAAAACTAAGGCCAACAATCCCAAACCAGGGGATATGGTCATAATCAAAGAAGACAATCTACCTACAATGAAGTGGCCACTAGGAAGAATTATCATTGTTTATGCTGGAGATGACGGCGCGGTGAGAGTGGCCGAAGTAAAAACAGCAACAGGAATCTTCAAACGACCTATTCACAGATTGGCTCCACTGTGTCAAGAAAAGGAAAGTGAAACAGTGTTGGAACGACCGATGTCAAATAACCAGGAAAAAGATTTCATTCCACTAAAGAGGTTTAAGCCGACAATAAATTCCGTAGCACTCACTATGGTCATATCCCTTTTTCTCCTTCCTATTGTTCTATGCAACAACTTAGTGACAAAGCAATTCCAGGATGAGCCAGGGTTGTATTTTGAGGGAATAGGTACCGCAAAACTGAATACAGCAGAATGGAAATTAATGGTGTACTATGACCTTACCCCGTTTTCAGCTGAACTTAATTCATTATCAGTGGGCTTGGGAACTTTGCAGCAACTGTGTCCTGCAATACAAAGATACCCAATATGCAAGATTTGGGTGAAGACCTTAAGGCAAATCAAAAATGAATTATATCAAGAAGATGATTTAATCAGCCACGGATGTACACAAAGCTCGCCATTTAATATAGTCCGCAATATTGCCCGGTCACTGTTTGGTGTTCTTGACTCGGAGTATGCAGAAGAAATGTCAAGGACTATTAAAACAGGCAAACCAGAACAGGACTACATTGTAAAATTGTTAATACATCAAACATCAATAATTGATTCAACCATAAATGTTATCAAAGAAGATGAAATAAACTCGCAGCAGAAGATTACCGAGCTTCTAAAAATGGTTGATGAAAACAAAAATGAATTGTTTAAGGAAGCTTCATAAGCCAGTAACTTTCAAATCATTGGACTCCTCTCAACACATTTAACATTAGTAGCAATAAACCTACAAAAAAATTGAGGCTGAAATCATAAATGTACTTGCCGACGTTCACAATGGAAAAATTAGTCCTCTTTTGCTATCCCCTCAGTAATTAAAAAAGGAAATGGCTACAATCAAGATTCACCTTCCAGCAACTTACACGCTTCCAATAACAGAAGATAATTTGATGGATCTATATAAACTGATGAATGCTAAGGGTGCCGTAACAAGGACAGAAGTGATTTTTAAAATTAAAATACCTCTAATTAATCAACAGATCTTTGAGTTATTTAATATAGTACCAGTTCCGACAGTCAAAAATAATATTTTAATTGCTATTAAACCAGACATGTCATACTTTGCCATAGATGCACACAGAGATGAATATATTCCGTTTACGACAGATGATGTATCTAACTGTATCATGACAAAAAACAAAGAGTACATTTGCAAAAATAAGCAATCTAAGTTCAAAAGGAACTCTGAGGTTGATCTTTGTGAGATCAATATATTCAACAATCGATCCATATCCAACTGCAACCTCAACAAGATCCCAGGTCCAGCAGCCTGGATTCAATTAAATCAACTAAACAAGTGGATTTTTGCTACTACTGTGGAAATTGAATCATCCATGGTGTGTGGCAGGAAAACTACGCTGTTCATAATTAAAACACTGGACTAATGGAAGTTGGTCCCGACTGCGTAATCAAAACCGATTTTGTAACAATACAAGGACATTTTGGCATTACAAATAGTGTCCATGCATCATATGTTAAATTAAAGCATATTGACTCAATAAGTAGGCCAGAAGAAATAGAAAGGATATTTAATACTACAAGCCATCATTACAATACGCAATTAGACCAGTTAACAAACCTTCAAAAACAATTAAATGACGCAAATCTAGAACATTTACCCGAAGTTATTAACTCTAATAGTCAACATCATCATGCAGTAAGCTACACCGCATTAGTCGTATGCTTAATAACATTACTTATTCTGCTAATATGGAAAGTACACAACAAACAAAGGCAAACCTACCAAAATGCATCGAGACCCGCATTTCGATCAAGACCAGCAACCATAGACACTTCAAGAGTTTCAATCTGTCACATCAACCAGTAACAGTGCCCAGAACTTATTTGAACTGTGTTCAACGCGGCGGAGAATGTTAAAGATCATAAATACATACATTTGCTTTCATAAATAAAAAGACAACATAGTTTACAATCATACATACATACATTCATACACAACGATATTTTGCTGTTATTAACAAACATACAATCATACACAATTATAAGTTATTAACATTTAATTAATTGCGTACACATCATAAGGTTCATTAACCATTGCTAAGGAAATTTGCTTATTAATTAATTGTTTAAATACAGAGTGCATTTACCTCATTTATAAATTAGGTCATGTTATTGTGTTCACTCAAACAATATTAATATTGCATATGTTATTATCTATAAGCTAAGCACTTTTATTAATTCTTAATTTTATATAAAAGAAAGTAAAAATAAATCATATTTTAAGTCGTTTTCAATAAGCATATTAAGAGTGTTTTATTACTGAACGGCTTCCTTCAAGTTACAAGTGCTTGTAAGGAATACCTATTTGGGAACCTAGTGCTAGTTCAAATTTATGTGTTTGAACTAATCAACAATAGCCCATTCACAAACAGTGTTTCTGGAGTTTGCGGGATGCCTCATCAGGGTTTTGGTGCATACTAAGGCAGGCTGTATCGTCGGAAAATGTGGAAGTATGGATACTACTGCTCACAGGCATATCACAAGTATAAATCAAATATAAAACTGGTCCCAGTATGCTCCCCTGTGGCAAACCGGACGAAATAGTTTCAAGCCTACTCGTAGATTCTCCTTCCACAACAGTGAACTTACGGGAAATAGTGTAACTTTCCAAAAGATTTAAAATGTTTATTGGTAAGTAAGTCTTCAAATTTAGAATTAGGCCTTCATGCCGCACTCTATCAAATGCCTGGGAAACGTCAATAAAGAGCGCAGAACAATACTTTTTTCCTCAAAAGTTCTTCTTATAAATTGAACCAGTCTGTGAGTCTGTTCAATGGTGCTATGCTGACTTCTAAAACCAAATTGATGGTCTGGTATGCACCCACTACTAATTAGAATTGGGGACAATTTTGTTTTGAGCAGTTTTTCGAAAAGCTTTGACATAGTTGATAGTAGACTTATTGGCCTATATGACTCAGCCTTGGTTAGATCTTTGCCCGGCTTTGGAATCATTTTAACCTTGGCAAGCTTCCAGCTGTGTGGATAATACTCCAGTCGTAAAATGGCATTAAATATGAATAATTGGATTCTCATTGCAATACGAGGCAAGTTCATAAGCATCTGGTTACTAATTCCATCAATACCCGGAGCTTTCTTCGGGTTGAGTTCGGCAATTAATTTTTGTAAATCACGCGTCTTAAACTTTATGTGTTGAGGGGGTAGAGCGACTACATTCAGCAAATCAGCAACACCAGTACATATGTTTGGCGTAAAAACAGATTTTAAGTGCTCAGCAAATATTTTACCTTTTTCAGAATCGCTTCTTGCCCAACTTCCGGTAGATGTGCGTAGAGGTGGCTTATACTCAACGGGTGTTTTAAGCTTTCTAGCAGCGCGCCACAAAGAGTAATTAGACACTGGTCAAGACCTTCCAGATAATTTTTAAGAGATGCACTTTTTTCAGACGCAAGCAAACTCTTCTGCGTCGTTTAGTGCACTCTTTAAATCTGATCTGGTGATCTGTGCTGTTGCCATTCCCTTCTAGCTCTTCTTTTTTTGCGTACGAGACGTTCAATGTCTGTAGAATAAATTTTATTAAACCCAGTCTGCGGATGGGAGATAGTAGCAGGTTGAGCAGCCTGTTTAATATTCTCGCTGAGATTGGTAATGTTAGATTCAATATCATGGGATGTTCTAAGCGTAATGTTTTCCGTACAATCACTACTGAGATATTTTTTGAACCCCAGGCAATTAACACGATTGATCATCTTCACATATGGGCCAGGTAAGTTACTTCTTAATGGACTACAAATTGTAATGATCGTCGGAGAGTGATCGGACGAAAGATCAAGAGAAGCTTGAACTTGAATTAAATCCCTAGAGATATTTTTTATGACGCCAAAATTTATAACATCCGGAATTTTTTGTATGTCAGTAGGCCAATAAGTGGGCTCCCCACTCGAAATGATATCCAAGCCCATTTTTGAAATAGTGTTGAACAATGCTCGACCTCTGGGGGTAATAAGATGCGAACCCCAGAACGTATGCTTAGCATTGTAGTCGCCAGCTGCTACAAAACAAGGTCCAAGAGATTTGTAGAAATCCTCATATTGATTCTCAGTGATTGAAAATTTGGGAGGGGAATAAATTGATGATATAACAAAATTTGTACAAAAACTTTCAATGCCAATATTTGTTGCCTGTAGGTGTTCTTCACAAATGTTATCAAGAACATAGTGCTTGAGTCTTGACTTTATTAGAATTGCTGATCCACCGCAAGCCCTACCTCTAGGGTTCTTTGTATCATATAAAGTGTAGCCATAAATTTTAAAAAGACTTCTCGAAGTCAAATGAGTCTCAGATACTAACATTACATCAATATTTTTTTCCGTGAGGAAGTGCTCAAGTTCATTTTTATGTTGGCGAATGCCGTTTGCGTTCCAGAAACATATTGTTAACGTGTTCATGGCTTATTAATTAATGCTTGAAGCAGAGTATTCTGCATTCGCAGCATTTTTTGCATCATATTAGTCATATTTGTTGTAAAATTGTTTATAGTTTGCACCAGATTTTCAATAGTGGCTTCAAGGCGATTAAAATTAAAGCTTGCGTCAGTATTTTTTGAATTATTTGGCGGGGAAACATTTTGTGTGGGAATTGAATCTGTCTTAGCAGCATCTGCATACGATACACGGGAAGTAACTGGTTGGCTCATTTGCGCAAAAGTGGCAGAGTAAGCGTTTGCTGATTGAGCTGGAGCTAATTTAGGTTGCGTCTCAATTTTTTTCAATTTTATATCATTAAGCTCAAGGTCAACACGAAGTAGGGGTTGGGGAATCTTCTCTCTGTTTATTATATTGGACACAATTTTTACCTTAAACCCCTGGAGGACAAGTGCATCTTTTATTTCTTCGGGAACAACATAAGAATCTATGCCCTTCAATACGATCTGCATGCCTTTAGCACTCTTAAGCTAGTATGTGTAGAAGCTTGCTTAATTTTTTTTTCAAATTCAGCAACCATTTTTCGGAAATCTTTTTCGTCATAAATTTGGACTTTAGTTTCATCGATGTTGCCACCTTTTATTGGAACAATGTGAAATTTATTCTCACCAATGGCCGAAATTAATTTTTTAATAAGGGCATTTGAATTTTTTTGTCTCAAATAGATTGGTGGCGGCTTGGATATTTTATTCGAGGATACCTCGGGTTTGTCGTTGTCATCTTGCAAAATTTTAAAGCGGTTTTGGAGATTAGTTGAGGCTGCGCTGTTATCCCTAGACATTTTTGGAGCAGATGAAATTTTTGAAGAATTCGGGCTTCACCCACGCCTTACCACGGTTATATATCTGTCCATTCCGACTTGTACCTTGGGTTTCGTGCCGCTGTTATCTGTAGTGATAACTTTGTTAAGTGATGAATACGAGGCGGAAGGAAATGATAATACTGGCTTATATGAAGAAGTACTAGGCAACTGTAATGTTAATGCATCATTACTATTTGGCATTGGACAAAGCGAAGTTGATCGCTGACGAAAAATTGGCTTTGCCGTTAAAAAAAAGACCTTCATCAGATTTATTATTTATATTTGTTTCATTTAGAGTTTCAGAACTCACAGTAAAATAAGCATTTCTGCCGTTAGAACTCACTTAAAATTTTTTTGTATTTGAGGCACTCATACAAAGAATTCCTCAAGAGATATTCGTTTGTGTTTTTTTTTTGTTTGCAGTCTTTTTTTTTTTGTTTTTGTTATTTATGATTGTTTATTTGTTTAGAGGTACACATATATAGTATTCCTAAATATCACTTTGCTTAATTTTTTTTGTTGGCGATTTTTTTTGTTTTTGTTATTTTTACTATGTAAAAATATTAGCAAGGCATAAAGCTTATTTATTAAAAACAGTATGTACCTATTACGAATAATATGTATCACGAATATTTTTTGTTTGTTTAATTTTTTGTAAGTAAGAAAAATTCCGCTAATCGACTATTCGCTATGAAGGTACCACGACAACTGAATCAATATGATGTTTCCATGTAAGCCTTCGATCAAGGTGTATGCCAAGGTCTTTCACTCGGGAATGTCGCGGAATATTTTTATTGTTGGTTCAAATGATGGAGCAAGTATCTCTTCTTAGGGTAAACGTTATATGGACACACTTTTGTTCAGTGACTTTAATTCTCCATAAGTTCATCCATATATCTAGCTGCGTAATATGTTCCATATGTACAGGCTGTGAATTCTCCTTTTATAACAGTGAACTTCCTATCAATAATTAAACTTTCCAAAAGGTTTTGAATGTTTATTGGCAGATATGTCTTTAATTTTAAAACTAGACCTTCGTGCCATACTTTATTAAACGCCTGAGAAACATCAATAAAGAGAGCAGAACAATACTTCTTTTCTTCAAATGTTCTTCTTACAACTTAAACCAGTCTATGCGTTTGTTATATGATGCTATGCCGACTTCTAAATCCAAATTAATGGTCCGGGATGCACTCATTATCAGTTAAAATTTTGGACAATTAACACATGAGCAGCTTTTCGAAAAGCTTTAAGATTGGAGATAGTAAGCTTATAGGCTTATATGACTCAGTCTTGGTAAGATCTTTGCCCGCCTTTGGAATCATTTTGATCTCGGCAAGTTTCCAGTTATGTGGAAAATACTGCATTCCTAAAATAGAATTAAAAATACATAGCAGGATTCTTATTGCAATATGAGGCAAGTTCATGAGCATTTTGTTACTAATGTCATCAATACCTGGAGCTTTGTTCGGGTTGAGTTCAGCAATTATTTTTTATACTTAACGTATCTTAAACCTTAAGGGACGAGGGGTAGAGAAACTACACTCGGTAAATCGGCAGCACCCGTACATGAGTTGGGAGTGAATACAGATTTTAAATGCTCAGAAAATAATTACCTTTCTCACTATCGCTTCTTGCCCAGCCTGCGGTCGCAGTACGCAGTGGTGATTTAAGATCAACTTGTCTTTTAAGATTTCTGATAGCGCGCCATAAATAGTAATAAGATGCGGACGTTACATCAAGGCCTTCTAAATACTTTTCCAGTAGTGCAGTTTTTTCCGACGATAGCAGCTCTTTGAGTCGTTTAGTACATTCTTTAAGTCTGATTTTATTTAGGGGTGATCGGTGTTGTTGCCATTCTCTTCTAGCTCTACTTTTTTCACATACAAGACGTTCAATTTCCGTAGAATAAATTCTGTTAAAGCCGAACTGCGGATAGAAGGTAGTGGCGTGTTCAGCAGCCTGTTTAATATTTTCGTTAAGATTGGCAATGTTAAGCTCAATATCATGGCATGATCTAAGCTGAATGTTTTCAACGCAGTGACTACTAAGATATTTTTTGAATGCCAGCCAGTGGACTCCATTAATCATCTTTACATATGAGTTATTTAAATCACTCCTTAGTGGGTTGAAAATTGTAACTATTGTTGGAGAGTGATCGGAGGACAGATCTAGAGAGGCCTCTACGTGAATTAAGTCCCTATGAATATTTTTTGTGACGCCAAAATCTTTACCATCTGGAATTTTTCTTACGTCAATAGACAAGTAAGAAGGCCTCCCACTTGAAATGATATCTAAGCCCATTTTTGAAATTATATTGAACAAGGCTCGACCTCTAGGTGTAACAAGACGCGATCCCCAGTACGTATGTTTTGCATTGTAGTCACCAGCTGCCACGAAACAAGATCCAAGCGATTTGTAGAACTTCTAATACTGATCTTCGGTAACTGAAAATCTGGGAGGTTAGTAAATTGATGATAGCACGAAATTCTCACAAAAATTTTCTACGAAAATATTCGTTGCTTGCAAATATTCTTCAATAACGTTGTCAAGGACATAGTGCTTGAGTCTTGACTTAATTAGAATTGCTGATTCACGGCATGCTCTCCCTCTCGGGTCCTTTGTATCTTATAAAGCGTAACCATTTATTTTAAATAAGCTTCTTGAGGTCAAATGAGTCTCAGAAACCAACATTTTATCAATACTTTTTTTTCCATGAGGAAGCGCTCAAGTTCATTTTTATGTTGGCGAATGCCGTTTGCGTTCCAGAAACATATTTTTAACGTGTTCATGGTTTATTAACTAATGCTTGAAGCAGTGTATTCTGCATTCGCAACATTTCTTGCATCATACTTGTCATATTTGTAGTAAAGTTGTTTATAGTTAGCACCAGATTCTCAATAGTAGTTTCAAGGCGACTAAAGTTAAAGCTTGAGTTTGAATTCGTTGAATTATTTGGCGGTAGAACATTTTGTGTGGGAGTTGAACTAGTCTTAGCACCATCAGCATACGATACACGTGAAGTAACTGGTTGGCTCATTTGAGCAAAACTGGCGGAGTTCGCGTTTACAGGTTGAGCTGGAGTTAATTTGGGTTTTTGACCCATAGCCTGATTAACGAAAGAACATACAGGGCACCCTCTATAGTTAGCTGTGTGATTACCTCCACAATTACTAAATTTTTTGCTGCTTGATCTTTTGGCTTAATGCAGCTAGCATTACCATGCAATTCACCACAGATAGCACACACTGTAGGTAACTTGCAGTAAGTTTTTGTATGGCCATATTCTTGGAAATTATTGCACTGTACGGGACCTGAACGCATACGTCGCTCTTCAACTGAGATTTTTCGATGTAAGAGATACTTTACGCTATAAATTGGATGGGTTTAATTCTTATCAATTGTATGTCATTCGGCTCCAGTTCAACCCGAAATAGCGGTTGGGGGACCTTTTCTCTATTAATTATGTTGGTAACATTTTTTATCTTAAATCCTTGGTCGACAAGTGCACATTTTACTTCTTCGGGTTCAACATATGAATCTATGCCCTTTAATACTATCTGTAGGCCTTTAGCACTCTTAAATTGGTATGTGTAAAAATTTGTTTTATTTTTTTCGAATTCACTAACAATTTTTCTGAAATCTTTTTCATAATATATTTGGATTTTAGTTTCATTGGAATGATGTGAAAAGTATTTTCACCAGTGGTCGACAGTAGTTTTTTTATAAGCGCGTTAGAAATTTTTCTCTTGGATAAATAGGTGGTGGCTTAAAAGATTTTTGCGATGATGTAGAGGGCTTGTCGTCGGTGTGTCGCAATAATGAAATACGATTTTGTCGATTTGTAGATGATGCGATGTTATCCCTAGACATCTTTCGAGCAGATGCAATTTTTGAAGAATTTGGGCTTCGCCCACGCTTTACAACGGTTATATATCTGTCCATTCCCACTTATACCTTGGGTTTTGAGCGTCTGTTATCTGTAGTGATAACTTCGTTTAGTGATGAACACGATCCCGATGCGGATGATATCGCAGAGTGAAATGAAGAATTATTAGGCAATGGTAATGTTAACGATTCACTAGTTGGCAGTGGACAAACCGAAGTTGATTGATGACGAAAAAGTGGCTTTTCCGTTAGAAAAATACTTTCAATAGGTTTATTATTTATATTGTTTTCATTAAGAGTTTCACAACTCACAGTAAAATAAGCATTTCTGCCGTTAGAACTCACTTCAAAATTTTTTTCCTTTGAGGTACTCATACAGAGTATTCCTCAAGGGTACTTTGTGTTTACGGTTTTTTTGTTTTTGTTATTTCTTTCTATGTAAAAATATTAGTAAAGCTAATAAGCTTATTTATGAAGGTGAATATGTATTACGAATATTTTCTGTATGATTTTTGATTTTGTTGTTTTTTTATATTTGTTTCGTATGTATGTATGTAAAAAAATTCGCTTTAACGTCTCTTCACTATGAAGGTTCAACAAGAATTTATTAATTAGTTTATTTCTTTATTTATTTATAAATTTATTTCTTTGTTTATTTATTAATTTATTTCTTTATTTATTTATTAATTTATTTCTTTATTTATTTATTAATTTATTTATTGCTCTTATATATTGTTTATGAGTTTATTTATTAATTTTAGTATTTTATTCACACAAGAGTATAAGCTTTTATCTTTTTACCTATACCTAAATTATCTGTAAATAAAAATCAAATATTATATTAATGATCCTTTTTTCTTTTTATATCTGTATATTTTTATTTATACATAGAGTTAAATTTGTATTGGTACTAAGATTTTTAAGAAATAATGTTGAATAAAATATTACAAAAAATAATAAAATATGTAAATGGTTTTTATTTCAACTTAAATTTACTAAATAGAAATTTTAACTACAAATGTCCACATTTTTATATTTTGTTTCTTAATTGGCTTTACTTCGCTAGATCAAAAAATTTTTCTTTTTGCTTATTTGCATTTTTTTTTGCTTTTCGTATCGCTTAAACATGCACAGTCTTGTTATCTTTGAAAGGTTCTACACAAGAGGAATTGAATTTCACAATATTATGAAATTCCATTATAGTTCATTAGATATTTTCTTATCGACACCAACTGCTTTAACACCATCTCATCCACGTTTGCTAACAGCAAATAGCAGAACAGGTATCAGCTATTAGATCAGCTAATCAGCTATTAGATCAGCTTATTAGGAGCTGGTCTGGTTTTCAGATCAGCTTATCAGGAGCTGGTCTGTTTTTCAGATCAGCTTACCAGGAGCTGGTCTGGTTTTCAGATCAGCTTATCAGGACATGGTCTGGTTTTCAGATCAGCTTATCAGGAGCTGGTCTGGTTTTCAGATCAGCTCATCAGGACCTGGTCTGCTTTTCAGATCAGCTTATCAGGACATGGTCCGGTTTTCAGATACATAACTAAACTTAATAATTTTCTCTTCTTTATTATAGCTTGGGTAAAATTTACGCTTTCAATTGCAAGGTCCGCTGTTTGTTCCGAATCATCGTCATAAGCAGAATTTAAGACAAATTTTAATTAAAGTAGTTGGGAGTTATTATTCGTTTCTTCTCTAGGAATAGGGAAATGTATTATGCCGTGCATGTCTCCTGTCGAGCAGAATGCTGGATACGCAAAAATATTTACTCAGCAAAGTCGTTATTTGACATACTTAGAGGAGAAACCCCTTTAGTCCGGCCGACAGCTTTGAAGGCTAAAAACTTATGAAGCTATTATTTGATATGTTCGTAAAATCCCATGTTTTTACAAAAGGGAAATGATGTCCATTGTGACAACATGGATGTTTTTATTTCCTTTTTTAAATGCTACCGCGCACGACTTAAGCCACTGCAGTTAATTTTCCACATTCTATCATCTTAAATTTTAGCAAAGACTCAAAGGTATGACCTACAGATGTATGTATATGTACCTTTCTGCACTTTTCTTCTCTGAACTTGGCACTCACTGTCTGCAGACGCATCTGTTACTGTATTTTTTTGTGAACTGAATTTTGGAATGGTCGCTTGCAATTTCGACATCCACCCCTAAATAATTCATAAATTATTCACCCTTATTCCAGTTGTAGACATCGACGCCACTTTAACACAATACCAAAAACTTGGGGATTGTGTACTGACTTCTGTTTGCAGATTTATGCTATTTTTTAGACCTTAGGGAAGAGAAATAGATTGTCAGTTGTACAAAATTGTTCTTGAGAGCGAGTAAAAAAGTCCAAATTTTTTTGTATTGTGTTAAAGTGACGTCGATGCCTACAACTGGATTAAGGGTGATTATTTTTGATTATGTACTTAAATTTAGGACTTGTTGTTAATAGCCCAACATCTTCTAAATAATTTACAATCAAACAAATTTGATTTTCTCTGTTGCGTTGTGTTTTTTCTAGCATTTTTATTGTTTTTCACGTAAATATTTTTTGTGTAAAATAATTTATCATATAAAAAGTTGTTTAAGTTTTTTTTCACAGTTTTACTAAACGAGAATCGACAGAGTTATGTAACTGTGAAAGGTTTTGTTCCATTCCCTGTGTTTTTTATAATGAAAATGTATTTAAATTCTTTTAATTTTTCACTGAACGGGAATCAGAAATGCTATGAAATCGTGAAAAAACTTTTCATTTCATAGTTTCACAAAACGAGAATCAACCCCCTGGTCTGGTGTTCAGATCAGGTTATCAGTATACAAGTAGCTGGCCATTTATAACATTTATAGGAATGAAGTTTTAGGTCAGATGAAATAACTAGTCAATATTTTATTAGCAGTAATTTATATAGTTATGAAATAGTAAAATTTTTTTCTATAACGAACATCGTTTAATTTATCATCAAAAATCCATATTTATCCTTCTAATTATATACAAATTTCTTGAAACTTTTCATAATTCATATTACTGACAACATGATCCCTATAAACGTGCTTTATATTTTTCTCATCTTGCTCAAACATTATAATAACATTTGCATTGTGCCTTATTAAATGCTTACAGCCGTATTCATAAAAACTTTAAAGAGTATTTCAAATGTTGTTTGAGCAAAATTCGCTAAAATTGTATTCATAATATGTATAATTTTAGCTTAAAAAACGTTTTTTAAACCTTGTGTAAATCACCAAATCTTAAAAATTAAATGCACCCATATTCAAAACAATTTTGAGTTGACGTCAACCCAAATATGAATACTTAAAGAAATTACATAATTTCATAATTAAAAGAATGGGTTGTTATACATTTATTTTTTTTCGTAATGAAGCTTAAAAAATTTCAATTGTGATATTTGCTGATGTTGCATGTGAAAAGCAGAATAATGTGCATACATGTGTACGTGTATATTTTTGCATGGGGCGACAGAGGAATGATGACTCATTATACTTATGCCAAACTTATAGCATAATTCCTAATACATACATACGTACAGGCAAAATTTAAAATACAAATAAACATGAAGCAAAATTACAACGACGTCAACCTAAATTATTCCTATTTGTTGTTTCCCAAGATGAAGTAATTCTGATGTCCCTACGTTCTTCAATGTTTTCCATTGTCTTCCCGTAAACAGCATTGTTTAAAAGTTTGAAGAAATATTTTTCAAAATTATTCTTAGCATTTGTCCTATGAAATGTGCTTAAGTCAATATCGTCACCTAAAATCCAAAAGGCCGTAACAACCAAAAAATTCAAAATAGACTTTTTGATTGATTATGATGTGATTAAGATCCTGGGACACAGTAGTTATAAATTGGTCGTATTCCAGTCGGAGAGATCGATCTGCACCTACGAAATTGGTCCCATTATCAGATACCACTTTTCTAGGTAGGCCACGATGCCCAATAAAACGTGTAAATGCTGCTCGGAATGAGTTTGGCGTTAAATCAGAGCCCAGTTCAAGATGAATGGCCCGAGTGTAAAACCACACAAAAACACAGACGTATACTTTATGATATGGGGCATTTCCTAGTATGAAGGTTTTAATGGAGAAAGGACCGACAAAGTCTATACCTGTTGCTGTGAAAGGGAGGGAGAATGAGGATCGCTGTAATGGGAGGGCACATATTAACTGGGACTTTACTTTTTGTTTGTAGCAGATACACGTCACACATTTTCGAACATAGAGACGAATAGCTGACCTCAAACGTGGTACGAAATATTCTCCTCGGATGGCTTGTAGCATCAAGTTAATGTCGGCATGCATAAGGAGATTATGCGCAAAGTTGATAAACAGCTTGCAAAAGACCGAGTTAACAGGAAGAATAATTGGATGTCGCTCATTGTATGATAGGGAGTTTACCGTTTGCTCGAATAACATTATTCGCATCTATGTACGGATTTAAGGGATACAGAAGACTTTTCCTGTGAACCTTTTTTAGCTTTACTAGGGAGTCAAATTCGTTATGGAGGTCTATAACTTGGGTTACATAGATTAATTTATATTTTGTGTTCGAAAATTCCTCGTGTATAATACGTGGACAGTTATTTATCATGAGTGATATTGCTTCAGTAAGCGATGAGTTTTGTGTTTGGGATACAAGGCTGAGAGGGATTTTAACCTCATTTTCTAACCTTTTCCTAATGGCACCAATGAATCGAAAGACGTAGGTCATAACCCTGATAGCTTTATCCCATTTTGAAAGCGATTAAGTATTCCATCTTCATATGGGAACAAGTGGAAAACCTTGAACTTTCGTTTTAGCTCGAGGGAATTTTCTTTAATTAGTATAGTCTTTGGCTGTTCTTCGGGGTTTTGTTGAAGCCAAACTGGCTCAGTCCTCCACGAGGAGTTGCTTAAGAGATGGTTGGTGGGATAACCGCGAGAGCCTAAATCAGCAGGATTATCGGCAGAACGCACATGGCGCCACGAGATGTTTCCCACATTTCGTATTATCTGTGAAGTTCGGTTCGCTACATAAGTTTTCCATATGTTTGGAGGCTTCTCTAGCCACCCAAGAACAATGGAAGAATCGGACCAGAGAAAAAGTTCATAATTAGAATAGGGGCATGAGTCTGTAAGCTGTTTAACTAATTTCGATAATAAGAGGGCTCCACAAAGTTCTAGTCGTGGGAGATTGACCGCATTAATAGGAGCTACTTTCGTTTTGGATACAAAAAGATGCGATTTAATGGTCGAGTATGATTGTGTTCGGATATAGACAGCAGCGCAGTAAGCTTTCTTCGCTGCATCGTAGAAGCCATGAATTTGGGTATTTAAGGACGGCGCAAAATCTATCCATCGGGGAATCTTTATAGTGGAAATCATGGAAAGATTCTTTACAAAATTATTCCAACTTGCCAATGTACCCGGTCTTACATTTTCATCCGAGCTAGTTCCCTCCAGCCACAATTGTTGAAGAACAATTGGTGTTTTTTATTGAGGTATAGAACTTTAAGTTGGCATCACTTTTTTAACTGGCGGCCATTTTGTCAGCTGTTAAGTGATTAATATTTAGTTTGATTTGCCATTTTATCATAAACAGATTGACAAAAGAACAACGCTTGCAAATCGTGCAAATTTATTTCGAAAATAATGGTTCAGCTCGCGAAGTTTACCGCAAGCTCCGTCCATTTTATGGTCGACATAATCGTCCATCAGAGCAATTAATTCGGTTAACCATGGATCGTTTTCACACTACGTTTACTCTATGTGATAATACGCATCCGCAGAGACGTCGAACAGTGCGCACCGAAGAAACAATTGCCGCTGTAGAGCAAAGTGTTGAAGAGGACCCGAATAAATCGATTCGCCATCGTGCACAGCAATTGGAGCCGACTAACCGACTATTTTGTTCCCGAATTGGATGGCATGAATGTGGATGAGTTGTGGTTCCAACAAGACGGCGCTACATGCCACACAGCGCATGTCACAATCGATTTATTGAAGGAAACATTCGATGAGCGCATAATTTCACGGAATGGACCTGTCAATTGGCCACCAAGATCGTGTGATTTGACACCATTGGATTATTTTCTTTGGGGATATGTGAAGTCGCTCGTCTACGCCAACAAACCAGAAACGTTAGGGGACTTGGAAGCCAACATTCCTGGCGTTATTGCCAACATACGGCCCCATATGCTCGAAAAAGTGGTTGAAAATTGGACCTGTAGAATTGGCTTTATTCGAGCCAGCCGCGGCGGCCACATGCCCGAAATCATATTTAAACATTAATGGCATAAAATTATCCTTCCAATAAAGCCAAATTGATGGACATTAAAACGATTTTCTTATGTTTTATTTCAATTCAAAGTTCTATACCTTTAAAAAAACACCCGTTATAACAATAGGGGAAAGCCAACCAGCTGGGTCAAAAATTTTGGCCACCGTGGAAAGTATTTCCCTCTTTGTTATAGAGTTAACCGGGCTAATAGTATCAATGGTGTATGAGAAGCAATCGGATAATGCATCCCATTGAATGCCAAGAGTTTTAGTGGTGCTAGTTTCCTGAAATTTTAGAAAATCCGAATCCAAAATATCATCTTTAGGGATCGATGCTAGTACTTCAGGGCAATTTGAAGTTATCTTTTTCAACGGGAATCCAGCCGATTTTAACGTTAAAGTAAGTTGGGACAACAAGTCAATTGCAGATTGAACATCATGAGACCCCGATAGAATATCATCTGCATATGTTTCCTTTTTGAGGATATATTCAGCTTGTGGATACAAATGTTTCGAATCATGAGTTAATTGGATAAGGGTTCTAATTGCTAAATAGGGGGCACAGTTTACTCTAAAAGTGACTGCTTGTAACGCGAAATCTTTGACGAGAGAATTGGGATCTGGATGAAAGAGAATTCGTTGAAATTGTGTCTTCATCATGAACCAGAATTTGGCGGTTGATTTTCTGTATGTCGCCATTGAAGACATATATATAGAGTAGCAATTTCAAAATGAATGTAATCAAATCAGCTTGTAAAGTGGGTCCTTCGTGTAGGATGTCATTAAGCGACAAACCTGAACTAGTTTTCTTAGAAGCGTTGAATACAACTCTAACTTTAGTACTACGACTTTCGGGTTTAATTACCGCATGGTGTGGCAGATAAAAGGAATTGCAACCATGACTAGATATATTTTCTGATGATATGGTAGGCTCCATATGGTTAAGAGATATATATTCGTCCAGCACTTTGTGATACATCTCAGCCAGGACCCCTTTATTCCTTAGAGATTGTTCCAAATTTGTGTACTGAGCCGTGGCTGCAGTACGAGAGACCCCGAGGCGTAAATCTTGGGGAAAGTTGGATTTAAAAGGAAGTTTAACCACATAACGCCCTTCGAAATTACGAAAGGTGGTTTCGCGATAGAGGGATTCGCAAAACTCTTCCTCTTTCGAGATAGGCCTTTGACTAGAGATTTCCTCTTCCTCCCAAAACCTTTTAAGCTGATCACCAAGCGAGTTTTCAGAAATTTCAGTTGCTTCAATTGCAAATGTGGATACATCCTCAGTGTCTATGGGACCACTTACTATCCAACCAAAGATAGTGCATTGAGCCATGAGCGTGTGTGCTACGTTTTTAAATCCTTCGAGAAGAATTTGAGGAAGAACGTTGCTGCCAATGAGCAGGTCAACGTGTTTTGGTAAATAAAATTCTGGGTCAGCTAAATCAGTACCTTCTAGCTCCTCCAAAGGGATGTATGAGCATGGTAAAGAAAATCTGGGTAATATCCGGGTCAGTTTAGGGACCACTATTGCCTCAATTTGTACGAAGCGATCGTGTTTGTCTGAGTATATGTTAAATTTACACACAGAGTTTGAGTTGGCAACTAGTTCACCGCCAATACCATGAATTTGAAAGAGTTTCGTTTCTGTTGGTAGCTTAAGTTGCTGTTGCAGTTTCTTAGAGATAAATGATTTCTCGGAACCCTGATCTAGAAAGGCGCTGGTTGTAAAACCTTATCCTTGGTGATGTATTTTAACTATTGCTGTAGTAAGTAAAGTACCGGGTTTAAAAGATCTATCACCTCGTTGTTGTCATAGAAGCCCTTGCTCTCGCTTGTGCTGATGTCGAAGGGGTGTCATCTGCAGAGTTTGCGTTTGTGTTAAGTGTAACAGGTTTAGTAACGCGTAGTAAAGAGTGGTGATTTTTTGACAGTGTAAACATATTTAAAAACGTGTTCTTGCTTGGAATGTTCAAACTCAAGTGTTAAGCTTTATTATGTCATTCTTGTCTTAAGCTATTTGTACATTAGCAGAGATGCCAGATGTTTAATTATAACATTTAATCTTATGTATGTTATTTAGGAAAATTTTATGGTACATATGTATATATAAATTCATTATAATATTATTTGTTGGATATAGCAAGTTGCAGGTATTGGCCGTATACCTTTTTATAGAAGAAAAAAAAAGATATATATATATATATAATTATATATATATATATATATATATATATATATATATATATATATAATGATTTAAACAAATTGATCAGGTTTGTCTGGTTCTATATATATATATGTTTTTTTTTTGGTTTTTATATTCATAATTTATATAAGAAAAAAAATTTATTGTATACATACACTTTTTTTTTTTGCTATCATAAAATTTTCCTGAATTTGTTTTGTATATTATTCATGTATGTCTATTTAAAATACATTTAATTTTTACAACAATTTGTCTATGTACATATATGTATTTTGAACACAGTTTAAAAGTAAATGACTGAAAATAAAAGTATGTATGTTTTTTTTTTTTTTTTTTTTTTTTTTTTTTTTTTTTGTTTAAATATATAAAATTAGATATTTATATATGTTGATTGTGATATATCAAATTTTTAAATTTAAATTGAAATTAAAAAAAATTAATTAAATATATAAGTATTTTAAGTTCAGTTTGTATTTTGGTAAGATTTGGCTTTTTCAAAACTTATATATATATTGTTTTTTTTCTTCTTTTTATATATCTTGTTTAAGTTTAGTTATTTATATATATAATATTGGATATTGGATATAATAATTTTTTTTGTGTTGCCAAATTTTTAAGGTTTTAATTTATATTACGAGTTTTAATTATACAATTGCAAGTAAAACATAATTTTTTTTATACAATAAAAATTTAATATATTGTTGTGTTTAATTGTGATTTTTTTTGTTTCTTCTTTTATAATATTCAAATGTTATGCATAAATATATATATATATATATATATATATATATATATATAAACTGATTAAAATTTCGGATTTGTTTTTTTTTTATAATGTTCGTAAACGGATTCAAAATTCTTCATCATCTTAATCAATTTATTATGTTAATCAGTATTGTATTTCCTTAGTCTATTCTTGTGTACTTTTTGAGATTTATTTTCTGAAATTTTCAAAGTGCAATTTCCGTAATCATCAATACTTAAGATTTGGAAAGGGCCAGTGTAAAGGGATTCTTATTTGTGTCCTGCATTGTTTTCCAGTAGAACCAAATCACTAACTTGCATTATTTTACTGTTTGCCCTTTTATCGTAGTGTTTCTTTTGCTTTAGTTTGGCTTTTTCAATTAATGTTTTAGCTCTAGTTTGTGCTGTTTGAAGCCTGAATTTTATTTCTTTTTCATACGCTTCTATATTGTATATAGGTTCCACTTCGTCTGATTCTATGAATGCTAATGTCCTTGGAAGTTTGCCGTAAACTAACTCAAATGGGCAGTATCCATGTACTGTGGATGGTGTTGTATTAAAGCAGTACGTAAAATACTTTAGCCAGTCGTCCCAGTCAACCTTGTCTATAGATAGATAACTTCTAACAAATTCATTGAAGGTTCTATGTGATCTTTCTGTAGTTCCCAATGTCTGATGATGGTATGCTGTAGACGTTTCTTGGTCGATTCTAAGTAATTTAAACATATTACCCATCTACTGATTTTTGTATTCTGTACCTAAATCTGTTAAAATTTTTCCTGGTTGGCCGTATGTTAAAACAAGGTTTTCAAAAATCGCTTTGACTATCGTTTGTGCATTTTTGTTGGCACAGGTATGGATATCAAATATTTGGACAGATCTCACATTATAGTCACAGCATATTCGTTCCCATGATTTGAACGTATAAATGGGCCTATGGTGTCAATTACAATAGTATCAAAAGCTTTACTGGGTGTTTTTGTTATGCTCAATGGCTCTATATTCTTAGGAAGAGATTTATTTTTTTGACAAAGAGGACAAGACTTTACATACCTAATTACATCCTTAGTCATGTTTTTCCAAAAGCAATAATTTCTTAATTTATTAAGCGTTCTCATTATACCTGAATGACCGACCTTCCATTAAAAGTTCATTATGGTAGAATTTCAGTAAGTTTTTTTTCTCGGCCTTACTTTTTACAAACTTTATTCTTGGCGTAATCATAATTATTAATGTATCTAGATACTTTTCTGAATTAAATTTGAATTCTTCGACTGACACGTAGTTGAACAGGTCGTCGTTTAATGATATTTGAACCTTTTCGACTTTAAAAGTTTTAGCTTCATATTCTAGCTTTGATATTAGTTGTTTTAGAACAATTTTATCATTTAAAATAAAATAAATACTAAAATTACTTATTTCAAACGCTTTTGGTTTATTTTTGAGCATTGAACTTTCATTTTCAATCTTTTTCCTTTCTGACTGTTTCAAATTGTGTTTTCTTGTTTGATTTCTCGTGGTTACCATACGTACATCTTCTAAATAATTTACAATCAAACAAATTTGATTTTCTCTGTTGCGTTGTGTTTTTTCTAGCATTTTTATTGTTTTTCACGTAAATATTTTTTGTGTAAAATAATTTATCATATAAAAAGTTGTTTAAGTTTTTTTCACAGTTTTACTAAACGAGAATCGACAGAGTTATGTAACTGTGAAAGGTTTTGTTCCATTCCCTGTGTTTTTTATAATGAAAATGTATTTAAATTCTTTTAATTTTTCACTGAACGGGAATCAGAAATGCTATGAAATCGTGAAAAAACTTTTCATTTCATAGTTTCACAAAACGAGAATCAACCCCCTGGTCTAGTGTTCAGATCAGGTTATCAGTATACAAGTAGCTGGCCATTTATAACATTTATAGGAATGAAGTTTTAGGTCAGATGAAATAACTAGTCAATATTTTATTAGCAGTAATTTATATAGTTATGAAATAGTAAAATTTTTTTCTATAACGAACATCGTTTAATTTATCATCAAAAATTCATATTTATCCTTCCAATTATATACAAATTTCTTGAAACTTTTCATAATTCATATTACTGACAACATGATCCCTATAAACGTGCTTTATATTTTTCTCATCTTGCTCAAACATTATAATAACATTTGCATTGTGCCTTATTAAATGCTTACAGCCGTATTCATAAAAACTTTAAAGAGTATTTCAAATGTTGTTTGAGCAAAATTCGCTAAAATTGTATTCATAATATGTATA
The DNA here is from genome assembly GCA_949987645.1 of Tachina grossa. Classification (NCBI taxonomy): domain Eukaryota; kingdom Metazoa; phylum Arthropoda; class Insecta; order Diptera; family Tachinidae; genus Tachina; species Tachina grossa. The sequence continues at coordinate 46,809,231 of OX465277.1, forward strand.
ATTTTAGCTTAAAAAACGTTTTTTAAACCTTGTGTAAATCACCAAATCTTAAAAATTAAATGCACCCATATTTAAAATAATTTTGAGTTGACGTCAACCCAAATATGAATACTTAAAGAAATTACATAATTTCATAATTAAAAGAATGGGTTGTTATACATTTATTTTTTTTCGTAATGAAGCTTAAAAAATTTCAATTGTGATATTTGCTGATGTTGCATGTGAAAAGCAGAATAATGTGCATACATGTGTACGTGTATATTTTTGTATGGGGCGACAGAGGAATGATGACTCATTATACTTATGCCAAACTTATAGCATAATTCCTAATACATACATACGTACAGGCAAAATTTAAAATACAAATAAACATAAAGCAAAATTACAACGACGTCAACCTAAATTATTCCTATTTGTTGTTTCCCAAGATGAAGTAATTCTGATGTCCCTACGTTCTTCAATGTTTTCCATTGTCTTCCCGTAAACAGCATTGTTTAAAAGTTTGAAGAAATATTTTTCAAAATTATTCTTAGCATTTGTCCTATGAAATGTGCTTAAGTCAATATCGTCACCTAAAATCCAAAAGGCCGTAACAACCAAAAAATTCAAAATAGACTTTTTGATTGATTATGATGTGATTAAGATCCTGGGACACAGTAGTTATAAATTGGTCGTATTCCAGTCGGAGAGATCGCTCTGCACCTACGAAATTGTTCCCATTATCAGATACCACTTTTCTAGGTAGGCCACGATGCCCAATAAAACGTGTAAATGCTGCTCGGAATGAGTTTGGCGTTAAATCAGAGCCCAGTTCAAGATGAATGGCCCGAGTGTAAAACCACACAAAAACACAGACGTATACTTTATGATATGGGGCATTTCCTAGTATGGAGGTTTTAATGGAGAAAGGACCGACAAAGTCTATACCTGTTGCTGTGAAAGGGAGGGAGAATGAGGATCGCTGTAATGGGAGGGCACCCATTAACTGGGACTTTACTTTTTGTTTGTAGCAGATACACGTCACACATTTTCGAACATAGAGACGAATAGCTGACCTCAAACGCGGTACGAAATATTCTCCTCGGATGGCTTGTAGCATCAAGTTAATGTCGGCATGCATAAGGAGATTATGCGCAAAGTTGATAAACAGCTTGCAAAAGACCGAGTTAACAGGAAGAATAATTGGATGTCGCTCATTGTATGATAGGGAGTTTACCGTTTGCTCGAATAACATTATTCGCATCTATGTACGGATTTAAGGGATACAGAAGACTTTTCCTGTGAACTTTTTTTTAGCTTTACTAGGGAGTCAAATTCGTTATGGAGGTCTATAACTTGGGTTACATAGATTAATTTATATTTTGTGTTCGAAAATTCCTCGTGTATAATACGTGGACAGTTATTTATCATGAGTGATATTGCTTCAGTAAGCGATGAGTTTTGTGTTTGGGATACAAGGCTGAGAGGGATTTTAACCTCATTTTCTAACCTTTTCCTAATGGCACCAATGAATCGAAAGACGTAGGTCATAACCCTGATAGCTTTATCCCATTTTGAAAGCGATTAAGTATTCCATCTTCAAAAAAATTCAAATGCCCTTATTAAAAAATTAATTTCGGTCATTGGTGAGAATAAATTTCACGTTGTTCCAATAAAACGTGGCAACATCGATGAAACTAAAGTCCAAATTTATGACGAAAAAGATTTCCGCAAAATGGTTGCTGAATTTGAAAAAAATAAAACAAGCTTCTACACATACCAGCTTAAGAGCGCTAAAGGCATGCAGATCGTATTGAAGGGCATAGATTCTTATGTTGTTCCCGAAGAAATAAAAGATGCACTCGTCCTCCAGGGGTTTAAGGTAAAAAATGTGTCCAATATAATAAATAGAGAGAAGATTCCTCAACCCCTATTTCGTGTTGAACTTGAGCCTAATGATATAAAATTGAAAAAAAATGAAACGCATCCAATTTATAATTTGAAATACCTCTTGTACCGAAAAATTACAGTTGAAGAGCCACATAAGCGTTCAGGTCCTGTACAGTGCCATAATTGCCAAGAATATGGCCATACAAAAACATACTGCAATTTACCCTCTGTTTGTGTTGTGTGCAGCGAATTACACGGCACTGCTAGTTGCAATAAGCCAAAAGATCAAAGTGATAAAAAATGCAGTAATTGTGGAGGTAATCACACCGCTAACTACAGAGGTTGTCCTGTGTACTCTTTCGTAAAGAAGACTATAGTGCAAAAACCTAAATTAGCTCCAGCTCAATCAGCAAACGCTTACTCTGCCACTTTTGGGCAAATGAGCCAACCAGTTACTTCCCGTGTATCGTATGCAGATGCTGCTAAGACAAATTCAATTCCCACACAAAATGTTTCCTCGCCAAATAATTCAAAAAATACTGACGCAAGCTTTAATTTTAATCGCCTTGGAAGCTACTATTGAAAATCTGGTGCAAACTATAAACAATTTTACAACAAATATGACTAGCATGATGCAAGAAATGCTGCGAATGCAGAATACTCTGCTTCAAGCATTAATTAATAAGCCATGAACACGTTAACAATATGTTTCTGGAACGCAAACGGCATTCGCCAACATAAAAATGAACTTGAGCACTTCCTCATGGAAAAAAATATTGATGTAATGTTAGTATCTGAGACTCATTTGACTTCGAGAAGTCTTTTTAAAATTTATGGCTACACTATATATGATACAAAGGACCCTAGAGGAAGGGCTTGCGGTGGATCAGCAATTCTAATAAAGTCAAGACTCAAGCACTATGTTCTTGATAACATTTGTGAAGAACACCTACAAGCAACAAATATTGGCATTGAAAGTTTTTGTACAAATTTTGTTATATCATAAATTTACTCCCCTCCCAGATTTTCAATCACTGAGAATCAATATGAGGATTTCTACAAATCTCTTGGACCTTGTTTTGTAGCAGCTGGCGACTACAATGCTAAGCATACGTTCTAGGGTTCGCGTCTTATTACCCCCAGAGGTCGAGCATTGTTCAACACTATTTCAAAAATGGGCTTGGATGTCATTTCGAGTGGGGAGCCCACTTACTCGCCTACTGACATACAAAAAATTCCGGATGTTATAGATTTTGGCATCATAAAAAATATCTCTAGGGATTTAATTCAAGTTCAGGCTTCTATTGATCTTTCGTCCGATCACTCTCCGACGATCATTACAATTTGTAGTCCATTAAGAAGTAACTTACCTGACCCATATGTGAAGATGATCAATCGTGTTAATTGGCTGGGGTTCAAAAAGTATCTCAGTAGTCATTGTACGGAAAACATTACGCTTAGAACATCCGATGATATTGAATCTTACATTGCCAATCTCAGCGAGAATATTAAACAGGCTGCTAAACATGCCACTAACTCCCATCCGCAGACTGGGTTTAATAAAATTTATTCTACAGACATTGAACGTCTCGTACGTGAAAAAAGAAGAGCTAGAAGGGAATGGCAACAGCACAGATCACCACAAAATAAATTCAGATTTAAAGAGTGCACTAAACGACTCCAAGAGTTGCTTGCATCTGAAAAAACTGCATCTCTTAAAAATTATCTGGAAGGTCTTGATGTCACACCAGCGTCTAATTACTCTTTGTGGCGCGCTGCTAGAAAGCTTAAAACACCCGTTGAGTATAAGCCACCTCTACGCACATCTACCGGAAGTTGGGCAAGAAGCGATACTGAAGAAGGTAAAATATTTGCTGAGCACTTAAAATCCGTTTTTACGCCAAACATATGTACTGGTGTTGCTGATTTGCCGAATGTAGTCGCTCTACCCACTCAACACATAAAGTTTAAGACGCGTGATTTACAAAAATTAATTGCCGAACTCAACCCGAAGAAAGCTCCGGGTATTGATGGAATTAGTAACCAGATGCTTATGAACTTGCCTCGTATTGCAATGAGAATCCTATTATTCATATTTAATGCCATTTTACGACTGGAGTATTATCCACACAGCTGGAAGCTTGCCAAGGTTAAAATGATTCCAAAGCCGGGCAAAGATCTAACCAAGGCTGAGTCATATAGGCCAATAAGTCTACTATCAACTATGTCAAAGCTTTTCGAAAAATTGTCCCCAATTCTAATTAGTAGTGGGTGCATACCAGACCATCAATTTGGTTTTAGAAGTCAGCATAGCACCATTGAACAAACTCACAGACTGGTTCAATTTATAAGAAGGACTTTTGAGGAAAAAAAGTATTGCTCTGCGCTCTTTATTGACGTTTCCCAGGCATTTGATAAAGTGTGGCATGAAGGCCTAATTTTAAAATTGAAGACTTACTTACCAATAAACATTTTAAATCTTTTGGAAAGTTACATTATTTTCCGTAAGTTCACTGTTGTGGAAGGAGACTTTACGAGTAGGCCTGAAACTATTTCATCTGGTGTGCCACAGGGGAGCATACTGGGACCAGTTTTATATTTGATTTATACTTGTGATATGCCTGTGAGCAGTAGTATCCATACTTCCACATTTGCCGACGACACAGCCTGCCTTAGTATGCACGAAAACCCTGATGAGGCATCCCGCAAACTCCAGGAACACATTAGCCAGATGGAGCTTTGGTTAAACTTATGGAGAATTAAAGTCAATGAACAAAAGTGTGTCCATATAACGTTCACCCTAAGAAGAGATACTTGCTCCACCATTCGGATTAACAATCAAGTTGTTCCTCAACATTCACATGTGAAATATCTTGGCATACACCTTGATCGACGACTTACATGGAAACACCACATTGACTCTAAGTTAACTCAAATGAAAATTAAATTAACTCAGGTACATTGGCTGATTGGTAGAAATTCAACACTTAGCCTAGACTGCAAACTTTTAATATACAAGTCGCTTTTAAAGCCAATATGGTGTTACGGAATTCAACTATGGGGCACTGCTTCAGCTTCAAATGTAGAGAAAATTCAACGAAGGCAAAATTAAATTTTACGCATGATAACATCGGCTCCATGGTACATCAAAAATTCAAATATGCATCGCGATTTGAATATGCCACTAGTGACTGAAGAAATTGCAAAATACGCAGGCAAATACCTAACAAAACTCGAGTCACATCCTAATCCGCTTGCTCGTAATATTTTGAACTTTACTGGACACATCCGCTTAAAAAAGAGAGATACACGGGCTCTAATATTCAACACTCTAAATGATGAAGCTGCTTGAAAACACCTTTTTCTTTTTGTTGCTTATCCCTACTTATGTATTATTAATAACTATCACTAAGCTTATGTCCGACATTGGTCGGGCCTAATAATTTTTTTTTTATAGATTTAAGATTTGAATACTTATTGTTAGTTCATATTTGAAGATACAATAAATAATAAACATGCATTTAAAAAAAAAAAAAAAAATCTTCATATGGGAACAAGTGGAAAACCTTGAACTTTCGTTTTAGCTCGAGGGAATTTTCTTTAATTAGTATAGTCTTTGGCTGTTCTTCGGGGTTTTGTTGAAGCCAAACTGGCTCAGTCCTCCACAAGGAGTTGCTTAAGAGATGGTTGGTGGGACAACCGCGAGAGCCTAAATCAGCAGGATTATCGGCAGAACGCACATGGCGCCACGAGATGTTTCCCACATTTCGTATTATCTGTGAAGTTTGGTTCGCTACATAAGTTTTCCATATGTTTGGAGGCTTCTCTAGCCACCCAAGAACAATGGAAGAATCGGACCAGAGAAAAAGTTCATAATTAGAATAGGGGCATGAGTCTGTAAGCTGTTTAACTAATTTCGATAATAAGAGGGCTCCACAAAGTTCTAGTCGTGGGAGATTGACCGCATTAATAGGAGCTACTTTCGTTTTGGATACAAAAAGATGCGATTTAATGGTCGAGTATGATTGTGTTCGGATATAGACAGCAGCGCAGTAAGCTTTCTTCGCTGCATCGTAGAAGCCATGAATTTGGGTATTTAAGGACGGCGCAAAATCTATCCATCGGGGAATCTTTATAGTGGAAATCATGGAAAGATTCTTTACAAAATTATTCCAACTTGCCAATGTACCCGGTCTTACATTTTCATCCCAGCTAGTTCCCTCCAGCCACAATTGTTGAAGAACAATTGGTGTTTTTTATTGAGGTATAGAACTTTAAGTTGGCATCACTTTTTTAACTGGCGGCCATTTTGTCAGCTGTTAAGTGATTAATATTTAGTTTGATTTGCCATTTTATCATAAACAGATTGACAAAAGAACAACGCTTGCAAATCGTGCAAATTTATTTCGAAAATAATGGTTCAGCTCGCGAAGTTTACCGCAAGCTCCGTCCATTTTATGGTCGACATAATCGTCCATCAGAGCAATTAATTCGGTTAACCATGGATCGTTTTCACACTACGTTTACTCTATGTGATAATACGCATCCGCAGAGACGTCGAACAGTGCGCACCGAAGAAACAATTGCCGCTGTAGAGCAAAGTGTTGAAGAGGACCCGAATAAATCGATTCGCCACCGTGCACAGCAATTGGAGCTTTGTCCATCAACTTTATGGAAGATTTTGCGCAAAGATCTAGGCTTGCGACCTTACAAGATCCAGCTTGTGCAAGAATTAAAGCCGCGAGACCATGCAATGCGTCATGATTTTGGTGTACGGGCCGAAAATGAGATTGATCTCGATGCTGATTTTCATTGCAAAATTTTGTTCAGTGATGAGGCTCATTTTTGGTTGAATGGCTACGTCAACAAGCAAAATTGCCGCATTTGGAGTGAAGAGAATCCACATGAGACCCTTGAGACGCCATTAGATCCACAAAAACTGGCTGTTTGGTGTGCTCTATGGGCTGGTGGAGTCATTGGGCCATACTTCTTCCGAAATAATGCTGGAGAGTCAGTTACCGTTAATGGAGACCGGTATAGAGCCATGATAACCGACTATTTTGTTCCCGAATTGGATGGCATGAATGTGGATGAGTTGTGGTTCCAACAAGGTGGCGCTACATGCCACACAGCGCACGTCACAATCGATTTATTGAAGGAAACATTCGATGAGCGCATAATTTCACGGAATGGACCTGTCAATTGGCCATCAAGATCGTGTGATTTGACACCATTGGATTATTTTCTTTGGGGATATGTGAAGTCGCTCGTCTACGCCAACAAACCAGAAACGTTAGGGGACTTGGAAGCCAACATTCGTGGCGTTATTGCCAACATACGGCCCCATATGCTCGAAAAAGTGGTTGAAAATTGGACCTGTAGAATTGGCTTTATTCGAGCCAGCCGCGGCGGCCACATGCCCGAAATCATATTTAAACATTAATGGCATAAAATTATCCTTCCAATAAAGCCAAATTGATGGACATTAAAACGATTTTCTTGTGTTTTATTTCAATTCAAAGTTCTATACCTTTAAAAAAACACCCGTTATAACAATAGGGGAAAGCCAACCAGCTGGGTCAAAAATTTTGGCCACCGTGGAAAGTATTTCCCTCTTTGTTATAGAGTTAACCGGGCTAATAGTATCAATGGTGTATGAGAAGCAATCGGATAATGCATCCCATTGAATGCCAAGAGTTTTAGTGGTGCTAGTTTCCTGAAATTTTAGAAAATCCGAATCCAAAATATCATCTTTAGGGATCGATGCTAGTACTTCAGGGCAATTTGAAGTTATCTTTTTCAACGGGAATCCAGCCGATTTTAACGTTAAAGTAAGTTGGGACAACAAGTCAATTGCAGATTGAACATCATGAGACCCCGATAGAATATCATCTGCATATGTTTCCTTTTCGAGGATATATTCAGCTTGTGGATACAAATGTTTCGAATCATGAGGTAATTGGATAAGAGTTCTAATTGCTAAATAGGGGGCACAGTTTACTCTAAAAGTGACTGCTTGTAACGCGAAATCTTTGACGAGAGAATTGGGATCTGGATGAAAGAGAATTCGTTGAAATTGTGTCTTCATAATGAACCAGAATTTGGCGGTAGATTTTCTGTATGTCGCCATTGAAGACATATATATAGAGTAGGAATTTCAAAATGAATGTAATCAAATCAGCTTGTAAAGTGGGGTCCTTCGTGTAGGATATCATTAAGCGACAAACCTGAACTAGTTTTCTCAGAAGCGTTGAATACAACTCTAACTTTAGTACTACGACTTTCGGGTTTAATTACCGCATGGTGTGGCAGATAAAAGGAATTGCAACCATGACTAGATATATTTTCTGATGATATGGTAGGCTCCATATGGTTAAGAGATATATATTCGTCCAGCACTTTGTGATACATCTCAGCCAGGACCCCTTTATTCCTCAGAGATTGTTCCAAATTTGTGTACTGAGCCGTGGCTGCAGTACGAGAGACCCCGAGGCGTAAATCTTGGGGAAAGTTGGATTTAAAAGGAAGTTTAACCACATAACGCTCTTCGAAATTACGAAAGGTGGTTTCGCGATAGAGGGATTCGCAAAACTCTTCCTCTTTTGAGATAGGCCTTTGACTAGAGATTTCCTCTTCCTCCCAAAACCTTTTAAGCTGATCACCAAGCGAGTTTTCAGAAATTTCAGTTGCTTCAGTTGCAAATGTGGATACATCCTCAGTGTCTATGGGACCACTTACTATCCAACCAAAGATAGTGCATTGAGCCATGAGCGTGTGTGCTACGTTTTTACATCCTTCGAGAAGAATTTGAGGAAGAACGTTGCTGCCAATGAGCAGGTCAACGTGTTTTGGTAAATAAAATTCTGGGTCAGCTAAATCAGTACCTTCTAGCTCCTCCAAAGGGATGTATGAGCATGGTAAAGAAAATCTGGGTAATATCCGGGTCAGTTTAGGGACCACTATTGCCTCAATTTGTACGAAGCGATCGTGTTTGTCTGAGTATATGTTAAATTTACACACAGAGTTTGAGTTGGCAACTAGTTCACCACCAATACCATGAATTTGAAAGAGTTTCGTTTCTGTTGGTAGCTTAAGTTGCTGTTGCAGTTTCTTAGAGATAAATGATTTCTCGGAACCCTGATCTAGAAAGGCGCTGGTTGTAAAACCTTATCCTTGGTGATGTATTTTAACTATTGCTGTAGTAAGTAAAGTACCGGGTTTAAAAGATCTATCACCTCGTTGTTGTCATAGAAACCCTTGCTCTCGCCTGTGCTGATGTCGAAGGGGTGTCATCTGCAGAGTTTGCGTTTGTGTTAAGTGTAACAGGTTTAGTAACGCGTAGTAAAGAGTGGTGATTTTTTGACAGTGTAAACATATTTAAAAACGTGTTCTTGCTTGGAATGTTCAAACTCAAGTGTTAAGCTTTATTATGTCATTCTTGTCTTAAGCTATTTGTACATAAGCAGAGATGCCAGATGTTTAATTATAACATTTAATCTTATGTATGTTATTTAGGAAAATTTTAAGGTACATATGTATATATAAATTCATTATAATATTATTTGTTTGATATAGCAAGTTGCAGGTATTGGCCGTATGCACCAGTATACCTACCTTTTTATAGAAGAAAAAAAAAGATATATATATATATATATAATTATATATATATATATATATATATATATATATATATATATAATGATTTAAACAAATTGATCAGGTTTGTCTGGTTCTATATATATATATGTTTTTTTTTGGTTTTTATATTCATAATTTATATAAGAAAAAAAATTTATTGTATACATACACTTTTTTTTTGCTATCATAAAATTTTCCTGAATTTGTTTTGTATATTATTCATGTATGTCTATTTAAAATACATTTAATTTTTACAACAATTTGTCTATGTACATATATGTATTTTGAACACTGTTTAAAAGTAAATGACTGAAAATAAAAGTATGTATGTTTTTTTTTGTTTTTTTTGTTTTTTTTTTGTTTAAATATATAAAATTAGATATTTATATATGTTGATTGTGATATATCAAATTTTTAAATTTAAATTGAAATTAAAAAAAATTAATTAAATATATAAGTATTTTAAGTTCAGTTTGTATTTTGGTAAGATTTGGCTTTTTCAAAACTTATATATATATTGTTTTTTTTTTTCTTTTTTTTATATATCTTGTTTAAGTTTAGTTATATATATATATAATATTGGATATTGGATATAATAATTTTTTTTGTGTTGCCAAATTTTTAAGGTTTTAATTTATATTACGAGTTTTAATTATACAATTGCAAGTAAAACATATTTTTTTTTTATACAATAAAAATTTAATATATTGTTGTGTTAAATTGTGATTTTTTTTGTTTCTTCTTTTATAATATTCAAATGTTATGCATATATATATATATATATATATATATATATATATATATAAACTGATTAAAATTTCGGATTTGTTTTTTTTTTTTATAATGTTCGTAAACGGATTCAAAATTCTTCATCATCTTAATCAATTTATTATGTTAATCAGTATTGTATTTCCAATAAAGCCAAATTGATGGACATTAAAACGATTTTCTTGTGTTTTATTTCAATTCAAAGTTCTATACCTTTAAAAAAACACCCGTTATAACAATAGGGGAAAGCCAACCAGCTGGGTCAAAAATTTTGGCCACCGTGGAAAGTATTTCCCTCTTTGTTATAGAGTTAACCGGGCTAATAGTATCAATGGTGTATGAGAAGCAATCGGATAATGCATCCCATTGAATGCCAAGAGTTTTAGTGGTGCTAGTTTCCTGAAATTTTAGAAAATCCGAATCCAAAATATCATCTTTAGGGATCGATGCTAGTACTTCAGGGCAATTTGAAGTTATCTTTTTCAACGGGATTCCAGCCGATTTTAACGTTAAAGTAAGTTGGGACAACAAGTCAATTGCAGATTGAACATCATGAGACCCCGATAGAATATCATCTGCATATGTTTCCTTTTTGAGGATATATTCAGCTTGTGGATACAAATGTTTCGAATCATGAGGTAATTGGATAAGGGTTCAAATTGCTAAATAGGGGGCACAGTTTACTCTAAAAGTGACTGCTTGTAACGCGAAATCTTTGACGAGAGAATTGGGATCTGGATGAAAGAGAATTCGTTGAAATTGTGTCTTCATCATGAACCAGAATTTGGTGGTAGATTTTCTGTATGTCGCCATTGAAGACATATATATAGAGTAGCAATTTCAAAATGAATGTAATCAAATTAGCTTGTAAAGTGGGTCCTTCGTGTAGGATGTCATTAAGCGACAAACCTGAACTAGTTTTCTTAGAAGCGTTGAATACAACTCTAACTTTAGTACTACGACTTTCGGGTTTAATTACCGCATGGTGTGGCAGATAAAAGGAATTGCAACCATGACTAGATATATTTTCTGATGATATGGTAGGCTCCATATGGTTAAGAGATATATATTCGTCCAGCACTTTGTGATACATCTCAGCCAGGACCCCTTTATTCCTTAGAGATTGTTCCAAATTTGTGTACTGAGCCGTGGCTGCAGTACGAGAGACCCCGAGGCGTAAATCTTGGGGAAAGTTGGATTTAAAAGGAAGTTTAACCACATAACGCCCTTCGAAATTACGAAAGGTGGTTTCGCGATAGAGGGATTCGCAAAACTCTTCCTCTTTTGAGATAGGCCTTTGACTAGAGATTTCCTCTTCCTCCCAAAACCTTTTAAGCTGATCACCAAGCGAGTTTTCAGAAATTTCAGTTGCTTCAATTGCAAATGTGGATACATCCTCAGTGTCTTTGGGACCACTTACTATCCAACCAAAGATAGTGCATTGAGCCATGAGCGTGTGTGCTACGTTTTTAAATCCTTCGAGAAGAATTTGGGGAAGAACGTTGCTGTCAATGAGCAGGTCAACGTGTTTTGGTAAATAAAATTCTGGGTCAGCTAAATCAGTACCTTCTAGCTCCTCCAAAGGGATGTATGAGCATGGTAAAGAAAATCTGGGTAATATCCGGGTCAGTTTAGGGACCACTATTGCCTCAATTTGTACGAAGCGATCGTGTTTGTCTGAGTATATGTTAAATTTACACACAGAGTTTGAGTTGGCAACTAGTTCACCACCAATACCATGAATTTGAAAGAGTTTCGTTTCTGTTGGTAGCTTAAGTTGCTGTTGCAGTTTCTTAGAGATAAATGATTTCTCGGAACCCTGATCTAGAAAGGCGCTGGTTGTAAAACCTTATCCTTGGTGATGTATTTTAACTATTGCTGTAGTAAGTAAAGTACCGGGTTTAAAAGATCTATCACCTCGTTGTTGTCATAGAAGCCCTTGCTCTCGCTTGTGCTGATGTCGAAGGGGTGTCATCTGCAGAGTTTGCGTTTGTGTTAAGTGTAACAGGTTTAGTAACGCGTAGTAAAGAGTGGTGATTTTTTGACAGTGTAAACATATTTAAAAACGTGTTCTTGCTTGGAATGTTCAAACTCAAGTGTTAAGCTTTATTATGTCATTCTTGTCTTAAGCTATTTGTACATAAGCAGAGATGCCAGATGTTTAACTATAACATTTAATCTTATGTATGTTATTTAGGAAAATTTTATGGTACATATGTATATATAAATTCATTATAATATTATTTGTTTGATATAGCAAGTTGCAGGTATTGGCCGTATGCACCAGTATACCTACCTTTTTATAGAAGAAAAAAAAAGATATATAAATATATAATTATATATATATATATATATATATATATATATATATATATATATATATATATATATATATATATATATATAATGATTTAAACAAATTGATCAGGTTTGTCTGGTTCTATATATATATATGTTTTTTTTTGGTTTTTATATTCATAATTTATATAAGAAAAAAAATTTATTGTATACATACACTTTTTTTTTTTGCTATCATAAAATTTTCCTGAATTTGTTTTGTATATTATTCATGTATGTCTATTTAAAATACATTTAATTTTTACAACAATTTGTCTATGTACATATATGTATTTTGAACACTGTTTAAAAGTAAATGACTGATAATAAAAGTATGTATGTTTTTTTTTTTGTTTAAATATATAAAATTAGATATTTATATATGTTGATTGTGATATATCAAATTTTTAAATTTAAATTGAAATTAAAAAAAATTAATTAAATATATAAGTATTTTAAGTTCAGTTTGTATTTTGGTAAGATTTGGCTTTTTCAAAACTTATATATATATTGTTTTTTTTTCTTTTTTTTATATATCTTGTTTAAGTTTAGTTATTTATATATATAATATTGCATATTGGATATAATAATTTTTTCTGTGTTGCCAAATTTTTAAGGTTTTAATTTATATTACGAGTTTTAATTATACAATTGCAAGTAAAACATAATTTTTTTTTTATACAATAAAAATTTAATATATTGTTGTGTTTAATTGTGATTTTTTTTTTTGTTTCTTCTTTTATAATATTCAAATGTTATGCATATATATATATATATATATATATATATATATATATATATATATATATAAACTGATTAAAATTTCGGATTTGTTTTTTTTTTTTTATAATGTTCGTAAACGGATTCAAAATTCTTCATCATCTTAATCAATTTATTATGTTAATCAGTATTGTATTTGCTTAGTCTATTCTTGTGTACTTTTTGAGATTTATTTTCTGAAATTTTCAAAGTGCAATTTCCGTAATCATCAATACTTAAGATTTGGAAAGGGCCAGTGTAAAGGGATTCTTATTTGTGTCCTGCATTGTTTTCCAGTAGAACCAAATCACTAACTTGCATTATTTTACTGTTTGCCCTTTTATCGTAGTGTTTCTTTTGCTTTAGTTTGGCTTTTTCAATTAATGTTTTAGCTCTAGTTTGTGCTGTTTGAAGCCTGAATTTTATTTCTTTTTCATACGCTTCTATATTGTATATAGGTTCCACTTCGTCTGATTCTATGAATGCTAATGTCCTTGGAAGTTTGCCGTAAGCTAACTCAAATGGGCAGTATCCATGTACTGTGGATGGTGTTGTATTAAAGCAGTAGGTAAAATACTTTAGCCAGTCGTCCCAGTCAACCTTGTCTATAGATAGATAACTTCTAACAAATTCATTGAAGGTTCTATGTGATCTTTCTGTAGTTCCCAATGTCTGATGATGGTATGCTGTAGACGTTTCTTGGTCGATTCTAAGTAATTTAAACATATTACCCATCTACTGATTTTTGTATTCTGTACCTAAATCTGTTAAAATTTTTCCTGGTTGGCCGTATGTTAAAACAAGGTTTTCAAAAATCGCTTTGGCTATCGTTTGTGCATTTTTGTTGGCACAGGTATGGATATCAAATATTTGGACAGATCTCACATTATAGTCACAGCATATTCGTTCCCATGATTTGAACGTATAAATGGGCCTATGGTGTCAATTACAATAGTATCAAAAGCTTTACTGGGTGTTTTTCTTATGCTCAATGGCTCTATATTCTTAGGAAGAGATTTATTTTTTTGACAAAGAGGACAAGACTTAACATACCTAATTACATCCTTAGTCATGTTTTTCCAAAAGCAATAATTTCTTAATTTATTAAGCGTTCTCATTATACCTAAATGACCTTCCATTAAAAGTTCATTATGGTAGAATTTCAGTAAGTTTTCTTTCTCGGCCTTACTTTTTACAAACTTTATTCTTGGCGTAATCATAATTATTAATGTATCTAGATACTTTTCTGAATTAAATTTGAATTCTTCGACTGACACGTAGTTGAACAGGTCGTCGTTTAATGATATTTGAACCTTTTCGACTTTAAAAGTTTTAGCTTCATATTCTAGCTTTGATATTAGTTGTTTTAGAACAATTTTATCATTTAAAATAAAATAAATACTAAAATTACTTATTTCAAACGCTTTTGGTTTATTTTTGAGCATTGAACTTTCAATTTCAATCTTTTTCCTTTCTGACTGTTTCAAATTGTGTTTTCTTGTTTGATTTCTCGTGGTTACCATACGTACATTCGCTTCGTTTATCGTTTTAATAGACTCAATATCAATTCTGGAAAGTGCATCCGCGCCACAATTATCCGAACCTTTTATGTATTCGATCACAAAATCGTATTCTTCCATGTCCAACTTCATGCGAATTAACTTCGAAGAAGGGTTTTTTTTTAGAGAAAAAAGATATGAAAGTGGTTTATGGTCGCTGCGTACAATAAACTTCCTACCATAAACATAGGGCCGAAAATGATTAAGTGTCTAATGAATTGCCGTCAATTCTTGCTCTATTGTGGACTTATGTGACTCTGCTTTTGTAAATGCACGTGAAGCGAAAGCAATGGGCATTTGTCTACCATCGTCCTCTTGGCTTAAAATAGTCCCACAAGCAGCTTTGCTTGCGTCCGTCGTTATTAAAACAACTTGTCAAAATCAGGGTATTTTAATACTTTCGGTTTGAGTAACGCATTTTTTAAATATTGAAAAGAGTTTTCACACTCTTTAAACCACTTGAATTCTACGTTTTTGCGAGTCAACTGTGTAATATACAACGCATGTTTTGCAAAATTAGGGACAAACTTCCTATAATAAATACAAAACGCAATGAAGCGTTTCGCTTCTTCAGGGTTGTTAGGAGTTGGATAATCTTGGATGATTCTAAATTTTGATTCATCTGGAAGGATTCCCTGATTGGTACATTTATGTCCAAGAAAGACTACTTCTGTACAGAAAAAGTTACATTTGCTATGGTGTAATTTCAAATTGTATTTTCTACAGGTATCAAAAACATCGCACAAGTTGTTAAGCATGTGCTTTTCAGAGCAGCCTATGACAATTAAATCGTCCATAATGCTTGGTCGGGCTTAAGGCAGGCAAAAGCTAACGACATCATTCGCTGGAATGAGTTTGGAGCGACTTTCAACCCATAGGGGAGACGTTTAAAGCGGAATGAGCCTTGTTGTGTAGAAAATGAAGTTAAATTTCTGGAATCTTCATCCAACTCAATCTGGTGAAAACCTGACATGAGATCCAATCACGAGAAGTACTTTGCTCTCCCAAGCTGGTCAAGTATGTCGTCTATCCTTGGTAAAGGATATTTATCTGCTGCTAATTTTTTTATTAATTTGTCTAAAATCGAAAACCAACCGCCATCTTTTACTACTATCTCCAGGAATTGATTTCTTTGGTACGAGAAGAACTGGGCTATTGTACTCTGATAGTGATGGTTCAATTATCTTATCCTTTAGCAGTTTATCTATTTCTTTATCTATATCTTTCTTTTGGGTTTAAGAAATACGGTAATTTTTAATGTAAGTTGGTGTGAGGTCTGTAACGTGGAGTGTTTGCCTACATATAAAAATTATTTGCGGTAATTCCTTCGTGTTCCAATGCAAAAATGTCCGTGTAGTCCTTACATAATTCTCCTAGTTTATCGGATACAAATGCGGGAAAATTTCTTTTTAATGTCTGATTCACCTCATCATTCCTACATCTATTTGACTGTCGTATTTCAAAAATGTTATAATCGACTAAGTTCTCGAACAGAATGTTTTTATTTCTAATCATCACGTTATCGCTTGTTGTGTTTAAAACTTTAATATACGGATTCGCTCCGGAAATAATACAGTTTGGTATAAAAATGACATATTCTAGCTCCTGATTTGGGATAAAATATGATTTGGTGTGATCTAAGTTATAAAGTTTCCTAAAAGTTTCACAACGTGAGGGAACAGTGAAACCGTCGTGGGTTTGCATATCATTGATCGGAATTCTGACTTCACTGAGTAATTTGCTATTGCGGATTACTAAATGGCTATTTTCATCGCTATAATTTAAAATACAGTTTCTGGCTCTTATAAAGTCAAGTCCAATGGTACCATCGCAAGGTATGGGAAAATTGCTCTCTACTACTACGAACTTATGGCCGATTCCACCTCCAAGAAGGAAGATATTGCAATAGATAGATCCTAAACTGTTAAAATTTCCATCTCCAACTCCTCTTATAAAAACTGTTTGACTTTTATCTACCCTTGTGGTATCATGTAGTTGACTGATTTTGGCTATGGAAATATCGGCTCCAGTATCGAGGAGAAAATTGCTAGTTGAAATGCCTGATATATTTAATTGAACGTAACTGCAAAGGTTTAAGTTTAAGGCATAAATCGTTTCAAATTTTTGGGTGGAATATTTAGCATTATTTATATTTCTTGTATGTTCTCGTGTGTTCTTAGCCTCTTTCCCTCTAGGGGTTTGAGTAGTTTTCCGAATCCTGTTCTACAACTCGCACATTCCTTCCACCGGACCCTAGCATACTATGTTGTACGCGACGATTATTGTAACTATTGTTTCTGAAACTCCCATTATTGTTAGGGTTTCGATAATTTCCAGTTTGACGTGAACTGTTACGATTATTGTCATTGCCAATAAAGTTACCACGGTTCCTGCCTCTGTACCTACCGTAATTTGTTCCCCGAAATCTATTATTATTGTTATTCTGTGTTCTGACATTAAAGATTTGCTGGCTACTCGTGTTATCATTTGCTATGCTACTAAATTTTACTGTTACTTCCGAAATATTATCAAATTTCCCTACTTCCATAATTAATCTAAGTTTTTCATTGTTGGCATTTTTTTCCATTGACTGCACAGCAATTTGAGTGGAATATTTCTTTGCAGTATCCGGGCCCAACCCGTCTGCAAGATAAGCATTGTTCAGTGATTTTGTCAATTTTTCTATTTCTTTGGTGTAGTCTGAAGCACTTTTACCTAATTATCTCGTATTTAATATTTTGTATGTAATTAATTCTGCGCTTTCGCCTTTGATTGACGAACGAAGCTTGCCTATAATTTCTTGAACTGTTGTTTCCGTGGTTATGTAATTCCTGGCAGTACCTAACAATTTTGTTTTTATCAACTGGATGGCCACAGCCTCGTGTGTTCCTGTTAATGATTCCAATAATGTCAAAGCATCAACGAATCGCTGTAAATTTTCAATTGTGCCATCAAAGTCTGGGAGTATTTTGCTTGCCAATTCTATGAACTTCAATTGGTCCGCCATTGTTTGTTCAATATTGTCTAATTCTACGTTATCTTCCAAAGGAGTGTATTCTTCTTCGCTGTCTTCTTCTATACTAAGTAGCACAGTCTCATCCAAAGCCGTTGGCACTTTGGTCTCAATATTCAACTTTAAAAAAATATTCTGTAGTTTTGATCTAATACTAGAAATCAACTCTTCTACCTGTTTGTTTTCGCTATAATTCAATTCGTGTTCTAAATTCTTGACAGTCGTTACAATATGATTATGGTGAATCACGAGCAGATTCAAATGTTTATTTCGTGTTGCTTTACCTGGCAAGTTCGATTTGTTCAAACACTTATACGATTCATCAAACAAATTCTTATCGCCTTCCAGTTGCGATAATATCTCACTCTTAAAGAACTCTTTTCCCTGTTGCTCAGTCATTCGAGCCGAAGAAAACAAAGGGTTTTGATAACACGTTAATGAAATAATATAACTGCTGAGAAGAAGAAAAAAATTGAAGAAGTAGGCATGGCAATTGGAAATAAGTTCACGGAGTGTTGAAGATAACAATGCGGCTTCTATATACATATATTCTATAATATATATATATATATATATATATATATATATATATATATATATATATATATATATATATATATATATATATATATATGTATAACTATTTAGTCATATTATGCCGGATGTGATTCTGAACAATACTCGTTATTGCGTCAATTAATCAAAAGGAAAAAAAATTGTCGGTTCTAGAAAAATCTCAGTTGTACTGGAATAGTGAGGAAAAATAATGACTTTCTATATGCATCCTAAGATGTGATCTAAATTATTTAAATGTTATGAAATTATTGCCAACAAAAATGTTACGAAAATATTGCCTTTAACCAAATGCACTTTACTGTAGGTTTTATAAATTGTTTGGATTAATGGAATGAATATATAGTTAAAATATTCACAATTTCAATGAAAAGTATTATGCGTTATTTGTATATTTGCAAAACCTGCAAGACCTATATATATATATATATATATATATATATATATATATATATATATATATGTGAAACATTCATATTGGTACGAATTCTTTTGGTACTTACTGTATATATAACAATGTTTATATAACAATGTTACTTCAACTGATAATTTTTTGCTCTATCTGCTTTGTAGCTGAAGAATGGCAAAAACTTCGATTTTGTTTTGGGTTTAGTACAATTATTTTTATGCTTTTGACACTCTTCGATTATTTACATAGCTATGGTTGCCGTATTTTTGTATAAAAAATCCTTACGCAGTCACCTGTATAATTACACCATGATTTTTATTCTATGTTTTCGTTCTTCTTTCAACTAAAAAAAGAATTGTGTATTCTCTTTTGTTATTAAATTTCAATCTTGAATTTTACTTTATGCGAATTTATTCTACTTTCTGTGATTTTTCTTGAAATTTCTGTTTTCAAATAGGTATGTTTGTAGTTGTAATTTTTCATTTTCCGTTTTCACATGTAATTACAATATTATTTTATTTTTATTTAGAAGAGAACTTGTTAATATTTTTTTTGTCTTTATATAGCAAATGTATATATGTATGTATATTAATTCATAATATGTACCTATAAAAACTTTTCCCTTTAAATAGAAAATTTACTTTAAAATTAAAATTATTAACGTTTATTTGTGTTTAAGTATTTT
Source organism: Tachina grossa (assembly GCA_949987645.1). NCBI lineage: Eukaryota > Metazoa > Arthropoda > Insecta > Diptera > Tachinidae > Tachina > Tachina grossa. Next base: position 46,828,841 of record OX465277.1, read on the forward strand.
TCCATACATATGTATATGTACATAAATTATAGTCCATGCGACCAAATTTATTTGTATGTATGTACATATGTATTTCGAAAAATACTTGTGTATGTATGTTTGTTGGTAAAACTAAATTAATAAATGAAATTCTCATAGGTAGAAATATATATGTATTTTTATTTTGTGTTTCACCGTATATTTGATTTTATCTACATACATATTACTGAACAGAAATTTCTTTTCTTATGTACTTACATATGTATGTATATATGAAATAAATAAAATATATATATAAAATGTATTGAATAAATTGGAATATGTCCACAATAAAACAATTTCCATGTATGTAAAGGGTGTTTTTTATTGAGGTATAGAACTTTAAGTTGGCATCACTTTTTGAACTGGCGGCCATTTTGTCAGCTGTCAAGTGATTAACATTTAGTTTGGTTTGCCATTTCATCATAAACAGGTTGACAAAAGAACAACGCTTGCAAATCGTGCAAATTTATTTCGAAAATAATGGTTCAGTTCGCGAAGTTTACCGCAAGCTCCGTCCATTTTATGGTCGACATAATCGTCCATCAGAGCAATTAATTCGGTTAACCATAGATCGCTTTCGCACTACGTTTACTCTATGTGATAATACGCATCCGCAGAGACATCGAACAGTGCGCACCGAAGAAACAATTGCCGCTGTAGAGCAAAGTGTTGAAGAGGACCCGAATGAATCGATTCGCCACCGTGCACAGCAATTGGAGCCGACTAACCGACTATTTTGTTCCCGAATTGGATGGCATGAATGTGGATGAGTTGTGGTTCCAACAAGACGGCGCTACATGCCACACAGCGCACGTCACAATCGATTTATTGAAGGAAACATTCGATGAGCGCATAATTTCGCGGAATGGACCTGTCAATTGGCCACCAAGATCGTGTGATTTGACACCATTGGATTATTTTCTTTGGGGATATGTGAAGTCGCTCGTCTACGCCAACAAACCAGAAACCTTAGGGGACTTGGAAGCCAACATTCGTGGCGTTATTGCCAACATACGGCCCCATATGCTCGAAAAAGTGGTTGAAAATTGGACCTGTAGAATTGGCTTTATTCGAGCCAGCCGCGGCGGCCACATGCCCGAAATCATATTTAAACATTAATGACATAAAATTATCCTTCCAATAAAGCCAAATTGATGGACATTAAAACGATTTTCTTGTGTTTTATTTCAATTCGAAGTTCTATACCCCTAAAAAAAACACCCTATATATACCTATTTATATATTCTAAAAATGTAATTACATACGTATAATTATTCAATATAATATAAAAGTTTGTTCCCATTTATTTGTTTACACCATATTTTTAGTTACCCTTTTCGCTCTAGTCATATTTCCTCTGTTGTTTTGATGAAGTTGTGCAGTTATTTTGTTGTTGTCATTGTTGTGTCTGTTGTTATTTTTCTCTTCTTGTGTTGTGCTTTGGTGAGTTTTTCTTGTTCATATATTTAAAAAAAATAATTTTTTTTGTTTTTACTTTCACCAATGTTTTTTTTTCTTTCATTTTATCAAAAACGTTTAATTACTATTTGCCTTTTATATAATGTTTATCAATTTAAGCAAATAATTGTAAGCTCTCAGGCGTATAAGAATTAAAACTTTTATAGGTATTACAACTTTATGACAAATGTCTATTTAATTTCTTTTGTTGTATTTTTTTTCACTATTTCTTCACCTTGGCATTTGATGATTGTCTATTATGATGGTTTTATTTTTATTTACTTGGAGTTTCTGTATTATTGTATCATCATCTATACGATTGCTTTTTATTTATTTTTATGTTGTTGGTTTTTTCTTTTTGTAGTTCATTCTCTATTGTTTTTTAAAATACCTTTGCATACTGTAGGTATATGCTCTTTTGATTTTTGTTTAGTTTTAAATTTTTATTAATTTTGTGTTAATGTACATTATTCACAACTAAGTCAATTTTCAATGTCTCTTTTTTTTTGTTAATTTACAAAATTTTCTGCTTTTCATTTGATGATTCCTTTTTTTTTTTAATTATTTTTCTTTTAAACCCGTAGTCACACTTTATTTTCATTTGTTTATTTTATTTATTCAAATTTAGTTTGCTTTCATTTGTACTTATGTATTTCTGCTGTCTTTGTGTTTTAATTTATTCTCTTTCACTTTATTTATTTTTACAGATCTATATAAGTAGGTATGTAGTTTTCTGATCTCCTTTTTTCTCTTTCTCTTTCTTTTCTAGTTTTAGGTTATTTTTTTCATAACTGATTTTTCCAACGTTTCGGGTTTTTTCTTAAATTACACCGTTGCTTATTTTCACTAGTTTCCAAGTTTTTAATAACGGGGTTTTTTGCGTTTGATGACTTTTTTCATTTTTTTTTTTTGAAATTTTCGCAACTTTTTAACTGTTTTTATTTTTCTGTTCATATGATTCTATTTTTTTTTTCTTTAAATTTTTCAAAAAACTTGGTTTTAACACATATATAAATAGACTTTGTTTTGCTTAACATATTTTACACAAGAGCTTTCTGTGTGATTGTAATTATTGCAATTGTGTCCACCAAAAATAAATCTTGCACTAATGTCTTTCAAGATCTTTTGCGAATGTTATGTAATTATTTTACAATTTCTTTTAATGTCTATGAACGATAAAAACTTTTTGCAGTGAAATTCGGTCGTAATTTTGTATTTTTTTTATTTTTAGAAATACTTGTTTGGTGCAAATTTTAGCACTTTTACACTTCTTCATAAAAAGTTTTAACTCGCGCCGTTATTCTTGATTCCTTTTTCTTTTTTTTCGCACGGTCGCCATGTAAACATATTTAAGAACGTGTTCTTGCTTGGAATGTTCAAACTCAAGTTTTAAGCTTTATTATGTCATTCTTGTCTTAAGCTATTTGTACATAAGCAGAGATGTCAAATGTTTAATTATAAAATTTAATCTTATCTATGTAAGTAGGCAGGGTTCGCACATGAAAATTTGCTTGGGCAGTCCTTCCGCATATAGCTGTATGCTAGACAGTTCAGGCATATCTTATTGTTAGACACAAACTAATTTCTAGCCTGAGGATCCAATTTTAAAAACTGGGAACAGTTTTTAAGGGGATGATTAGAACCACAAATTTTGAAAGGATAATTTGCCGTGTCTACTTTGGGGGTCTAAATCTTGCATCATTATTTTGAATAATAGACTGTGAGTTTTTCTTGCGTGCCTCTAGACGCTCGACTACTTCACATCTATGGGATAGAAACCTGTTCATTTTCTCCCATTTAACCAGATTTCTATGGGAGTCTAGTGATTGCTCCCACAGAGATAGTGTTTCTATTGGAAGTTTAGTGGAACATAAAACTATAATGAATAGATCCCATTCATTTATTGGGACATCTTGTGCTTTTATCGCTGAGAGACAATCGTTGATCGTGGTTTGAATTCTCTGGAGAGATTCGCTGCTCTCAATCGTGATGGACTTCAAATTAAGGAGAGTTTTAATTTGGTTTTCCACGAGAATTCTTTGGTTCTCATATCTTTCTTTTAAAGCTGTCCACGCAAGCGTAAAGTTTTGGAATATAACTTGTACTTTTTAATTATACTGCCCGCTTGACCTTGCGCTTTCAATCGCAAGTGGTACAGCTTCTGCACATTGGTATTTAGGGGTTATCTATGTACACCGCCGCGAACATGTCGCGGAAGAATGGCCACTCTTCATACCCTCCATAAAAAATATCGGTATCGCAGGGTGGTACTTTTACATGTGTGAAGCTATCCTCACTGAAAGTGTGTTCTATAATGGGGACGGGAGTACCCGTTATGAAGGTTTTCTGCATGTCTAGAATTTTTTACTTGCATTTGTGGAATGCTTTTGTGCATGTTGAATATTTGCCAGCAGCTGATTCCAAAACGGCTTTTTCGACTTTTGCATCCTTATCGGTGCGGAGGGCTTTGTATGATTTCTGAACATTTCCCCATCTATCGTTAAGATCTTGAAGTGTTACTTCGAGGAGGGAATCTGTGAGTTCGTTTGCGTTCACTTGAACGCATGTTGAATTCTGAGCAGAATGTGACCAAATCATCTGAGTCAAAAATAAATCCCTCTGCCATTTTTCGAATTTTGTTGAAATGTCTTGTCTCCACAATTTTGAAACTATGAATATTGTGTACCAGTTACAAAATCAAACAAAGATAAATGTTCGCTGGGATTAGCGAAATTTATTATGGGTGACGTTAGTTGTAACTTGTTTATAAAGTCTAAATATTCGCTTGGGTTTGCGAATTAGTTTTTATAAGATATAAAAATTTTATGAAAATGTATTAAAGAAATCAAAGGAGAAATGTTCGCTGGGATTAGCGAAATTTATTATGGATGATATTAATTGTAAATGGTTTATAAAATCGAAATGTTCGCGTGGGCTTGCGAATTAGATTTTAGAAGGGATAAAAAAATTTAAAAAAAAGGTATTAAGAATAATCAAAAAAGGAGAAATGTTCGCTGGGGTTAGCGAAATTTATTATGGGTGATATTGATTGTAATGGTTTATAAAATTTAAATGTTCGCTTGGGCTTGCGAATTAAATTTTATAAGAGATAAACATTTTATGAAAATGTATTAAAAAAAATCAAAGGAGAAATGTTCGCTGGGATTAGCGAAATTTATTATGGGTGATATTAATTAATTGTAATGGTTTATAAAATCTTAATGTTCGCTTGGGCTTGCGAATTAGATTTTATAAGAGATAAAAATTTTATGAAAATGTATTAAAAAAAATCAATGGAGAAATGTTCGTTGGGATTAGCGAAATTTATTATGGGTGATGATAATTGTAAATTGTTTATAAAATCTAAATGCTCGCTTGGGATTGCAAATTAGATTTTATATAAGAGATAAAAATTTTATGAAAATGTATTTTAAAAAATCGAAGGAGAAATATCCGCTGGGATTAGCGAAATTTATTATGGTTATAGAAAGAGTGCCACGAATTTCCGTAGTTGGTCTGTGTACCAATAGTAATACGATGCAGTGGAATTTGTAAATCCAATACCACAAGGACCTAGTTTTACCGAAAATAAATGTAAGTTAACAAAAAACAGGGTCTTAGTATTTTGTAAAGTTTTTATTAAAATATAAATGAAATTAAAATAAAACTAAATAAAAATTAACTTTATTCTTTTACTTCCAAATATGATCTGCCCTGGCTTCAAAAACAATAATTCATTTCAACCAACATTGTACCCAAAAACGCTGAATTTGCGTCTAGTGCTTTCTTTGTTTTTAAGTTTCTTATCATTCTTTTGCAATTGTAAAACAAATAGCTGACGCAGATGGTTGTTGACTTTTATGTATTTCAACATCCGTGTTGAAATTCTGAGTTGTGCTAACTCCTCCCTCGCTTAAATGAAGGACGTGCCTGGACTTCTTCAATCTCTCAACCGCAGATTCCAGAGCACGTTGCTGACGGTTTTTTCTAAGCTTATAGTGAAACTTGAAGCAACAGAATGCCAAAGTTAGCAATACAAGAAGAGTAGCAGCAGACAACAAAGGACCAGAAATCACTTGGTTTCCTAGGCCCTCTATATGTCGAAAGTTTTCAGCACTTAACCTCTGAAGGTATGGTAGACTCAGTATGTTTTCATGACTTGTAACATTAAGTAGGGCAATTATCGGTGACTCCGGTAATTTTGTTACTATACTTTTGTGATTTCTGTATAGGGTTTCATTAATTTTTGCTTCTCCACTGAAAGTCAGTAGAAATGTGCCCGTGATGGTCGTCTCTATTTCATCATTTGTTTTTACAGTAAAAGTGTCATCATCTGTATAATTAATAGGCGAACATGTTTTTTGTAATCCCTTTTACGTCGGTACCACTGCACTGATTTTAAAAAAATGTATATGGTTTTAAAGGATTTTTCGTACAGATGTGCAGAATCTTTTTTTGAAATCGGTTCACTATTTTGGGAGCTATAAGCGTTTAAAGTTGCTACTACTACATGCAGACATATTATGCACGCATTTATTAGCTTACAAATAAAAAAAGAAACAAAATATGAGTGTGTTTATGTGTATGGGTATGTAGTATTTCTCTTGATCTAACAATTTTTTTCTCTCTTATTTGTTGTTGTATGAAAGCCATAATACTTAAAGGAAGAGATTTGAATAAATTGAATTGGGTTGGTTGAAGCGATTTTGTTTACGTTTTTTTAATTTCATGTATTATTTAATTATGCTTGCATATGTATGTAAGTTTGTGTGTGGCTGTGTTTTAATGAATTTTTTATGACGTTTAGATACATTTTCTTTGAATCTTAAATTATTTACATTTTGATTCTAGAATACGACGAGTGCGTCGTCCGCTTGGTATATCTAGTTTACAATTACAACACCCTCATCAACTATTGTCACCGACTCAAGATCGGAAGGCCGGGAAGTGCAATATGCATGACCACCCGAATGGAGTTTCTGTGCGCATGTTGAATGTACCAGCTTCCTGTAGAATGATGTTGTTAGGGTTGCATTATAGTTTCCAATCGGTAACATTTCATTTTCACAATCTGCCACGCTGTTTTCGCCATTAAAATTAAGAATTTTGTAGTTGTGTTGAACAGGGTACAATGTTACTTTCTTGCAAACCATATCTGGTCTTGGACACTTAATTAAAAAATGTAAAAACTTATCATCTAATAGGACTCTTATACTAGCAACTTCGATTAAATCCTGTATAGTTACATTTGTAGAGTGCTTACTATTTATACTAAGCAAATCATTAGAATCCAAAATCTGTGCATTAACTATAACGATTTTTGAAAGAGTTATTGACAACAACAAGCTTTCAAGCTCTGCGACAACAATTCTGTTTCTAGCAAGCAAGGTCTCGTACAAATGTTCTGTATCCACCATTTTAGCCTTGGTATTTTTTATTATAATATTGACTTTATCTTTTACATTATTGATTTTCTCCTGTGTTCTTGTATTTATGAGAACTTGTCTATTTTCTGCCTGAATCAATTCCCTTTGATTAAATTTCACATCTTCGAAATCATCGTAGTCAGGTGTCCCACCAACCACATTAAGTGCCGTGCACAAAAATTTTATACTTCTTGTATGCCTACGATGAACATCTATTGTTGTTACTAATGTTCTTACATGTCCTATGTCCGAGTCTTATATTTTTTCATGTGTGATTGGGGAAAATGTTCTTTTAGTCTCCCTGTATCATCAGCTACTTCAGAATACAATGTAAGGTTCGTTGTATGCCGCAAATACTCAAAATCCTGCAATTTTGTCACGTAACCATCTGATACAGGGATGTAGTTTGAATTGGAATAGTTTGTTAGTTTTGCTGTCACCACCACGACAAGAAGGACCACCACAAAAATCCTACGGTTAAAAAGAAATCAATAAAATTTGACTTATCTCAAATTTTCCTTATGGACCACCCTCCCTTTAATGAGAACGGTTGTCCCCAAATCGGCTTCTACAGTTTCCTCAACATATAATGGTGTAAGCTTATTGCCTAATCTTCTATTTGTTTTAACAAGAACCCTTTCACCCACTTCAAATGTTCGATTCTGTCTTGTTTCATTTAATCGTCTTATTTGAGACTCTTGGACTTTCTGTACCCTGTTTCTCACATCAACCTCAAGCTCCAATGAATCAGAATGAATTACATCAATAGGCCTTTTGTTTTTGACCTTATGAATCGTTCTATTATATTCTATGGTTGCTAGTAATATTAACTGTACTGTATTACTAATGGATTTTTTTTAGCTTAAGGCATCTGGCAATTTCTAAAATAGTACTATGTAATCTCTCGACCTGTCCATCCGAAGTACTATGAAGCGGTGGTGCATTGACAATTTCCACACCAAAATTGTTGCTCAGCATTGACTTTATTGTTTCATTAATGACGGTTAATTGTCACAAAATATTACTTTCGTATGAGGGAAGAAATTCATCAGCTGTAGAATCGGTGATTCCACATTTATTATAGTTCTCGAGTCTATAGGTTGAACTATTGCAAACTTGGAGAGTTTGTCTGCACAAGTTAAAAAATATTTTTTATCTGTTGAGAATATATCAATATGTAAAATTTCCCCTACATATGATGGAATTGGTGTAGCACCAATCACTTGTTTTTGCGGGTGGCGATCGTATTTCGCTTTTTTGCAAACTCTACAATTTATGACCACCTCATTTGCCAACTGTGTCATCTTTGGAAAGAAATAGTCTTCCAAAATTTGTTTTGTATTTTCCTGAGCTGCTCTATGACCTCTGGTATGTTCAGTTACAACAATTTCTCTTTGTTCGTCTTTAATTGTGAAATCCACAACTAAATTTTTTGCATAACGAAATGTTGTTGAGGGAAATGTCTCAATTAGTCTATGTTGTATTAAAGCCAAAATTGGTAGCTCGCAACTAATTGCATTCACTACATCTTTCTTTACAATATCACAAATTTTAGCCATCAAAAGTGCTCTATCTGTAAAGTTTATTATGTGTCTCGTTTTTGTTCCAAACAAAAGAAATGTTCTTGTTGGCAGCTCTGTGCCCTCCTCAATCACTATCTGATTTCTAAAACAATTAATCGGTTTATCAGTTGATTCAATAGTATAAGATAAAGAGACTTCGCTATGTATTGTTTCAATATCAGAGCTTGAACTCTTACCAAAAGTGTTATTATTTTGTAGGGTATGAACACCCTGTAAAGCAAGAAGGTTTTGTCGCGATAAAGCGTCGGCGACGTGATTTTCCTTTCCCGGTTTATAATAAATTTGAGCGTTGTGCTCATCGATGAATGCTTTCCACCTTTTGATTTTCGAGTTAGGGTTACGATCCGAAACTGCAAAAGTAAGCGGTTGGTGGTCTGTAAAAATATTCAGATTCCTAACGCCATATAAATAATTTCTAAGACTTTTCAGAGCCCATACAATTGCCAGTAACTCCCGTTCATTGGTGGCAAAATTTAATTCCCCACCCTTCAGAGTTCTTGAAATCATGGTTATTGGTTTGCCATTTTGAGACAAAACCACACCAAGTCCATAGGCCGAAGCGTCAGTCGTTAGGTCAAACGGTTTTCCGTAATCCGGGTAAAGTAACATAACATCCTCGGATGCTAAGACCTCTTTAAGTTTATTAAAAGCCTGAAGTTGCCTTTCGTCAAAATTCACAACTATTTTTTTAGACTGAGTGGCACTAACCTTGCCATTTTCACCTTTCAGTATATCGGTCAGAGGCCTTGCAATCGATGCAAAGTTCCTAATGAAGCATATATAATAACTTGCAAGTCCCAAGAAGGATCTTAAATCAAAAACTGTACTGGGTTGTTTATAATTTTTTATTGCATCTATCTTACTAGGGCTCGTTGTGATACCACCTCGCGATACCACGAATCCCAAAAACTCAACCCTTTTCTTGAAGAAGTTCGATTTTTCGCGAGAAACTCTCATATTCGTATCACAGAGCTTATCTAAGACACAAACGATGTGGACGACATGGGTTTCCATATCTTTTGAAAAAATTATAACGTCGTCAACGTAAACGTTGCACGACTTTCCTATTTGTCCCTAAGAACATCGTCAATGGCTCTCTGAAAAATGCTCGGTGCATTTTTAAGCCCAAACGGTAGTCTTCAAAATTCATATTTCCCGTTTCCTACTGAAAAGGCAGTTTTTTCACGGTCCTTTTCTGCCAATAATATTTGATGAAATCCCGATTTAAGGTCTAGAGTAGTAAAATATCTAGCCTCACCCAAATTTGATAATATAACACTTACATTCGGAATGGGATACCTATCAGACACTGTTTTCGAATTCAATTTTCTGAAATCCATAACAAGTCGTTTTTTAATGTTTCCATATTCATCAGTCCCTTTTTTATCTACCACCCAAACAGGGTTATTGTAGGGTGATCTGGATGGGCGGATGATGCCATCCTTTAAAAGGTTACGAACTTCTGTGTTTACGAAATCTGCTACTCCCATTGGATATGGGTATAACTTTGAATATATTGGATTCTCATCCTCAGTGCGAATAGTCGCAATAATATTTGTGTTAAAGGGTAACGCTTCATCAGCTTCAGCGCAGACACTCTTTCTTTTTTCTATCATTTTTCGAAATCTCTCGGATACCTCTTGAGGTACCTCAATTTTTTCTACACTTGTAAAATTTACACTATTCCATTTAAAAAACTGAATGGGCTCTGATCCAGTCTTATATTCCAGCTTTTTATTTTTTAAATCGAGCTTAGAATCTGCAATTTTTAATAAATCAAGACCTATAATTCCGTCAAACGACGTCAGCCATGAAGTGACCTCACCATAAATGTCTCATCAACATTCCTTACATGTTTTAATTCTGGTAATGGTTTTATAATAATAAAAAATTATTTTCAATAATTTAATTTTTTTCCTGCTATCATCCTTTCTATGTAGGAGAGCAGGGAGTCATGACTAAAAAAAAATTAATTTGGTCATATTCCGAAATTTCAATTTCTATATTAGATACTTCCGTATCAGCTTCATACTGGTAATATAATTACCAGTATGATCATAGATCTACATGATCATTTCTTTCATGCACCATATGATTGACCCGCTGTTGCTTCAAGCCTGTGAACCTGGTGGCACCACTATTTGGTTTTTTTATTGCCGGGCTCACATTTATGTTCGGTTGGACTCGCCACTGATTATTAATTTTTTGGGGCTGTTTGAACCTTGATGATGAATCGATATCTATCGGTTCCACCTCCTGCTTTTGTTCTTTTGAGCTATCCTGTCGTCTGTCATAATAAGGATTTTTTCCTTGTTTTTCTGTTGTGTTTTTTCCTCCATATTTTTAGCATAATTGCTAGCAAAATGATAGCGCACATGGTTTGATTCAACCTTTTTGGCCAATGCCAGCACTGATGGAAGATTCTGTGGCTTTGCCGAAAAAAGAATATCGCTTAAAGATTTTTTTGCGTCTGAAATGAGCACTCGTAATGCATCCATTTGATAGTTTTCATTTAATGATGCAGCCAGATCACCATCATAATTCATTATTGTTTTATTTGTTAGAAGTGTGAACTTCCGCTCCACTTCATCATAATACTCTCAAAGAGTTAGATTTCCCTGTCGAAGGGTAGACATTTCTTGTTCTGTTTAATAAATAGGTCTCTTGTCCGCATAGGTCCCCCCAGGGGAGTCTGTAATGGACTACGGGTGTGGCAACCCCGGGGCCCCAGCTGGGGTGATGTGGCTTTTTCCATTGACGTACCTTTGGTACATTACCCATAGAACTTATGTGTTACTACCCAATCTCTGAACATAAACAGAGTAACGGATGTGCACACATTTATAACAAAAGGAAGACAGGTCCTGTTGATGTCAGTTAGGTGCAGCGTCACCTAGAACTGCCCCTGAGTTCAAAAGACGATAGAGGTGAAGCCCTTGTGGTGGAACTTCGAGGTCTAACCAGAGGCTACTTCTGGTGCCACGGGTGCCGGTTGCCCGACAGCCGAGCTGCTTTGAAGTTTTGAGTGCATGTAGCGGTCGTCAGTTTCCTTTGCTGAAATGCCGAGTTCGTCCTACCCCAATGGGGTATACCCCAAGGGGTTAAAGGGATGATTTTGGTATGTGTGGAGTAGGCACTGGTTATTTGGCGACACAGGCATGTGTTCATTATGGATGAGTGGTTGAGCTGTGCCGGCAATGGTTGAGGAATTCTCTTGGGGACCTCGCTTAGGTGTATACACACCACCTTAGCGTGGAAGCCGGAGAATTATCGTGGTGGCTGTGGTTGCTACCAAAATCGCTGGGAGAATAGTCTTGGCTTCCCAGTGTGAAATCAATGCTAGTGATTGGTCTGACGCGGTCAGCCAGACACTATTCTAGGTGCTGTTGCCATTCAACAGAAGCTGCTATGGGCACGGACATAGCAGCAGAGTTTAGATAGCTCAAATTACCTCAGCAAGGTAATTGAATATAGTACAGGGATAACTATATTCAAAGATTGCAACCTATGTGCCTTATGGAGTGGGCCATAGGTTCATTCTACTAGGGTGCATGGGGGCGTTGGTCTGGCGTCTAACCCACACCCGGTGCTTTGGCACCCGTGAGATAAGGCCGTAATGGCAGGTGCTCACGAAAAGCTATCGCACATCTGTCCGCATAGGTGAAATCGAGTCTATTAATAATGGCCTTAAAATTTAGAGGGGTGTCAAAATTTTAATAATTTTACTTCTAATGATTCCCAAAGCCTGAAAGTGGTGGGAACTTCCATTATATTTTTCATAAACTCTATAAGCAGTGTGTGCTGCCTTTCTCCACGAAACATAAGTTTCATGCTTTCCTTCAAACTCTGGTAAATATTTTGCTATATCTAAAGTTTCCCTGCACAACACGTTATCTCCAATAGTAGCCTCTTCATATTTTTCTACTTCCGGTACATTTACAGACAACTCGGTCACCCTTTTTCCTAATTCCTTTAATTTTTCTTCAAATTGTCTCTCCTGTACTACGAGAGCACTGCAAACTGCACTCTCCACAATAGTTTTTAACTGATCTGGAGTAATTGCCATTTCTAAGTCTTCTATAAGTTCTAAGCTTTTAAATTTCTTTAATAATGACTCAATATCTTCATTCATACGAGAGTATGCTTCACTTTTTTTTTCAAAAACAGAATTTCAATCGCAATTCAATTTTTATTTTACTCTTAAATATTTCATAAGCACTCTATTTACATTGAAACCAAAAAAAACTTAATTTATTGATGGGTTTTCTTCAATATATATAATTGATTCTTCTGTTGGTTGCAGTTGCATTTAATTTTAGTCCAATTGATGTGGTTTCCTCAACTGTTGATGGATAGCTGCTTCTTCTATTTTGTTGTAGTTTAGCTATTATGTTTTTATATGAGATTTAGCACTCCTTTATATTCAATCGATGGGTTCCTTTAGTTTTAACACTCGTTGGGCGCCAGTTAACAAAAAACAGGGTCTTAGTTTTTTGTAAAGTTTTTATTTAAATATAAATGAAATTAAAATAAAACTATATAAAAATGAACTTTATTCTTTTACTTCCAAATATGATCTGCCCTGGCTTCAAAAACAATAATTCATTTCAACCAACATTGTACCCAAAAAACGCTGAATTTGCGTCTAATGTTTTCTTTGTTTTTAAGTTTCTTATCATTCTTTTGCACTTGTAGAACAAATAGCTGACTCAGATGGTTGTTGACTTTTATGTATTTCAACATCCGTATTGAAATTCTGAGTTGTGCTAACTTGCACATATATAGTTTTAATTTATATGTATTTATTTTTATTAATTCTTTTAAATTTTACAGCTATTGCTATTTATGGTGCGGTACAGGAGCTAGAAAATGATTTTAATGATTAACAAAATAATCGACACTATTACAGTTATAAATTTAATTTTGTTTTGATCTCCTTGTACTTAAGAGCAGAGTACGAAAATTAACGAAACAAATTGTTTGATTTTGTTTTGTTTCGTTCTTTGAAGTGAGTGGCACAAAAACAAAACAAAAACATTGAGAACGAGAAGAAGTGTGCTGGCATAACATGCCAGTTTGTTGGGGAGAGAGGCAGAGGGAGTGGTTGACATTATTTTTCAATACAGCAGCACAAAACCAATCCACACAACTTAAAAAACAGCAAATGCTAAAAGAATGCAAAAAACACCAATAAACACAAAGCTGTGTGCACGTATACATTTTTATGCCATATGAATACAGCGGTACCGTTGGTGCTACTCTTTAGTAGCTACTTTTAGCAATTTGCAACTTTTTCGACTGCTTGGATACTATTTTGCTACCTTTACAAAATGCATCCAAATTTTACACTTTTTCTAATTTTTGCCACTTTTTGATACTTTTTACTGAACGCAGATGTACTTTTTGGCCTTTCGGTTTTATTAGTATATTCAAAAATTGTTTTAGTTAAATTATGTAGTGAAGTTTTGTGAAGAATTAATAGAAGCGATAAAAGACTGATTTTATTAAAGTATTTATTTAGATCCGGTATCTATTAAATTGTTTCCGTTCTTAGTAATATAATAAGCGAACTTGAGTTAAAGTTACGCGTATTAGTAAAACTACGGTCACACTGGTCAAACATTTGCCCAAAAAAGCGTAAAAACTAAATGACAATGAAAAGTCTTTCAATTCAGACAAAAATTTGCAAAGTTAAGAAGTATCCAATATTGTTGGATTCTATGACATTGTCTATTAGTTGTGTTCGAAACTGTTTTATATGATAAACAAGTGTCTAGATCAAAACTTTTTTCTTTAGTGTTGTTTGTTGGTTACGCGTTTTGGGGCAAATGTCTTATAAGTGTGACCGTAGCTTAAACTAAGCAAATAAAGAATACTGTGATGTGATTTTCAAAATATCTCAACTTAAAATCTTGGTACAGCAATTTATCAAGTTGCTCGGATGAAAATTTATATTCAAAGTTGTTTACATTTGCTTCATATATTTATGTATATTTAGTTAGCTGTATGATATTACTCCTGCTGAGCGGTCCTTTTTCTAAATTGGGATCGTTGGAAAATAAATTAGCTAACGACCTGAAAGTTGAAACTTTTCATTCCGTGATAGGTATCTGCTATAAGTTTGTAGCAAAGTGATTTAGAAGATTGGACACAGAGGATACCAGAGTTGAAGGAAGTGTCTTCTGAAAAAAGCTAGAATTATCTATGACGCAGGTTCTGCGTCTGAAAGGGACAACTGTAGTATATTTGTTATTAAGATTTTAACAACATAATCAAAACAAACAAGAGCAACTTTGTATTTTGTGAAATGAAAACGTGTACACTGTACATATATACACATTTACAAAATTAAATGAAAGAGTTTGTTGCATTGAATTAAAAAAATAGAGTGTGAAAAAGATTATTGGTATTAAAAAGTAATTAAAATTTATTTCCAAATGATTCCTGATTTGACTTTAAGAATTTTCATTGTACAATTTTAATTTTTACTATTTATTTACAAACATCGCACAGCGAGTGAGGTTACAGAGTATAAAATGAAAATAAGCTAAAACTGCCACCATTAAAGGAGGTTTAAGAAAGACGCAGTAACTGAGTGAACGAGACGTCAGAAAACACTGTCTCGTGAGATATCTGGAGAGTTCTCGTGGTATCTTCATAGCGAACAGTCGGTTAGCGGAATTTTTCTTACTTACAAAAAATTAAACAAACAAAAAATACTCGTAGTACATATTATTCGTAATAGGTACATACTGTCTTTAATAAATAAGCTTTATGCTTTGCTGATATTTTTCACAGTAAAAATAACAAAAACAAAAAAAAACCGCAAACAAAAAAAATTAAACAAAATGATATTGAGGAATACTATCGGGTGTTTTTTTAAGAGGTATAGCACTTTGAATTGAGATAAAACACAAAAAAGTCGTTTAAATGTCCATCAATTTGGCTTTATTGGAAGCATAATTTTATGCCATTTATGCTTAATAATAATTTCAAGCATGTGGCCGCCGCGGCTGGCTCAAATAAAGCCAATTCTACAGGTCCAATTTTCAACCACTTTTTCGAGCATATGGGGCCGTATGTTGGCAATAACGCCACGAATGTTGGCTTCCAAGTCCCCTAACGTTTCTGGTTTGTTGGCGTAGACGAGCGACTTCACATATCCCCAAAGAAAATAATCCAATGGTGTCAAATCACACGATCTTGGTGGCCAATTGACAGGTCCATTCCGCGAAATTATGCGCTCATCGAATGTTTCCTTCAATAAGCGCCGTCTTGTTGGAACCACAACTCATCCACATTCATGCCATCCAATTCGGGAACAAAATAGTCGGTTAGTCGGCTCCAATTGCTGTGCACGGTGGCGAATCGATTCATTCGGGTCCTCTTCAACACTTTGCTCTACAGCGGCAATTGTTTCTTCGGTGCGCACTGTTCGACGTCTCTGCGGATGCGTATTATCACATAGAGTAAGCGTAGTGCGAAAACGATCCATGGTTAACCGAATTAATTGCTCTGATGGACGATTATGTCGACCATAAAATGGACGGAGCTTGCGGTAAACTTCGCGAACTGAACCATTATTTTCGAAATAAATTTGCACGATTTGCAAGCGTTGTTCTTTTGTCAACCCGTCTATGATAAAATGGCAAACCAAACTAAATATTAATCACTTAACAGCTGGCGAAATGGCCGCCAGTTAAAAAAGTGATGCCAACTTAAAGTTCTATACCTCAATAAAAAACACCCATTATATATATGTGTACATCTAAACAAATAAACAATCATAAATAACAAAAACAAAAAAAAAAGACCGCAAACATAAAAAAAACACAAACAAATATCCCTTGAGGAATTCTTTGTATGAGTGCCTCAAATACAAAAAAAATTGAAGTGAGTTCTAACGGCAGAAATGCTTATTTTACTGTGAGTTCTGAAACTCTTAATGAAAAAAATATAAATAATAAATCTGATGAAAGTCTTTTTCAAAGCCAATTTTTGTCAGCGATCAACTTCGCTTTGTCCAATGCCAAATAGTAATGATGCATTAACATTACAGTTGCCTAGTACTTCTTCATATAAGCCAGTAATATCATCCCCTTCAGGCTCGTGTTCATCACTTAACAAAGTTATCACTACAGATAACAGCGGCTCGAAACTCAAGGTACAAGTCGGAATGGACATATATATAACCGTGGTAAAGCGTGGGCAAAGCCCGAATTCTTCAAAAATTTCATCTGCTCCAAAAATGTCTAGGGATAACAGCGCAGCCTCAACTAATCGCCAAAACCGCTTCGAAATTTTGCAAGATGACAACGACAAACCCGAGGTATCCTCGAATAAAATATCCAAGCCGCCACCAATCTATTTGAGACAAAAAAATTCAAATGCCCTTATTAAAAAATTAATTTCGGTCATTGGTGAGAATAAATTTCACATTGTTCCAATAAAACGTGGAAACATAGATGAAACTAAAGTCCAAATTTATGACGAAAAAGATTTCCGCAAAATGGTTGCTGAATTTGAAAAAAAATAAACAAGCTTCTACACATACCAGCTTAAGAGCGCTAAAGGCATGCAGATCGTATTGAAGGGCATAGATTCTTATGTTGTTCCCGAAGAAATAAAAGATGCACTCGTCCTCCAGGGGTTTAAGGTAAAAAATGTGTCCAATATAATAAACAGAGAGAAGATTCCCCAACCCTTATTTCGTGTTGAACTTGAGCCTAATGATATAAAATTGAAAAAAAATGAGACGCATCCAATTTATAATTTGAAATACCTCTTGTACCGAAAAATCACAGGTGAAGAGCCACATAAGCGTTCAGGTCCTGTACAGTGCCATAATTGCCAAGAATATGGCCATACAAAAACTTACTGCAATTTACCCTCTGTTTGTGTTGTGTGCGGCGAATTACACGGCACTGCTAGTTGCAATAAGCCAAAAGATCAAAGTGATAAAAAATGCAGTAATTGTGGAGGTAATCACACCGCTAACTACAGAGGTTGTCCTGTGTATTCTTTCGTAAAGAAGACTATGGTGCAAAAACCTAAATTAGCTCCAGCTCAATCAGCAAACGCTTACTCTGCCACTTTTGCGCAAATGAGCCAACCAGTTACTTCCCGTGTATCGTATGCAGATGCTGCTAAGACAGATTCAATTCCCACACAAAATGTTTCCCCGCCAAATAATTCAAAAAATACTGACGCAAGCTTTAATTTTAATCGCCTTGAAGCCACTATTGAAAATCTGGTGCAAACTATAAACAATTTTACAACAAATATGACTAATATGATGCAAAAAATGCTGCGAATGCAGAATACTCTGCTTCAAGCATTAATTAATAAGCCATGAACACAATAACAATATGTTTCTGGAACGCAAACGGCATTCGCCAACATAAAAATGAACTTGAGCACTTCCTCACGGAAAAAAATATTGATGTAATGTTAGTATCTGAGACTCATTTGACTTCGAGAAGTCTTTTTAAAATTTATGGCTACACTTTATATGATACAAAGAACCCTAGAGGTAGGGCTTGCGGTGGATCAGCAATTCTAATAAAGTCAAGACTCAAGCACTATGTTCTTGATAACATTTGTGAAGAACACCTACAGGCAACAAATATTGGCATTGAAAGTTTTTGTACAAATTTTCTTATATCATCAATTTATTTCCCTCCCAAATTTTCAATCACTGAGAATCAATATGAGGATTTCTACAAATCTCTTGGACCTTGTTTTGTAGCAGCTGGCGACTACAATGCTAAGCATACGTTCTGGGGTTCGCATCTTATTACCCCAGAGGTCGAGCATTGTTCAACACTATTTCAAAAATGGGCTTGGATATCATTTCGAGTGGGGAGCCCACTTATTGGCCTACTGACATACAAAAAATTCCGGATGTTATAGATTTTGGCGTCATAAAAAATATCTCTAGGGATTTAATTCAAGTTCAAGCTTCTCTTGATCTTTCGTCCGATCACTCTCCGACGATCATTACAATTTGTAGTCCCTTAAGAAGTAATTTACCTGACCCATATGTGAAGATGATCAATCGTGTTAATTGGCTGGGGTCCAAAAAATATCTCAGTAGTCATTGTACGGAAAACATTACGCTTAGAACATCCGATGATATTGAATCTAACATTGCCAATCTCAGCGAGAATATTAAACAGGCTGCTGAACATGCCATTATCTCCCATCCGCAGACTGGGTTTAATAAAATTTATTCTACAGACATTGAACGTCTCGTACGTGAAAAAAGAAGAGCTAGAAGGGAATGGCAACAGCACAGATCACCACAAAATAAAATCAGATTTAAAGAGTGCACTAAACGACTCCAAGAGTTGCTTGCGTCTGAAAGAACTGCATCTCTTAAAAATTATCTGGAAGGTCTTGATGTCACACCAGCGTCTAATTACTCTTTGTGGCGCGCTGCTAGAAAGCTTAAAACACCCATTGAGTATAAGCCACCTCTACGCACATCTACCGGAAGTTGGGCAAGAAGCGATACTGAAAAAGGTAAAATATTTGCTGAGCACTTAAAATCCGTTTTTACGCCAAACATATATACTGGTGTTGCTGATTTGCCGAATGTAGTCGCTCTACCCCCTCAACACATAAAGTTTAAGACGCGTGATTTACAAAAATTAATTGCCGAACTCAACCCGAAGAAAGCTCCGGGTATTGATGGAATTAGTAACCAGATGCTTATGAACTTGCCTCGTATTGCAATGAGAATCCTATTATTCATATTTAATAACATTTTGCGACTGGAGTATTATCCACACAGCTGGAAGCTTGCCAAGGTTAAAATGATTTCAAAGCCGGGCAAAGATCTAACCAAGGCTGAGTCATATAGGCCAATAAGTCTACTATCAACTATGTCAAAGCTTTTCGAAAAATTGTCCCCAATTCTAATTAGTAGTGGGTGCATACCAGACCATCAATTTGGTTTTAGAAGTCAGCATAGCACCATTGAACAAACTCACAGACTGGTTCAATTTATAAGAAGAACTTTGGAGGAAAAAAAAGTATTGTTCTGCGCTCTTTATTGACGTTTCCCAGGCATTTGATAAAGTGTGGCATGAAGGCCTAATTTTAAAATTGAAGACTTACTTACCAATAAACATTTTAAATATTTTGGAAAGTTACATTATTTCCCGTAAGTTCACTGTTGTGGAAGGAGACTTTACGAGTAGGCCTGAAACTATTTCATCCGGTGTGCCACAGGGGAGCATACTGGGACCAGTTTTGTATTTGATTTATACTTGTGATATGCCTGTGAGCAGTAGTATCCATACTTCCACATTTGCCGACGATACAGCCTGCCTTAGTATGCACGAAAACCCTGATGAGGCATCCCGCAAACTCCAGGAACACATTAGCCAGATGGAGCTTTGGTTAAACTTATGGAGAATTAAAGTCAATGAACAAAAGTGTGTCCATATAACGTTCACCCTAAGAAGAGATACTTGCTCCCCCATTCGGATTAACAATCAAGTTAATCGACGACTTACATGGAAACATCACATTGACTCTAAGTTAAGTCAAATGAAACTTAAATTAACTCAGGTACATTGGCTGATTGGTAGAAATTCAACACTTAGCCTAGACTGCAAATTTTTAATATACAAGTCGCTTTTAAAGCCAATATGGTGTTACGGAATTCAACTATGGGGCACTGCTTCAGCTTCAAATGTAGAGAAAATTCAACGAAGGCAAAATAAAATTTTACGCATGATAACATCGGCCCCATGGTACATCAAAAATTCAAATATACATCGCGATTTGAATATGCCACTAGTGACTGCAGAAATTGTAAAATACGCAGGCAAATATCTAACAAAACTCGAGTCACATCCTAATCCGCTTGCTCGTAATATTTTGAACTTTACTGGGCACATCCGCTTAAAAAAGAGAGATACACGGGCTCTAATATTCAACACTCTAGATGATGAAGCTGCTTGAAAACACTTTTTTCTTTTTGTTGCTTATCACTACTTATGTATTATTAATAACTATCACTAAGCTTATGTCCGACATTGGTCGGGCCTAATAATTTTTTTATAGATTTAAGATTTGAATACTTATTGTTAGTTCATATTTGAAGATACAATAAATAAAAAAAACATGCATTAAAAAAAAATATCTGGAGACTGGATTCCAAATAATGAACTTATTCAAAAGTGCAGATATACATTTTTAGATTTTAATTGAACTATAGTCAATTTAGTCAGAAAAATTTTTAGTCAGGCTTAAGTTCAGTAATTTCAATTTTCACTAATGGAAAGCTTTTTATACGTCCGGAAAAGTCCTACTTTTAACTAACTTTAAGTTGTAATAATGGCCCTAAGTTTGTTTTATATAGCTAAGTAGCAATTGCTATAACCGAGTGTCCTAAGACACCTCTCATCTTTTTGTGTTATTTTATATATTTGGTATAAACCAATGTACATATGTATTAGTAATAATCATTAAATTTTGGTTCTAGTTATCAACAATAATTTTCCGTTTTTCATATATTAATTGTCTACTGAGTCTGCCGCCCAAAGTAATATATCCATAACTATTTTGATATGCGCAATAAATTTATAGTGATTTAAACTAATAATTCTACAATCCTAGGTTCCTCATCTAAAGATTAAATGTGTTTCTTTAGTTTGTCTTCATAAACGATCACTAGTAGTACCTGAAATACTCATGAATTCCAACACTTGCTGGGATCCCCACAGAGGTTCACTGATTTTGAGCAATAATCAAAACATTTACGTCATCAGATTAAGCATACAATATTCAGCATAAATTTTAATTTTTGTATACCATGGTCACTTATCCTTATTTAATAACTAGGGAAAGGATTTTCATGTAAATACATGTTTTCTGTCGCTGGTAGTAGATCAACGTAAATAAAATATCTTTGCGAATCAACAAATTTGCGACAAAATGGCATCGATTTGTTACTGCATATTTTTGCATATTTTATAATAAATACATATTTTTGCATATTTCATTGTAAATGTATATTTTTAATAAATTTTTTATTTTTTTTATGGTATAAATCTAATTTTGGTTCTTTTTATTAGATGTAAATTATTTAAAAGCTGCAGTTTTTACGACTGTGTAAGAAAAAAAAGAGGAAAACGAGAAAAATTAACGATCGCATTTTTGGTGATATTATTCGATATTGAAAAACACCGTATGACTCCTTCAAGTTTTTTTACTTATAATTTCTTTAATTTTATTAATAGAAATATAGTATCCGACAGTCTTCTACCTAATTGATAAAAAAAAGTGTGCTCTGAAAGGCAGAAGAAATGAAGAGATAAAAATAAATTAGAAATAGTTAACAAACAAATTATGGACTTAAAATATATGCAACAAATTGGATCAATAGTTTATAGTTCAAAAGAACGAAAATTAAAAACTGAATGTTCAAACAAACGAAATAGAAGCATTTAACATTCATTTTTATTGCATAAAATTTTTTTACAGTTAAAAAAAAATATTTATTCATTCAGGTACGTAACTAAAAGTTAGACTGAACTTTATTTCGTATTCCATATGATTTGACAAAATATTTATTAAGAAGTCATTGAAGCTGAGCTTTTTATGTTTTTTAAGTTTTTAATGTTATTAAATGTTGAAAAAAGAGTTGATAAATGCATATTTTATCAGGTTTAAATGCATATTTTTATATTTTTACTGCATATTGTATGTACATAAAACGTGATTTTAAATGCATAAAAATCCTTTCCCTATTAATAACTTTTAATTTTTTTTTTTTTTTTTTTTTTGGTAAGGCGATTTTTTCATCAAATGGAATAATTACTTTATGTTGGTCTGGCATCACTCCACGCTTATTCGTTTTGATACAACCAAAAAGCTTTTATTTAAATGTTTTTGTTTCGAGACTAAAGAGAGATAAATATAAGAGAATATTTTATTTTTTTTCTCTTATCTTTAGAAAACAAAACAAGTGGTTGCTAATCACAAAAACAACTGCATGAAAATTGCGGTATTATTTTTATATGCTTTTTGTTTGTGTATTTTTCTGAAATCTTGCAGTTTTAAGCAACTTTATTTTAAATTAAATTTGCTTATACATACACACATATATGTGTTTATACCTATATGTACGTAAGTATGTAGTATATGCTCATGCCTGACGTGTAAAGTAGAAATGTTTTGGTCGCAAGTTAAGGAAATTAGTTGTACTCACCGCAGTTTCTGGCATACATATGTACATAAGTACATACATACGTATGTATGTATTAACTTTTGTTGACCTTCAAAGCTGGTGGCCTAAACTTTTTGGATTTCTGATTTTATTCGTCCCTTCAGTTTATGAGACGAAATTTAAATTGGGATCTTTTCGATATGCCCCCTTGAAATTCTCTGTTGTTTCCAGCTTCTATCGTTCTGTTTTTTAATATGTATTTATTAACTTATGTATTTTTTGTTTGTTTTTTATTTCATTTTCCTTCCTTATTTTATGTTTTCATTAAAAAATGTTTTTGCTTGAAACAATTTTTTTTCTTTTTCCTTTAAAAAAAAGCAAAATGTAAATTATCCGAGTTGGCTGCGTTTTGTTCACTAGTAAGAATATTATTGAGTGTGGCAGATTTTTTTACTTTGATTTGTGAGTAAAACCAGCTTTCGGTAAGTGAGTTTTTGGACTGTGTGATTAATGTATGTATGCATGTGTGTATTTGTTTAAAGTTGCCAGTGGTTTTAATTGCCCGAAAGGACCATGTTTATACGTGGGGTATGCTGGATGTGAGTTAGTCTTACGAGGAGTTTTAGAGTAACATACGGTGGTGTATGCTTTATATGATAAAAGGGCAGGAGGGGATTCCTGTATAGATTATCGGTTTAAGTGACCTTTGTAACAACAATGGCAAACCTGACTTATGAGCAAGGAGAGATAATGGGATCGTGGGTTTTCACAAATGGAAATAAAGCTTCTTTTGAAACTCAGTTTGTACTTACATTATTTATTGAATTCAAAGATTAACAATTATGTATACTTATGACCAAATAAAGTGGGAGGAAGTCTTCTCTCTATGACGGAAATTGACAATCTAAAATTTAATTCAAAAAAAATCATGGTGCGCAGTAAACGCGGCGAATTCGACCACAAAAGATATATCCACAATAAAGGCAGAGGTGGAAATTCGCAATTATAAAAAAATGTTTTTTTGTTAGTTTAAGCAGTGAAACTGGCTTGAACAGATGGTTTCATCTTCAGCGTACGACAGGGCAAACTATAGTGGAAATACCAAGCAGGGTCAGTAACAGGGGCGACAAATGTCAGTTAAGTAGTCACCTCCAGTGGATGGTAACACAAGTTTCAGTTGAAAGACGAGACAGAACAAGAACTAAAGCCTACAAGTATGGAAGAGGAAGTCGTCTCCAACGTAATTACAAGGCGTATAGAAAACGAAGAAAGAGAAAGGTGATGATGTGCATATTCTAGACGAATAGGCTTAATTGGGCGGCAGTATTACGTGAAATTATTCCTACAGGGTTAATGCAAAGAACTAACTAGAGGTATTTAACTAAAGCACTAAACGTACACACATATTCACGTGCAAACACTACAGCAACAACAATAATTGTGTACATAGCTACTGACATACACACATACAAATAAAAGCGCGAGCACTTATGGTAACCACCCTGTACTACCGGTAGCACACCGCTTTGCCAACACAAGAGTTGTTACTTTGAAATTCAAAAATAACGGCCAATCGAATTATCTACAAACGCATAAAAGCAGCAACATGAATTTTCCCGATTGTGCTAGAGGACTGTTTGAACATCTGGTTACCAATAGTAAATGACATTACAGATGTCAACGTGCATAGATGCCATTACTGAGTACAGACATGTTATTACGCCATCTATCGGGCGAACATTCGAGAACCGGTTCCTGTACTATAAAAAGAGGCAGTTTTTGTGAAAAAGAGTTCAGTGCTAATCAGAAAATAGTCGAGTTGACATCGTTAAATCAGTGCAAATCAGAAATTAGTCGAGCCAGCTTCGTTGAAAGTGGATAATAACGATAAGAAGTTCTTAAGTAAAGACAAGTTGTAATTTGCTTAATTAAGAATAAAAAGGAAGAACAGTAGCAAATAAGAATTGTGTGTTATTTATTTTTATTTTTGAGCAATCAAAAGAACTCTCACATTTAATAAAATTTAAATGTAACATTCGGTGTCAAAAGTGGGATTGCAAAATTAAAATAAAAATAATAAATTAATTTAAAAATAATTAATTTGTAATACAAGAAAAAATGAAATTTCAAGAGCTTAAGGTGGAGCAACTCAAGAAAGTGTTGAACAATCTGGACTTGCCAACAACTTGTAACAAGATCGAACTACAGAAAATATTGTTGGAAGAGTTCCAGCGGCGCAACATCGACATAGCAAGCTATGAGTTCGATGAAAAAGAAGAAATTGAGGTATGTACTCGTGCAACAACAACCAACACAGACATCAGCGCGATGTTGGCTGCCATGGTGAGTGAAATAAAAGCGGTCAATGAGAAAATGGAGGCAAATAATGAGAAAATGGAGGCAAACAATGACAAGCTTCTAGGCCAAATGGATGAGAGACCTCAGGAGTCTTCTAAAGCTATGAAGGCTGATTTTCAAGAAATTTCTAGAGCCAACAACGAGAAAATGCTAGCTGAAGTACGAGAAACATCTAAGGCTACGAATGAGAAACTTCAAGAAATTTCTGAGGCCATAAAAAGACGGGCATATGGTAAAGAAATGCAAGTCAGTATATCTGACGAAAAGAATACTGGCTTGGATGACATTTCTGGCAAAGAGGAAAACGTTGACCGAAGACTGAAGGCAGAAGATGAAATTAGCAGTGGACAGTGTTAACAAGTTGGACGTGACCCAGAAGTTTCCAGCAAAGAAAATGAAGCTAGTAACGTAGAAGATGTACATGTGGTCTGTGAAACAGCGAAACAAGCTATGGGTGAAATGGTCCCGCTTGCTCAGGGTAAAGAAACTGCTACAGTATAGAAAGCGCACAGTATAAAAGTAGTCAGGAAGAAGAAGACATTTTCTATAAAGAACCTCAAGTGTGTGGTTAGGCAAACTCTAGTCAAGGGACAAAGTATAGTCAGAGCCAAGTGCCATAAATGTGGAATGGTAAGGCAAGCTCTAGTCAAGGGACAAGGTAGAGTCATAGCCAAAGGCCACACGTGTGGAAGGAGTGGTCATCTCCAGTGTATGGTAAGGCAAGCTCTAGTCAAGGGACAAGGTAGAGTAAGAGCCATAGGCCATAAATGTGGAAGGATTTGTCATCTACACCGTACGGCAAGGCAAGCTGTAGTGGAAATACCAGGCAGATTCAGTACCGTGGGCTGCAAATGTCAAAGATGGTTTCATCTTCAGCGTACGACAGGACAAACTTTAGCGGAAATGCCAAGCAGAGTCAGTACCAGGGGCCACAAATGTCAGCGAAGTAGTCACTTCGAGCGGATGCTAACACAAGTCCCAGTTGAAAGTATAGAAGAGGAAGTTGTCTCCAACGTAATTACAAGGCGTATAGAAAATGAAAAAAGGGAAAGGCAATGATGTCCCTATTCGGGACGAATAGACTTAAGTGGGCGGCAATCTTACGTTAAAATATACATACAGGGTTAATGCAAAGAACTATCTAGAAGTATTTAACTAAAGCACTAAACGTACACACATATTCACGTGCAAACACTATAGCAACCCAGCAAAAAATTTCAAAAAAGTAATCGAGTTTGGAATTAAGCATTTTTGGTGGAAGCTGTTCCTTACTGGATTACCAACTTAATGATTTCAACAAGGCGTGAAACTAAAATAATCGATTCTTGAGAAGTACTTACCTTTTTTTATTTGGAAACTTGTTCACGTAATCTATTTAATCTAAAAAAATCATTTTCTTCATTTAGCAACTTGTACATAATTTTTTTACATTTTAGGTAATGAGATTTGTAAGCGAGTAATGAAATTTGGCAATTAGAAAAGTAAGTCATTATATGGCAAGTAGTTCTGATGGTAATGTGAAATTTTTTGCTGGGAACAACAATAAATGTGTACATAGGTACAGACATACACACATACAAATAAGAGCGCGAGAACTTATGGTGACCACCTTGTACTACCAGTAGCACACCGCATTGCCAACATAAGAGTCGGTACTTTGAAATTTAAAAATAACGGCCAATCGAATTATCTACAAATGCCTAGAAGCAGCAACATGAATTTTCCCGATTGTACTAGAGGACTGTTTGAACATCTGGCTACCAATATTAAATGACAATACAGATGGCAACGTGCGTAGATGCCATTACTAAGTACAGACATGTTATTATGCCAACTATCGGGCGAACATTCGAGAGCTAGTTCCTGTACTATAAAAAGAGCCAATCTGTGTGAAAATGAGCTCAGTGCTAGTCAGAAAGTAGCCGAGTTGACATCGTTAAGTCAGTGCTAATCAGAAATAAGTCGAGGCAGCTTCGTTGAAAGTGGATAATAACGATAAGAAGTAGTTAAGTAAAGACAAAGTTGTAATTTCCTTAGTTAAGAATAAAAAGGAAGAACAGTAGCAAATAAAAATTGTGTGTTATTTATTTTTATTTTTGAGCAATCAAAAGAACTCACACGTTCAATAAAATTTAAACGTAACAATATAAAGGTGAACAAATTATAGTTTTATTTTATCATTATTTTAATATATAAATAAATGAATAAGATAAAAAGTCAAGGCAAATGCCGACTCAAAACTACTAAAAGTTCTGCGGGGATTATATTGTGAAGCTGTTTCTTCTGTTTAAGAAGTAAGTACAAATATTGTTTTTTTCATGTATTTATTTATTGTATCTTCATATATGAACTAACAATAAGTATTCAAATCTTAAATCTATAAAAAAAATTATTAGGCCCGACCAGTGTCGGACATAAACTAAGTGATAGTTATAAATAATACATTAGTAGTTATAATCAAAAAACGGGAAAAAAGTATTTTCAAGTAGTCCCATCTGGAGTGTTAGGTATAAGAGCCGGTGTCTGCTTCTTTTTTAGGCGGATGTGTCCAGTAAAGTTCTAAATATTACGAGCAAGCGGATTAGGATGTGATTCGAGTTTTGTTAAATATTTGCCTGCGTATTTTGCAATTTTTTCAGTCACTAGTGGAATATTTAAATCACGATGTATAATAGAATTTTGGATGTACCATGGAGCCGATGTTATTAACTGTAAAATTTTGTTTTGCCTTCGTTGGATTCTCTCAACATTGGAATCTGAAGCAGTGGAACATAAGTGAATTTCGTAGCACCATATTGGCTTCAAAAGCGACTTGTATAGTAAAAGTTTGCAGTCTAGGCTAAGTGTTGAATTTCTATCAATCAGCCAATGTACCGGAGTTAATTTAAGTTTCATTTGAGTTAACTTAGAGTCAATGTGATGTTTGCATGTAAGTCGTCGATCAAGGTGTTTACCAAGATATTTCACATGTGAATGTTGAGGAACAACTTGGTTGTTAATCCGAATAGGGGAGCAAGTATCTCTTCTTAGGGTGAACGTTATATGGACACACTTTTGTTCATTGTTTTGTTCATGTTATTGTGTTCACTCAAACAATATTAATATTGCACATGTTATTATCTATAAGCTAAGCACTTTTATTAATTCTTAATTTTATATAAAAGAAAGTAAAAATAAATCATGTTTTAACTCGTTTTCAATAAGCATATCAAGAGTATTTTATTACTGAACGGCTTCCTTCAAGTTTGCAAGTGCTTGTAAGGAATAACTATTTGGGAACCTGGTGCTAGTTCAAATTTATGTGTTTGAACTAATCTACACTAGCCCATTCACAAACATTTTGGTGACCCCGACGTGATTGCCTTAACACGGCTATTACAAACGTTGACACCATTAGAGGAAAATTAACCGCCAGAGTTTTATACAATCAAGGCAGACACAATAAAAAATCTATGGAATCAAGTCCAAACCTTGTATGATGAGGTATGGCAACAGACCAAAGATCCTTCAACATTAGGATTAAATCAAAATGAATATAATGATTTGGAAGACTTAGTGCAATATACATTAATACAACTCGCAGTAAATACAAATAAACAAAAGGAGAGCGGTGTTAGCGGACGTAGCATAGCATATTCAATACAATTACGAGCAGAGCTATCATCACACAGTTTACTACCGCTTCCAAAAATTGTTATTCCCCACTTCAATGGAAACTATTTGAAGTGGATGCAATTTTATGAACTATTTCAAGAAATGGTACACAAGCAACCACTTCCAAGCGTACAGAAAATGTGGTATTTCAAAACCAATTTGTCAGGGGAAGCTGGCAAACTGATAAGTCACTTAGCTTTATCAGAAGAAAACTACACCACAGCGTGGTCGCTACTTTATGAACGGTACAACAACAAAAAAGTACTGGTAGCTACATTGATTGAAAAAATTCTGAATCAGCCGCCCAGGGGAACATAATCTCCTGCATCAGTAAAGGCTCTTCATGATACCACAAAAGAATGCTTGCTGGCATTGAACAATTTAAACATCAACACATCGTCATGTGATGCCATATGCATTCAATTATTGCTGAAAAAAATGGAACGAACCATTTACATTCGATTCATGCAATCACTACAAAAGCCAAAAGAAGTGCCTACAATTAGTGAATTATTGTCGTTTCTAGAAAGGCAATTCGAATCAATGAAATCGATTGGGCACAAAGAAAAATCAACCAATCATCAAACTACAAGCAAGGCTATAACTGCTGTAGCATCAGGAGAAGGTAGCATCAAATGTAAGCTGTGCAACAACAGTAACCATCGCATTCACCATTGTAAGCAATTCATTGCAATGAAAGAACATGACCGACCAAAATGGGTACAACAACACGGATTATGTGTGAACTGTTTCAAGGCCAATCATTCAGCAAAGGCATGTCCTCATGGTAATTGCAAGAAATGTAATAATAAACACAACACGTTATTACACTTGCCACCAAAATCACAGCATATAGGTATCTCAAGTTCACCCCTTCAGTTGACTAACCAAAAACAACAAGAGACTACAAGCAACGCAGTTGCAGTCTCTTTAGCCTCGACTGCATCTGAAGCTAAGAACCAAAGCTACGTCATCTTTGCTACGGCAAGAGTCATCATCAAGGCCGCAAATGGCAATTCAAGTGAATTTAAAGCCATACTAGACTCAGGATCACAAGTCAACATTGTGAGTGAACGACTTATCAAAAAATTATCCCTTTCAACTACAGAAGCCCCATTATGCGTTGATGGAGTTGGATGAATCCAGAAAAAAGCACATAAACGCATTAATGTGCAAATGTTATCCAGAGATCATAACGTCTCAACAAATTTGGAAGCCTTCGTGTTACCCGGCATCATCCCAGTGCAACCGAGTCATATTATCAATGTTTCATATTGGAAAATTCCAAAGGGCATTCATCTGGCGGACCCCAAGTTTAACATGCCAGACAAAATTGATATTCTTCTTGGCGCCGAGTTCTACTTCAGCCTGATACAACCTGGTACGATAAAGCTAAGCGACAGTCTTCCAATACTTCAAAATACGTCACTTGGGTGGGTTGTAGGTGGATCAATCAAAGAGCACACTCCATCTTGCTCATCCTCGCCATTGACGTGCGCAGTATTTGGTAATGAAAGGTCATTAGAAGAATCAATAGAACAACTATGGAAACTCGATGAAGAAGAAACGAACGCGAAAATATTTTCTCCGGCAGAAAATCTGTGTGAAAATCATTTCAACCAACATATAAGGAATAATTCTGATGGGCGCTTCATCGTCAGCTTACCATTTAAAAAGAATCCAACTGCAATAGGCCACTCACACCAATTGGCTTACAATAGATTCATTAGTTTGGAAAATCGGCTCCATAAGAACGAAAATATGAGACGTGAGTACATTAAGTTTATGAGAGAATATGAGCAATTGGGTCACATGGAAAAGGTTAACATACACAATATATTTAATCCAAGATATTTTATTCCACAATATTGCGTGCTAAAGCCCGAGAGTACATCAACAAAACTTAGAGTAGTGTTCGACGCTTCCGCTAAAACGTCAACAGGATACTCGTTAAATGACTTAATGTATACTGGCCCTACTGTACAAAGTGATTTATTTTCGATTCTACTTAGATTTTGCATGCCTAAATTCGTATTTACAACTGACATCCTGAAAATGTATCGTCAAATACTAATCAACCCAGCCGACCATCAGTATCAGTTATCATTTGGAGAGAGGACCCTTCATCACCAATTAATTATTACAGGTTGAACACCGTTACCTACGGCATTCGAGCAGCACCATACTTGGCCGCAAGGTGCTTACAACGTATTGCAGAAGAAAATACAGCACGATACCCACTCGGCTCTCAGATGCTAAGAGACAACTTTTATGTGGATGATGGTCTCGGTGGCTCAGATAGTCTAAATTTGGCGATTGAGACTCAATGGCAACTACAAATGATACTTCAAGAACATGGCTTCATCCTGAAAAAATGGTGCTCAAATAATGAAAGGCTGCTGAAAGATGTACCCCACAGTGACAGAGTAGTTGATTTATATCTTGATGGCAACAGTAATAAAACAATAAAAACTTTGGGTTTACATTGGGTGCCCAAAGATGATCAGTTTTGCATCAAAGTAAAACACAATGAGCTCCAAGTAATCTCAAAACGGACAGTTACATCAGAGCTTGCAAAATTATTTGATCCTCTGGGTCTCCTTGCTCCTGTTGTTGTCAAGGCAAAAATCTTTATCCAACAACTGTGGCAGCATTCGTTAGATTGGGATGAACCATCACCTCACAATCTTCAAATGACTTGGGAGAGTTTCCGAAATGATTTGAAAACACTAGATGAGTTCAAAATTGCGATACATATATTCTGCGGTGGCATTCCAGTAAAAACACAGCTTCATATATTCGCAGATGCATCTGAAAAGGCCTATGGTGCAGTTGTATACATTCGCGCAAAACTTAAAGATGGAACAATAATTGTTCGACTGCTATGTGCAAAATCAAGAGTAGCCCCTGTGAAACAACAAACATTACCTCGGTTAGAGCTATGTGCTGCGGTCATAGCAGCCCAACTCGCTCATCGAGTAAAAACGGATCTGTCCCTACAAAATCAATATATGTTCTTGTGGACTGATTCCGAAATTGTTTTATCATGGATTAACTCACAATCATCTTCTTATAAAACGTTTGTGGCTAATAGAATTTCAACCATTCAGTCATTAACAATAGCAGACCAGTGGCGTCATGTAAAATCAAAAGATAGTCCTGCTGATATTTTATCGCGAGGAGTGCAACCAGCCAATCTAACTAACAATGGATTGTGGTTTCAAGGATCAACGTTTCTTCATGGCAAGGAGGTAATATGGCCATCAAAATTCCCATATCAATTACCCAATACAGACGACATCGAAATGAAAAAGATAATAATAGCAGCCACAACAACATCAAGCACTGACTTCATTTATAGAATCAATCATAAAAATTTATTTCGAACATTGCAAAGAATTCTAGCATATGTCCTCAGATTCATAAAAAACAGTAGAATATCTATTGCAAGTTGACCAACACACTCATCAATTACGCCAAAAGAGTTAGACGATTCTCTTCACATAATTGTTAAGGCAATACAGTCTTCAGAATTCGCAACAGAGATAACACAACTACAAAAGGCCGAGATAATTAACAAAAATAGCTCACTTAACAGTTTACCACCATTTTTGGATAAGGAAGGCATACTTCGAGTAGGAGGCCGGCTAAAACACTCCAACTTACATCCAGATATGAAACAACCAATAATACTACCATACAACGATCCCTTGGCAAGACTCTTGTTTATTATGATACATGAAGACAATAAGCATTGTAGACCGACTGCAATGCTGAATACAATAAAACAAAAATTTTGGCCAATAAAAGGGAAAATAACAGCTCTACCCGTTATTCAAAAATGTGTAAGATGTACTAGAGCACGGCCACTGCCTTATCAACAAATAATGGGCAATCTACCCCAACCTAGAATCACACCTGCTCGACCATTTATTAATTCAGGTGATAACGCAACAAATTTTGTAGGAGCAAAGAACACTTTATCGGAAATATCTGAAGCAATACATGCTGATAAGGCACAAGAGGCAATAATACCCGCTTCGAGCTCTAAGGGGATACACTTTCATTTTATCCCACCAGGAGCTCTTCACTTTGGGGGCTTATAGGAGGCCGCCGTGAAGTCAGCAAAGCACCTTTTGGTACGCAGTGTGTCAACCGAATCATTAACCCATGAAGAGTTGGAGACGATAATCATAGAAGTAGAAGCAATATTGAACTCACGTCCACTAACACCGCTCTCAAATGATCCGGACAATCTCGAAGCTTTAACTCCTGGCCATTTTCTGATTGGCGAAGCACTTACTGCTCAAGTAGATAGCAGAGCAGAAAAATTGAAGATTTCAGGCGTGTCTCACTGGAAGTTAGTTTCACAATTAAAACACAAATTTTGGAAAAGGTGGTCTACCGAATATTTAAACGAACTTCAACAACGCTACAAATGGAAAACTAAGGCCAACAATCCCAAACCAGGGGATATGGTCATAATCAAAGAAGACAATCTACCTACAATGAAGTGGCCACTAGGAAGAATTATCATTGTTTATGCTGGAGATGACGGCGCGGTGAGAGTGGCCGAAGTAAAAACAGCAACAGGAATCTTCAAACGACCTATTCACAGATTGTCTCCACTGTGTCAAGAAGAGGAAAGTGAAACAGTGTTGGAACGACCGATGTCAAATAACCAGGAAAAAGATTTCATTCCACTAAAGAGGTTTAAGCCGACAATAAATTCCGTAGCACTCACTATGGTCATATCCCTTTTTCTCCTTCCTATTGTTCTATGCAACAACTTAGTGATAAAGCAATCCCAGGATGAGCCAGGGTTGTATTTTGAGGAAATAGGTACCGCAAAACTGAATACAGCAGAATGGAAATTAATGGTGTACTATGACCTTACCCCGTTTTCAGCTGAACTTAATTCATTATCAGTGAGCTTGAAAACTTTGCAGCAACTGTGTCCTGCAATACAAAGATACCCAATGTGCAAGATTTTGGTGAAGAACTTAAGGCAAATCAAAAATGAATTATATCAAGAAGATGATTTAATCAGCCACGGATGTACACAAAGGTCGCCATTTAATATAGTCGGCAATATTGCCCGGTCACTGTTTGGTGTTCTTGACTCGGAGTATGCAGAAGAAATGTCAAGGACTATTAACACAGCCAAAACAGAGCAGGACTACATTGTAAAATTGTTAATAAATCAAACATCAATAATTGATTCAACCATAAATGTTATCAAAGAAGATGAAATAAACTCGCAGCAGAAGATTACCGAGCTTCTAAAAATGGTTGATGAAAACAAAAATGAATCGTTTAAGGAAGCTTCATAAGCCAGTAACTTTCAAATCATTGGACTCCTCTCAACACATTTAACATTAGTAGCAATAAACCTACAAAAAAATTGAGGCTGAAATCATAAATGTACTTGCCGACGTTCACAATGGAAAAATTAGTCCTCTTTTGCTATCCCCTCAGTAATTAAAAAAGGAAATGGCTACAATCAAGATTCACCTTCCAGCAACTTACACGCTTCCAATAACAGAAGATAATTTGATGGATCTATATAAACTGATGAATGCTAAGGGTGCCGTAACAAGGACAGAAGTGATTTTTAAAATTAAAATACCTCTAATTAATCAACAGATCTTTGAGTTATTTAATATAGTACTAGTTTCGACAGTCAAAAATAATATTTTAATTGCTATTAAACCAGACATGTCATACTTTGCCATAGATGCACACAGAGATGAATATATTCCGTTTACGACAGATGATGTATCTAACTGTATCATGACAAAAAACAAAGAGTACATTTGCAAAAATAAGCAATCTAAGTTCAAAAGGAACTCTGAGGTTGATCTTTGTGAGATCAATATATTCAACAATCGATCCATATCCAACTGCAACCTCAACAAGATCCCAGGTCCAGCAGCCTGGATTCAATTAAATCAACTAAACAAGTGGATTTTTGCTACTACTGTGGAAATTGAATCATCCATGGTGTGTGGCAGGAAAACTACGCTGTTCATAATTAAAACACTGGACTAATGGAAGTTGGTCCCGACTGCGTAATCAAAACCGATTTTGTAACAATACAAGGACATTTTGGCATTACAAATAGTGTCCATGCATCATATGTTAAATTAAAGCATATTGACTCAATAAGTAGGCCAGAAGAAATAGAAAGGATATTTAATACTACAAGCCATCATTACAATACGCAATTAGACCAGTTAACAAA
Organism: Tachina grossa; assembly: GCA_949987645.1. Lineage (NCBI taxonomy): Eukaryota > Metazoa > Arthropoda > Insecta > Diptera > Tachinidae > Tachina > Tachina grossa. Next base: position 46,863,767 of record OX465277.1, read on the forward strand.
CCTTCAAAAACAATTAAATGACGCAAATCTAGAACATTTACCCGAAGTTATTAACTCTAATAGTCAACATCATCATGCAGTAAGCTACACCGCATTAGTCGTATGCTTAATAACATTACTTATTCTGCTAATATGGAAAGTACACAACAAACAAAGGCAAACCTACCAAAATGCATCGAGACCCGCATTTCGATCAAGACCAGCAACCATAGACACTTCAAGAGTTTCAATCTGTCACATCAACCAGTAACAGTGCCCAGAACTTATTTGAACTGTGTTCAACGCGGCGGAGAATGTTAAAGAACATAAATACATACATTTACTTTCATAAATAAAATAAATAAAAAGACAACATAGTTTACAATCATACATACATACATTCATACACAACGATATTTTGCTGTTATTAACAAACATACAATCATACACAATTATAAGTTATTAACATTTAATTAATTGCGTACACATCATAAGGTTCATTAACCATTGCTAAGGAAATTTGCTTATTAATTAATTGTTTAAATACAGAGTGCATTTACCTCATTTATAAATTAGGTCATGTTATTGTGTTCACTCAAACAATATTAATATTGCATATGTTATTATCTATAAGCTAAGCACTTTTATTAATTCTTAATTTTATATAAAAGAAAGTAAAAATAAATCATATTTTAAGTCGTTTTCAATAAGCATATTAAGAGTGTTTTATTACTGAACGGCTTCCTTCAAGTTACAAGTGCTTGTAAGGAATACCTATTTGGGAACCTAGTGCTAGTTCAAATTTATGTGTTTGAACTAATCAACAATAGCCCATTCACAAACAGTGTTTCTGGAGTTTGCGGGATGCCTCATCAGGGTTTTGGTGCATACTAAGGCAGGCTGTATCGTCGGAAAATGTGGAAGTATGGATACTACTGCTCACAGGCATATCACAAGTATAAATCAAATATAAAACTGGTCCCAGTATGCTCCCCTGTGGCAAACCGGACGAAATAGTTTCAAGCCTACTCGTAGAGTCTCCTTCCACAACAGTGAACTTACGGGAAATAGTGTAACTTTCCAAAAGATTTAAAATGTTTATTGGTAAGTAAGTCTTCAAATTTAGAATTAGGCCTTCATGCCGCACTCTATCAAATGCCTGGGAAACGTCAATAAAGAGCGCAGAACAATACTTTTTTTCCTCAAAAGTTCTTCTTATAAATTGAACCAGTCTGTGAGTCTGTTCAATGGTGCTATGCTGACTTCTAAAACCAAATTGATGGTCTGGTATGCACCCACTACTAATTAGAATTGGGGACAATTTTGTTTTGAGCAGTTTTTCGAAAAGCTTTGACATAGTTGATAGTAGACTTATTGGCCTATATGACTCAGCCTTGGTTAGATCTTTGCCCGGCTTTGGAATCATTTTAACCTTGGCAAGCTTCCAGCTGTGTGGATAATACTCCAGTCGTAAAATGGCATTAAATATGAATAATTGGATTCTCATTGCAATAGGAGGCAAGTTCATAAGCATCTGGTTACTAATTCCATCAATACCCGGAGCTTTCTTCGGGTTGAGTTCGGCAATTAATTTTTGTAAATCACGCGTCTTAAACTTTATGTGTTGAGGGGGTAGAGCGACTACATTCAGCAAATCAGCAACACCAGTACATATGTTTGGCGTAAAAACAGATTTTAAGTGCTCAGCAAATATATTACCTTTTTCAGAATCGCTTCTTGCCCAACTTCCGGTAGATGTGCGTAGAGGTGGCTTATACTCAATGGGTGTTTTAAGCTTTCTAGCAGCGCGCCACAAAGAGTAATTAGACACTGGTCAAGACCTTCCAGATAATTTTTAAGAGATGCACTTTTTTCAGACGCAAGCAAACTCTTCTGCGTCGTTTAGTGCACTCTTTAAATCTGATCTGGTGATCTGTGCTGTTGCCATTCCCTTCTAGCTCTTCTTTTTTTGCGTACGAGACGTTCAATGTCTGTAGAATAAATTTTATTAAACCCAGTCTGCGGATGGGAGATAGTAGCAGGTTGAGCAGCCTGTTTAATATTATCGCTGAGATTGGTAATGTTAGATTCAATATCATGGGATGTTCTAAGCGTAATGTTTTCCGTACAATCACTACTGAGATATTTTTTGAACCCCAGGCAATTAACACGATTGATCATCTTCACATATGGGCCAGGTAAGTTACTTCTTAATGGACTACAAATTGTAATGATCGTCGGAGAGTGATCGGACGAAAGATCAAGAGAAGCTTGAACTTGAATTAAATCCCTAGAGATATTTTTTATGACGCCAAAATTTATAACATCCGGAATTTTTTGTATGTCAGTAGGCCAATAAGTGGGCTCCCCACTCGAAATGATATCCAAGCCCATTTTTGAAATAGTGTTGAACAATGCTCGACCTCTGGGGGTAATAAGATGCGAACCCCAGAACGTATGCTTAGCATTGTAGTCGCCAGCTGCTACAAAACAAGGTCCAAGAGATTTGTAGAAATCCTCATATTGATTCTCAGTGATTGAAAATTTGGGAGGGGAATAAATTGATGATATAACAAAATTTGTACAAAAACTTTCAATGCCAATATTTGTTGCCTGTAGGTGTTCTTCACAAATGTTATCAAGAACATAGTGCTTGAGTCTTGACTTTATTAGAATTGCTGATCCACCGCAAGCCCTACCTCTAGGGTTCTTTGTATCATATAAAGTGTAGCCATAAATTTTAAAAAGACTTCTCGAAGTCAAATGAGTCTCAGATACTAACATAACATCAATATTTTTTTCCGTGAGGAAGTGCTCAAGTTCATTTTTATGTTGGCGAATGCCGTTTGCGTTCCAGAAACATATTGTTAACGTGTTCATGGCTTATTAATTAATGCTTGAAGCAGAGTATTCTGCATTCGCAGCATTTTTTGCATCATATTAGTCATATTTGTTGTAAAATTGTTTATAGTTTGCACCAGATTTTCAATAGTGGCTTCAAGGCGATTAAAATTAAAGCTTGCGTCAGTATTTTTTGAATTATTTGGCGGGGAAACATTTTGTGTGGGAATTGAATCTGTCTTAGCAGCATCTGCATACGATACACGGGAAGTAACTGGTTGGCTCATTTGCGCAAAAGTGGCAGAGTAAGCGTTTGCTGATTGAGCTGGAGCTAATTTAGGTTGCGTCTCAATTTTTTTCAATTTTATATCATTAGGCTCAAGGTCAACACGAAGTAGGGGTTGGGGAATCTTCTCTCTGTTTATTATATTGGACACAATTTTTACCTTAAACCCCTGGAGGACAAGTGCATCTTTTATTTCTTCGGGAACAACATAAGAATATATGCCCTTCAATACGATCTGCATGCCTTTAGCACTCTTAAGCTGGTATGTGTAGAAGCTTGCTTAATTTTTTTTCAAATTCAGCAACCATTTTTCGGAAATCTTTTTCGTCATAAATTTGGACTTTAGTTTTATCGATGTTGCCACGTTTTATTGGAACAATGTGAAATTTATTCTCACCAATGGCCGAAATTAATTTTTTAATAAGGGCATTTGAATTTTTTTGTCTCAAATAGATTGGTGGCGGCTTGGATATTTTATTCGAGGATACCTCGGGTTTGTCGTTGTCATCTTGCAAAATTTTAAAGCGGTTTTGGAGATTAGTTGAGGCTGCGCTGTTATCCCTAGACATTTTTGGAGCAGATGAAATTTTTGAAGAATTCGGGCTTCACCCACGCCTTACCACGGTTATATATATGTCCATTCCGACTTGTACCTTGGGTTTCGTGCCGCTGTTATCTGTAGTGATAACTTTGTTAAGTGATGAATACGAGGCTGAAGGAAATGATATTACTGGCTTATATGAAGAAGTACTAGGCAACTGTAATGTTAATGCATCATTACTATTTGGCATTGGACAAAGCGAAGTTGATCGCTGACGAAAAATTGGCTTTGCCGTTAAAAAAAAGACCTTCATCAGATTTATTATTTATATTTGTTTCATTTAGAGTTTCAGAACTCACAGTAAAATAAGCATTTCTGCCGTTAGAACTCGCTTAAAATTTTTTTGTATTTGAGGCACTCATACAAAGAATTCCTCAAGAGATATTCGTTTGTGTTTTTTTTTTGTTTGCAGTCTTTTTTTTTGTTTTTGTTATTTATGATTGTTTATTTGTTTAGAGGTACACATATATAGTATTCCTAAATATCACTTTGCTTAATTTTTTTTGTTGGCGATTTTTTTTGTTTTTGTTATTTTTACTATGTAAAAATATTAGCAAGGCATAAAGCTTATTTATTAAAGACAGTATGTACCTATTACGAATAATATGTATCACGAATATTTTTTGTTTGTTTAATTTTTTGTAAGTAAGAAAAATTCCGCTAATCGACTATTCGCTATGAAGGTACCACGACAACTGAATCAATATGATGTTTCCATGTAAGCCTTCGATCAAGGTGTATGCCAAGGTCTTTCACTCGGGAATGTTGCGGAATATTTTTATTGTTGGTTCAAATGATGGAGCAAGTATCTCTTCTTAGGGTAAACGTTATATGGACACACTTTTGTTCAGTGACTTTAATTCTCCATAAGTTCATCCATATATCTAGCTGCGTAATATGTTCCATATGTACAGGCTGTGAATTCTCCTTTTATAACAGTGAACTTCCTATCAATAATAAAACTTTCCAAAAGGTTTTGAATGTTTATTGGCAGATATGTCTTTAATTTTAAAACTAGACCTTCGTGCCATACTTTATTAAACGCCTGAGAAACATCAATAAAGAGAGCAGAACAATACTTCTTTTCTTCAAATATTCTTCTTACAAATTAAACCAGTCTATGCGTTTGTTATATGATGCTATGCTGACTTCTAAATCCAAATTAATGGTCCGGGATGCACTCATTATCAGTTAAAATTTTGGACAATTAACACATGAGCAGCTTTTCGAAAAGCTTTTAGATTGTAGATAGTAAGCTTATAGGCTTATATGACTCAGTCTTGGTAAGATCTTTGCCCGCCTTTGGAATCATTTTGATCTCGGTAAGTTTCCAGTTATGTGGAAAATACTGCATTCCTAAAATAGAATTAAAAATACATAGCAGGATTCTTATTGCAATATGAGGCAAGTTCATGAGCATTTTGTTACTAATGTCATCAATACCTGGAGCTTTGTTCGGGTTGAGTTCAGCAATTATTTTTTGTACTTCACGTATCTTAAACCTTAAGGGACGACGGGTAGTGAAACTACATTCGGTAAATCGGCAGCACCCGTACATGAGTTGGGAGTGAATACAGATTTTAAATGCTCAGAAAATAAGTTACCTTTCGCACTATCGCTTCTTGCCCAGCCTGCGGTCGCAGTACGCAGTGGTGATTTAAGATCAACTTGTCTTTTAAGATTTCTGATAGCGCGCCATAAAGAGTAATTAGATGCGGACGTTACATCAAGGCTTTCTAAATACTTTTCCAGTAGTGCAGTTTTTTCCGACGATAGCAGCTCTTTCAGTCGTTTAGTACATTCTTTAAGTCTGATTTTATTTAGGGGTGATCGGTGTTGTTGCCATTCTCTTCTAGCTCTACTTTTTTCACATACAAGACGTTCAATTTTCGTAGAATAAAATCTGTTAAAGCCGAACTGCGGATAGGAGGTAGTGGCGTGTTCAGCAGCCTGTTTAATATTTTCGTTAAGATTGGCAATGTTAAGTTCAATATCATGGCATGATCTAAGCTGAATGTTTTCAACGCAGTGACTACTAAGATATTTTTTGAAAGCCAGCCATTGGACAACATTAATCATCTTTACATATGAGTTATTTAAATCACTCCTTAGTGGGTTGAAAATTGTAACTATTGTTGGAGAGTGATCGGAGGACAGATCTAGAGAGGCCTCTACGTGAATTAAGTCCCTATGAATATTTTTTGTGACGCCAAAATCTTTAACATCTGGAATTTTTCTTACGTCAGTAGGCAAGTAAGAAGGCCTCCCACTTGAAATGATATCTAAGCCCATTTTTGAAATTATATTGAACAAGGCTCGACCTCTAGGTGTAACAAGACGCGATCCCCAGTACGTATGTTTTGCATTGTAGTCACCAGCTGCCACGAAACAAGATCCAAGCGATTTGTAGAACTTCTCATACTGATCTTCGGTAACTGAAAATCTGGGAGGTGAGTAAATTGATGATAGCACGAAATTCTCACAAAAATTTTCTACGAAAATGTTCGTTGCTTGCAAATATTTTTCAATAACGTTGTCAAGGACATAGTGCTTGAGTCTTGACTTAATTAGAATTGCTGATTCACGGCATGCTCTCCCTCTCGGGTCCTTTGTATCTTATAAAGTGTAACCATTTATTTTAAATAAGCTTCTTGAGGTCAAATGAGTCTCAGAAACCAACATTATATCAATACTTTTTTCCATGAGGAAGCGCTCAAGTTAATTTTTATGTTGGCGACTGCCGTTTGCGTTCCAGAAACATATTTTTAACGAGTTCATGGTTTATTAACTAATGCTTGAAGCAGTGTATTCTGCATTCGCAGCATTTCTTGCATCATACTTGTCATATTTGTAGTAAAGTTGTTTATAGTTAGCACCAGATTCTCAATAGTAGTTTCAAGGCGACTAAAGTTAAAGCTTGAGTTTGAATTCGCTGAAATATTTGGCGGTGGAACATTTTGTGTGGGAGTTGAACTAGTCTTAGCACCATCAGCATACGATACACGTGAAGTAACTGGTTGGCTCATTTGAGCAAAACTGGCGGAGTTCGCGTTTACAGGTTGAGCTGGAGTTAATTTGGGTTTTTGACGCATAGCCTGATTAACGAAAGAACATACAGGGCACCCTCTATAGTTAGCTGTGTGATTACCTCCACAATTACTAAATTTTTTGCTGCTTGATCTTTTGGCTTAATGCAGCTAGCATTACCATGTAATTCACCACAGATAGCACACACTGTAGGTAACTTGCAGTAAGTTTTTGTATGGCCATATTCTTGGAAATTATTGCACTGTACGGGACCCGAACGCATACGTCGCTCTTCAACTGAGATTTTTCGATGTAAGAGATACTTTACGCTATAAATTGGATGGGTTTAATTCTTATCAATTGTATGTCATTCGGCTCCAGTTCAACCCGAAATAGCGGTTGGGGGACCTTTTCTCTATTAATTATGTTGGTAACATTTTTTATCTTAAATCCTTGGTCGACAAGTGCACATTTTACTTCTTCGGGTTCAACATATAAATCTATGCCCTTTAATACTATCTGTAGGCCTTTAGCACTCTTAAGTTGGTATGTGTAAAAATTTGTTTTATTTTTTTCGAATTCACTAACAATTTTTCGAAAATCTTTTTCATAATATATTTGGATTTTAGTTTCATTGGAATGATGTGAAAAGTATTTTCACCAGTGGTCGACAGTAGTTTTTTTATAAGCGCGTTAGAAATTTTTCTCTTGGATAAATAGGTGGTGGCTTAAAAGATTTTTGCGATGATGTAGAGGGCTTGTCGTCGGTGTCTCGCAATAATGAAATACGATTTTGTCGATTTGTAGATGATGCGATGTTATCCCTAGACATCTTTCGAGCAGATGCAATTTTTGAAGAATTTGGGCTTCGCCCACGCTTTACAACGGTTATATATCTGTCCATTCCCACTTATACCTTGGGTTTTGAGCATCTGTTATCTGTAGTGATAACTTCGTTTAGTGATGAACACGATCCCGATGCGGATGATATCGCAGACTGAAATGAAGAAGTATTAGGCAATGGTAATGTTAACGATTCACTAGTTGGCATTGGACAAACCGAAGTTGATCGATGACGAAAAAGTGGCTTTTCCGTTAGAAAAATACTTTCAATAGGTTTATTATTTATATTGTTTTCATTAAGAGTTTCAGAACTCACAGTAAAATAAGCATTTCTGCCGTTAGAACTCACTTCAAAATTTTTTTCCTTTGAGGTACTCATACAGAGTATTCCTCAAGGGTACTTTGCGTTTACGGTTTTTTTTTGTTTTTGTTATTTCTTTCTATGTAAAAATATTAGTAAAGCTAATAAGCTTATTTATGAAGGTGAATATGTATTGCGAATATTTTCTGTATGATTTTTGATTTTGTTGTTTTTTTATATTTGTTTCGTATGTATGTATGTAAAAAAATTCGCTTTAACGTCTCTTCACTATGAAGGTTCAACAAGAATTTATTAATTAGTTTATTTCTTTATTTATTTATAAATTTATTTCTTTATTTATTTATTAATTTATTTCTTTATTTTTTTATTAATTTATTTCTTTATTTATCTATTAATTTATTTATTGCTCTTATATATTGTTTATGAATTTATTTATTAATTTTAGTATTTTATTCACACAAGAGTATAAGCTTTTATCTTTTTACCTATACCTAAATTATCTGTAAATAAAAATCAAATATTAGATTAATGATCCTTTTTTCTTTTTATATCTGTATATTTTTATTTATACATAGAGTTAAATTTGTATTGGTACTAAGATTTTTAAGAAATAATGTTGAATAAAATATTACAATAAATAATAAAATATGTAAATGGTTTTTATTTCAACTTAAATTTACTAAATAGAAATTTTAACTATAAATGTCCACATTTTTATATTTTGTTTCTTTATTGGCTTTACTTCGCTAGATCAAAAAATTTTTCTTTTTGCTTATTTGCAATTTTTTTGCTTTTCGTATCGCTTAAACATGCAAAGTCTTGTTATCTTTGAAAGGTTCTACACAAGAGGAATTGAATTTCACAATATTATGAAATTCCATTATAGTTCATCAGATATTTTCTTATCGACACCAACTGCTTTAACACCATCTCATCCACGTTTGCTAACAGCAAATAGCAGAACAGGTATCAGCTATTAGATCAGCTAATCAGCTATTAGATCAGCTTATTAGGAGCTGGTCTGGTTTTCAGATCAGCTTATCAGGAGCTGGTCTGTTTTTCAGATCAGCTTACCAGGAGCTGGTCTGGTTTTCAGATCAGCTTATCAGGACATGGTCTGGTTTTCAGATCAGCTTATCAGGAGCTGGTCTGGTTTTCAGATCAGCTCATCAGGACCTGGTCTGCTTTTCAGATCAGCTTATCAGGACATGGTCCGGTTTTCAGATACATAACTAAACTTAATAATTTTCTCTTCTTTATTATAGCTTGGGTAAAATTTAAGCTTTCAACTGCAAGGTCCGCTGTTTGTTCCGAATCATCGTCATAAGCAGAGTTTATGACAAATTTTAATTAAAGTAGTTGGGAGTTATTATTCGTTTCTTCTCTAGGAATAGGGAAATGTATTATGCCGTGCATGTCTCCTGTCGAGCAGAATGCTGGATACGCAAAAATATTTACTCAGCAAAGTCGTTATTTGACATACTTAGAGGAGAAACCCCTTTAGTCCGGCCGACAGCTTTGAAGGCTAAAAACTTATGAAGCTATTATTTGATATGTTCGTAAAATCCTATGTTTTTACAAAAGGGAAATGATGTCCATTGTGACAACATGGATGTTTTTATTTCCTTTTTTAAATGCTACCGCGCACGACTTAAGCCACTGCAGTTAATTTTCCACATTCTATCATCTTAAATTTTAGCAAAGACTCAAAGGTATGACCTACAGATGTATGTATATGTACCTTTCTGCACTTTTCTTCTCTGAACTTGGCACTCACTGTCTGCAGACGCATCTGTTACTGTATTTTTTTGTGAACTGAATTTTGGAATGGTCGCTTGCAATTTCGACATCCACCCCTAAATAATTCATAAATTATTCACCCTTATTCCAGTTGTAGACATCGACGCCACTTTAACACAATACCAAAAACTTGGGGATTGTGTACTGACTTCTGTTTGCAGATTTATGCTATTTTTTAGACCTTAGGGAAGAGAAATAGATTGTCAGTTGTACAAAATTGTTCTTGAGAGCGAGTAAAAAAGCCCAGATTTTTTTGTATTGTGTTAAAGTGACGTCGATGTCTACAACTGGATTAAGGGTGATTATTTTTGATTATGTACTTAAATTTAGGATTTGTTGTTAATAGCCCAACATATAATTTACAATCAAACAAATTTGATTTTCGCTGTTGCGTTGTGTTTTTTCTAGCATTTTTATTGTTTTTCACGTAAATATTTTTTGTGTAAAATAATTTATCATATAAAAAGTTGTTTAAGTTTTTTTTTCACAGTTTTACTAAACGAGAATCGACAGAGTTATGTAACTGTGAAAGGTTTTGTTCCATTCCCTGTGTTTTTTATAATGAAAATGTATTTAAATTCTTTTAATTTTTCACTGAACGGGAATCAGAAATGCTATGAAATCGTGAAAAAACTTTTCATTTCATAGTTTCACAAAACGAGAATCAAACCCCTGGTCTGGTGTTCAGATCAGGTTATCAGTATACAAGTAGCTGGCCATTTATAACATTTATAGGAATGAAGTTTTAGGTCAGATGAAATAACTAGTCAATATTTTATTAGCAGTAATTTATATAGTTATGAAATAGTAAAATTTTTTTCTATAACGAACATCGTTTAATTTATCATCAAAAATCCATATTTGTCCTTCCAATTATATACAAATTTCTTGAAACTTTTCATAATTCATATTACTGACAACATGATCCCTATAAACGTGCTTTATATTTTTCTCATCTTGCTCAAACATTATAATAACATTTGCATTGTGCCTTATTAAATGCTTACAGCCGTATTCATAAAAACTTTAAAAAGTATTTCAAATGTTGTTTGAGCAAAATTCGCTAAAATTGTATTCATAATATGTATAATTTTAGCTTAAAAAACGTTTTTTAAACCTTGTGTAAATCACCAAATCTTAAAAATTAAATGCACCCATATTTAAAATAATTTTGAGTTGACGTCAACCCAAATATGAATACTTAAAGAAATTACGTAATTTCATAATTAAAAGAATGGGTTATTATACATTTATTTTTTTTCGTAATGAAGCTTAAAAAATTTCAATTGTGATATTTGCTGATGTTGCATGTGAAAAGCAGAATAATGTGCATACAAGTGTACGTGTATATTTTTGTATGGGGCGACAGAGAAATGATGACTCATTATACTTATGCCAAACTTATAGCATAATTCCTAATACATACATACGTACAGGCAAAATTTAAAATACAAATAAACATGAAGCAAAATTACAACGACGTCAACCTAAATTATTCCTATTTGTTGTTTCCCAAGATGAAGTAATTCTGATGTCCCTACGTTCTTCAATGTTTTCCATTGTCTTCCCGTAAACAGCATTGTTTAAAAGTTTGAAGAAATATTTTTCAAAATTATTCTTAGCATTTGTCCTATGAAATGTGCTTAAGTCAATATCGTCACCTAAAATCCAAAAGGCCGTAACAACCAAAAAATTCAAAATAGACTTTTTGATTGATTATGATGTGATTAAGCAATATACATATTTTCCGAAAATTTTACTCACATATGTTCAAAAACACCGAGTTTATTCATTTTTCAATTTGGTTCCTTACATATAAATAGTAGTAAATGTATGAAGTTTTTTGGTTCTCCTGTAAAATTTGGATTTTAGGTGACGATATATTTTTTAAGCCAAGGGGATTGCTTAAATCTGAGTATTCTATGGAGTTTTTTTAATATGTGCCATTTGAAATGGCTTGTTTTAAAACTCTATAGTGTCAGACATTTTTTTAACATCAAAATTAGTATCACATGCCCACTCAAATTCACCGCAAGGAAGATATTCCGATATCGCCCAACCATACAAATTGTTAGCGTCTAAATAGACGAGAAATTCTGATGACTTCTCTCTATCGAAATCTTCCAAATATTTGTTATTTGCTTGCGAATATCTGTGCGAACATTGAACAGGTCCACCTCTCATTCCGTTTTGCATAAACATATACATTTCGGAATCAGTGAACTGTTAGAGTGAAACTTCTGTGGTTTTCAACATTGCATCCCAAGATAAGCCTGGTGCTGTGTAATAGTGACACTTGTCCAAATCGTATAAATTTTCCTAAAATTTTCAAACACATCGCTTAGAAGAAGAACATCTGTTTTTAAGTATAGCTCAGTATAGCCAAGGAAGGTTTTACAATTAAACTCCCACCATATTTTTTTAGCATGTTCATACTCGACTACATTAGATTCTTCATTCGTTAGAATATTGAAGAACTCTTCTCTACTAGGGAGTTTAGTTTCCTTAAACATAGTCATGGAATCCATGTAAGAGTACGGAAATACACCATTTCTTCTAATCAGGTTGAAATCAGCTTCATCAACCAAACATGATCGAATAGTATTGAAATCATTGCTATCAAGATTTTTCGCTAACGTATCTAAACTCGTAGCCATAAATCTAAACGAGTCTATAAATCTTATTTCGAATCCATATTTTTCATCTAATCTGATGAAAATTGAAAGAGAAATATAACGCTCTGTATTCTGGGGAATCACTTAAATTTTGGAATATTTTATAGCAGAAAGTTCTTTGAAAAATAGGTGTATATCATGCGCAGAAAGATTCTGCAAGATAACCGGTATAAGCTGAGGTGTTTTACAATTCAAATTACATTCGCTATGAGCTGCCCCACGATAATTGCCCGTAAGATGACAATGATCTCTAACTTTATCGTTATTTAATATTTTCTTACACATATGATAATTTTTTGCATTATTATATTGAGCTATTTCTATTGGGGTTATGAACATTTTCGTAACTTTAAGTAAATAATTCAGATAAATATCTGTACAATCTTCAACTATTTTTTTGATAAATACATTTGCCGAATCTTCACCAATTCCTATATAAATTATTTTCTCTCTTAAAACTACAATTAATAGAATAACCGAATGCACACTCATGGTGTTTCTGTACATTTGTAGTGCTTTTACTTACAGGATAATCGACTTTTTCCAAAATAGACTCAAAGTCTGTGTATATTACAAATGGTATATCTAACTGTTTGTAGTACTTCTTATTTTTTTTTTTTTTTGGATGTATTTATTTATTGTGTCTTTATAAATGAACTAACAATAAGTATTCAAATCTTAAATCTATTAAAAAAATTATAAGGCCCGACCAGTGTCGGATATAAACTTCGTGATAGTTATAAATAATACATTAGTAGTGATAATCAAAAAAGCGAAAAAAGAGTATTTTCAAGTAGTCCCATCTGGAGTGTTAGGTATAAGAGCCCGTGTGTCCCTCTTTTTTAAGCGGATGTGTCCAGTAAAGTTCAAAATATTACGAGCAAGCGGATTAGGATGTGATTCGAGTTTTGTTAAATATTTGCCTGAGTATTTTGCAATTTCTACAGTTACTAATGGAATATTTAAATCACGATGTATAATAGAATTTTGGATGTACCATGGTGCCGATGTTATTAACCTTAAAATTTTGTTTTGCCTTCGTTGGATTCTCTCGACATTGGAAGCTGAAGCAGTGCCCCAGAAATGAATTCCGTAGCACCATATTAGCTTCAAAAGTGACTTGTATAGTATAAGTTTGCAGTCTAGGCTGAGTGTTGAGTTTCTGCCAATCAACCAATATATTTGAGTTAACTTAAGTTTCATCTGAGTTAACTTAGAGTCAATATGATGTTTCCATGTAAGCCTTCGATCAAGGTGTATACCAAGGTATTTCACTTGGAAATGTTGAGGAATATTTTGATTGTTGATTCGAATGGGGGAGCAAGTATCTCTTCTTAGGGTAAACGTTATATGGACACACTTTTGTCCATTGACATTAATTCTCCATAAGTTCATCCATATTTCCAGCTAGGTAATATGTTCCTGAAGATTGCCGAATGCCTCATAAGGGTTTTGGTGCACAGTCATACAGGCTGTATCATCGGCAAATATAGAGGTGTGGATGTTATTGCTCATAGGCATATCACAAGTATATATTAAATACAAGACAGGACCCAGAATACAAACCTGTGGTACACTAGAAGATATAGATTCGCGCACACTCGTGAACTCTCCTTACATAACAGTGAACTTCCTATCAATAACACGCTGCTACAAATGAGTATTTTTTTTATACTTGAAAAGGGACCTAGTGTAGGTTATAGACCTTATTTAGTAGATCATAAATCAATTTTTAAAAGTTCGGAAACACCCTAAATTTCGGAGTTATTCCGAAAAAACTATTTTCGGGTAGGTCCGAGTACTTATGAACACGTAACTCAGTTGATTTTTATCGGATTTACAACTTTTAAATGATTTCAGAAGGAAGAAAAATGTGCTTTTCTAAATATATAATATTATTGGTATATATATTAACTTTTTGCAGTGATATTTTCAATTATATCTGATTTTAATTTTATTTTTTCTAGGTTTTTCAACTTTGGCGCCATTTTTTTAAATTAGATTGTTCAAAAACATACCCTTATATATATATTTAATTAAAGCTTATTTAGTTCTGCGTTAAACCAGCTTTCAATAAATAAAATCGAGTAAAAAGTAAAAAAGTTATTAAGGTTTTTCAAAAGTTAAAAATTTTGCTTTTACAAATATTCATCAATAGCTACTACATTTTCTTTATTTTTTTAATGTTATAATGATATGATTATATAAATATTTTAAAATAACAGTATTCAAATTATTTTATTTAGAAATTAAGAATATATGATTAAAAGTGCTTGCTAGACCTCTTTCGCTTGTACATCAAATCGTCTATTTCTCTCTTAAGTGACCAGCAGTAATTTGAAATCATTCTTACTTGGCTTTTTCCTTCGAAGCGTCTTTCGATATCCAAAATGTCCTGGTGAAATCGTTCGCCTTGCTCATCTCTGAATTGTCCTAGGTTTTCTGGGGAAAAAATCTAAATGTGCATGCAGGAAATGAACTTTAATGGACATTCTGCATCCCATTTCTGCATAAGCCTCCAGAAATTCTTTTACTACATCAATATAATTTTCACTTTTTTTATTTTCCAAAAAATTTTCACATAAACTAATAAAGCTTCTCCATGCTCTTTTTTCCACAACATTTAGTTTCGTTGTGAATTCTTCGTCAAACATGATTTTGCGGATTTGAGGACCAACAAAAATACCTAAAAATAAAAAAATAATACAATTATGTTTAGAAATCAATAAACATTTGTACCTTCTTTTATTTTTGCTTCACTTATTCTTGGGAAAACTGATTTTAAGTGTAAAAAGGCATCGCTTTCCCTATCCAGGCGTTTCACGAACTGCTTCATGTATCCCAATTTGAGGTGTAATGGTGGCAAAATTATTTTTTCGGTACTCACTAGTGGAATTTTTAAGACGTTTTTCTCGCCAATTTGAAAAATTGTTCTTGGTGGCCACTTTTTTTGCTTGTATTGGTCTTTCCCACTACTGTCCCATTCGCAAATATAGCAAGGAAATTTAGTATAGCCTCCTTGCATTCCGAATAAAATTGTCAGAAACTATTTGCCATTGATACTTTTTATAACATATTAAATCCGGTACATTTTCCATTGTTGCATACGACTCTTTCATGTTAGTAGCGTATGCTATAGGCACTGAGGACAACTGATTCTCGTTGTGTAATAAAACTGCTTTCAAACCTAAAAAATATGTTAATGGTTTTTGAATAACAAAAAAATATTACTTACTTTTACACGAGCCGTCCAAAAATAATCTCCAGTCGTTCGGTTGATGTTGGTAATTCAGGTAATGAAATAACTCATCTACATCTGAGCAATATACAAGGTTGTTATTATCATTGTCAGCTTTAAAAATGTGCTCAAACTGTATTTGGGGATTGTCTCTTGCAAATGTTACTTTAAAGTCACTTTTAGTGATATTCCACTGTTTTAGTCGAGACGCTAACATTTGTTTGTCTCCATGATAGTTTCAAATCTCGAACAAGATCATGAAAATCTTCATTTGTCACTAAATGGGGTTCCACCGAATGTGCAACAAATATCTGGTCACATTCCATGTCTGCAGACTTTTCTTCCCCGGATTCATGTTCTTCTTCAGTCGTACTTGCATTATGATTGATTATTTTTGGCTTGGATACAGTTAACACAATGGCATAATTAATACGATCACGGTTTTTGTACTTATAACCAACAACGTTTGTTTGACAGAAGTAACAATCCTCTGGTTTATGAAAAATTTGACGATGCCAAACCATTGGAGCAGAGAATGGTAAAGGTTGGTTTATAAAATTTTTAGACTTACATTGTTTAAGTGCAATTGAGCAGGTTATGCAAACACATTCGGGTTCATACCATTTGCTAAAAACATATGAACACTTAAAAAAGGCATTAAAAGAAGTAACTAAGGCTTTATTATTTTTAAAATCTAATCGATGTTTTTTGTCAGCGAATAAGCCACAGATAAAACAAAAATTATTACGCTTATCACACACTGAAATAGAAGTTAAAATCCACATTATATTTATTTATTAAAGATAAAAAAATAACACAAACTTACTTTTTTAATTTAAATATTTAAGTAACACTAATCTTTTCACAAATTCCAAATAGTAACACTTTATTTATAAAATAATAAACAATTTATTTCTTATACACCCTCTACTTTAGGTGTGTATATTTTGTCATTACGTATTCATTTATTACAGTTTGTGTATTTACCACAAAAGTTACAATCGACATAAAATGCTTACAAAAAAATTTTAAAACATTGTTTCAAATCTATATACTTACATAAAAATTAAATTTATTATAATTTCAAAAAGAAAAGGAAATTGAAAATACTTCCCTTATATATAGTATATTTTATGTTTAAAATTTACTTCAGAATAGTGAAGGGTATATTAAATTCTGCATTATCAAGTGCAATGCACTCAAGTAATAAATAAATGTCAAATAAAGAGCATTGCAACTTAACTAAAGTATTTAATTTATCTCTTTTGTTATCTCAGTATAAAAAGAATTATTCTCACTTAAATTTTTTTCCGCTTGGGGGTATCAACTGCTATTTAAATTTAAATAAAATTTAATAACTTTCACAAATATAGTCCGATTTAAAAAAACTAAAGTTCATTTTATTTGTTATAAAATTCTATTTAAAAATTTTTATACAAATACATCTGCTTTTATAGAAAAAATTATAAAAAAAGAACTCAAAGTTAAAAAAACATAAAAAAATAAAAAAAATTGCAGATGTTATTACGAAAATTACTACCAATAATTAATTAATATAGCATAAAATGTATACGGTTGGAAAGATCTATTCTTTGTCTTTCATAAAACGTTCAAAAATTTAAGATCGGATTAAAATCAACTGAGTTGCGTGTTCATAAGTACTCGGACCTACCCGAAAATAGTTTTTTCGGAATAACTCCGAAATTTGGGGGTGTTTCCGAACTTTTAAAAATTGATTTATGATCTACTTAATAATGCCTACAACTTACACTAGGTCACTTTCCAAGTATATTTTCACTGTAGCACCGTGTAATCTAACTGTCCAAAAGGTTTTGAATGTCTATTGGCAGATATGTGTTCAATTTTAAAACTAGACCTTCGTGCTATAAATTA
Organism: Tachina grossa; assembly: GCA_949987645.1. Taxonomy (NCBI): domain Eukaryota; kingdom Metazoa; phylum Arthropoda; class Insecta; order Diptera; family Tachinidae; genus Tachina; species Tachina grossa. The sequence continues at coordinate 46,881,272 of OX465277.1, forward strand.
TCAAACGCTTGAGAAACATCAACAAAGAGAGAAGAACAATACTTCTTTTCTTAAAATGTTCTTCTTACAACTTGGACCAGTCTATGCGTTTGTTCAATGGTGCTATGTTGACTTCTAAAACCAAATTTATGGTCCGGGATGCACCCATTATCAGTTAAAATTTTGGACAATTTAGTCATGAGCAGCTTTTGGAAAAGCTTTGAGATTGTAGATAGTAAGCTTTTAGGCTTATATGACTCAGTCTTGGTAAGATCTTTGCCCGCCTTTGGAATCATCTTGATCTTGGCAAGTTTCCAGTTATGTGGAAAATACTGCATTCTTAAAATAGCATTAAAAATAAATAGCAGGATTCTTATTGCAATATGAGGCAAGTTCATGAGCATTTTGTTACTAATGCCATCAATACCTAGAGCTTTCTTCGGGTTAAGTTCAGCAATTATTTTTTGTACTTCACCCATCTTAAACCTCAAGGGACGAGGGGTAGAGAAACTACACTCGGTAAATCAGCAGCACCCGTACATGAGTTAGGAGTGAATACAGATTTTAAATGTTCAGAAAATAAGTTACCTTTCTCACTATCGCTTCTTGCCCAGCCTCCGGTCGCAGTATGCAGTGGTGATTTAAGATCAACGGGTCTTTTAATATTTCTGGTAGCGTGCCATAAAGAGTAATTAGATGCGGACGCTACATCAAGACCTCTAAATACTTTTCCAGTAGTGCAGTTTTTTCCGACGATAGCAGCTCTTTCAGTCGTTTAGTACATTCTTTAAGTCTGATTTTAATTAGGGGTGATCGGTGTTGTTGACATTCTCTTCTAGCTCTCCTTTTTTCACATACAAGACGTTCAATTTCCGTAGAATAAATTCTGTTAAAGCCCATCTGCAGATAGGAGGTAGTGGCGTGTTCAGCAGCCTGTTTAATATTTTCGTTAAGATTGGCAATGTTAAGTTCAATACCATCGCATGATCTAAGCTGAATGTTTTCTACGCAGTGGCTACTAAGTATTTTTTGAATGCCAGCCAGTTGATTCCATTAATCATCTTCACATGTGAGTTAGTTAAGTCATTCCTTAGTGGGTTGAAAATTGTAACTATTATTGGAGAGTCATCGAAGGACAGATCTAAAGAACCCTCTACGTGAATTAAGTCCCTATGAATATTTTTCGTGACGGCAAAATCTATAACATCTGGATTTTTTCTTACGTCAGTAGGCCAGTAAGTAGGCTCTCCACTCAAAATGACATCTAAGCCCATTTTTGAAGTTGTTTTGAACACGGCTCGACCTCTAGGTGTAACAAGTCGCGATCCCCAGTACGTATGTTTTGCATTGTAGTCACCAGCTGCCACGAAACAACATCCAATCGATTTGTCGAACTTCTCATACTGATCTTAATTATAATTGCTGATCCACCGCATGCTCTCCTTCTCGGGTCCTTTGTATCATATAAAGTGTAACCGTTTATTTTAAATAAGCTTCTTGAGGTCAAATGAGTCTCAGAAACCAACATTATATCAATATTTTTTTCCATGAGGAAGTGCTCAAGTTCATTTTTATGTTGGCGAATGCCGTTTGCGTTCCAGAAACATATTTTTAACGTGTTCATGGTTTATTAACTAATGCTTGAAGCAGTGTATTCTGCATTCGCAGCATTTCTTGCATCATACTTGTCATATTTGTAGTAAAGTTGTTAATAGTTAGCACCAGATTCTCAATAGTAGCTTCAAGGCGACTAAAGTTAAAGCTTGAGTTTGAATTCTTTGAATTATTTGGCGTTGGAACATTTTGTTTGGGAATTGAACTAGTCTTAGCAGCATCAGCATACGATACACGTGAAGTAACTGGTTGGCTCATTTGAGCAAAAGTGGCGGAGTTCGCATTTACTGGTTGAGCTGGAGTTAATTTGGGTTTTTGACCCAAACGAAAGAATATACAGAGTATCCTCTCCAGTTAGCTGTGTGATAACCTCCACAATTACTACATTTTTTTTCTGCTTGATCTTTTGGCTTAGTGCAGCTAGCAGTACCATGCAAGTCACCGCAGATAACACACACTGTAGGTAGCTTGCAGTAAGTTTTCGTATGGCCATATTCTTGGCAATTGTGGCACTGTATGGGACCTGAACGCTTACGTGGCTCTTCAACTGTGATTTTTCGATGTAAGAGATACGTTACGCTATACGTATATATTACGTCATTCGGCTCCAGTTCAACCCGAAATAGGGGTTGGGGACCTTTTCTCTATTCATTATGTTGGTAACATTTTTTACCTTAAATCCTTGGTCGACAACTGCACATTTTACTTCTTCAGATTCAACATGTGAGTCTATGCCCTTTAATACTATCTGTAGGCCTTTAGCACTCTTAAGTTGGTATGTGTAAAAATTTGTTTTATTTTTTTCGAATTCACTAACAATTTTTAGGAAATATTTTCCATTATATATTTGGATTTTAGTTTCATCAATATTACCTCCTTTAATTGGAATGATGTGAAAAGTTTTTTCACCAGTGGTCGACAGTAGTTTTTTTATAAGCGCGTTGGAATTTTTTTCTTTCAGATATATAGGTGGTGGCTTAAAAGATTGTTGCGATGATGTAGAGGGCTTGGCCTCGGTGTCTCGCAATAATGAAATACGATTTTGTCGATTTGTAGATGATGCGCTGTTATCCCTAAACATCTTTGGAGCAGATGAAATTTTTAAAGAATTTGGGCTTTGCCCACGCTTTACAACGGTTATATATCTGTCCATTCCCACTTATATCTTGGGTTTTGAGCTACTGTTATCTGTACTGATAACTTCGTTTAGTGGTGAACACGAGCCCGATGCGGATGATATCGCAGACTGAAATGAAGAAGTATTAGGCAATGGTAATGTTAACGATTCACTAGTTGGCATTGGACAAACCGAAGTTGATCGATGACGAAAAAGTGGCTTTTCCGTTAGAAAAAGACTTTCAATAGGTTTATTATTTATATTGTTTTCATTAAGAGTTTCAGAACTCACAGCAAAATAAGCATTTCTGCCGTTAGAACTCACTTCAAATTTTTTTTCCTTTGAGGTACTCATACAGAGTATTCCTCAAGGGTACTTTGTTTGTGTTTACGGTTTTTTTTGGTTTTGCTATTTCTTGCTATGTAAAAAATATTAGTAAAGTCAATAAGCTTATTTATCAAGGTGAATATGTATTACGAATATTTTCTGTATAATTTTTGATTTTGTTGTTTTTTTATATTTGTTTCGTATGTTTGTATTAGTGTTTTCAACAACTTTTTATCATTTTTGTTCGAACTAACAAAAATATTCAATTTAGAATAAAAAATTATTCGAATAATTTTTGTCGAATATTCGAATATTCGAAAAATTTCCTTAAATACTTTATATAGAAAGTATTTTACATTTCATTATATTTTAATTTGTTAACAATATGATAATAAGTAATCAAATTACTCCAAATTATAAATACTTGTGTAAGCTTGTTTGTATGTACATATATAAACATACATGTGTTCGCTAAACTCATCTTTTTTCTTTCTGGGAAAAGGTAATGCTTCTTTCATGGAATTAGAAGGTGTCTTATAGTTTCTGATAAAGAGATTAGAAAAAACTGATTTTCTCTAATCAAAACCGTTAAAAATCGAATTATTGAACGACGTAAAAAAGCATTAAATACCAACTTTTTAAAATACGTCACAAAAAGATAAAAAAAAAGTTATAAGTTTGAAGTGTGTGTCTGTGTATATGTTTGTTTTTGCGAGTCCACGTACATACCAAACGGCTGGACTTATTCCGATTTAGTTATTTCTGCTTGAAAGGTGACTTGATCGAAAGTGTTCTTAGTTATGTTTGAAGAAAATCGGTCCAGCCGCTTAGAAGGTATCACATCGTTTTTAGATATATTCTGTTAGATCTGCGTGTCTTTGACGCCGTAGTTCCCGAACGGCTTGACCGATTTTAATTTGCTTTGTTTTCGTTTGAGAGGTGACATGATCGTATATCTTCTAACTTATACCTGCAGAAAATCGGTCTAGTCGATTGGAAGTTATCTTAAATTTTCTATATATTAATTTACTCTCTTCTTTTTTTGCGACTCTGCTACTTCAATAGTATTAGTGGAACACAGAGTTCTTAAATTATACTACAGCGTCAACTGCGGCAAAGGTTCTTAACATTTTTAAATTGTGTTATTAAATTTCTAAATCTGTTATTGAAATCATATGTTTTTCTTGTGTAATGAATAATTTTTCGTTTGTTAATAAAAAAAATTTAACTAATACACATACGTGTCGTTTTTTGCAAACTTTTTTAAGATTATTCGGATATATTTTTTTATTTTTTGTTCGTTCGAATATTCGAACAAAAGTTCAAAATTATTCGTCTGTTCGAACAAGAAAAAAATTGTAATGTTTGAAGGTGCAGGCCTTGAAGGTTGGCCCTAATGTGTAGTAGTCAGTGTATGTGTGTGGCCCTTTAGTCTCTTGTTTTGTTTTTACAGCTGTCAGGGACACCAGCTTGTCAGTAGGCGCTCGAAAGACGTGCCAAAAGATTTGGAGAATTTAATTAAAAAACAAGGCAAGTTATTGCCAGTTTGCGTTTAGAAATTAAAGTCTGATTTATTGAATAAATTTCCTTGCTTATATACTAGTTTTACAAATCTTAATTAGCCCTTCTAACCTACGTTTAATATTTACAATTATCTTTTGTTTCTTTCTTCACTATGACAATGGTAAGCATTATTTTAAACGACCAATCAAAAAAAGGGATTTGGCAATTATTAATTTATATTGTGACTCAAAAGTATGTCACTCAATTTCTTGCATTCAGCATTCTTATTCTTTTGGGCTGTGTTGCAATGCTTGTGCATTGAACTACTATTAGAGCAATCCAAGCAATTTTGTTACAGTGCATTACTATAAGTGTGGTACACTACACCCTCACCCTTAAGAGAAAAATTATGTAACTAATTTTTCTTACCATTCTGATAGTAAAGTTACTATATTAATAAATTTGTTAAATGTTTTCAATGTATAATTTTCTTAAAATAAAAATGTTTTTTAAAATAAAAATGTTTTTAATGTATATAATTTTCTTATAATGTTTTTAGTGTATAAAAGAATATAAAATATAAATAAATTTATTTTGGTATATAATGTTTTCTTAAAGTGTAATAAGATTTTAAAATGTTATAAAATATGTTTGATTATTTTTGAGTCTAAGTTATAAATTTTTTTTTGTAATTGCTTTCTTTATATTATTTGCTTACAGATAAAATTTTGTTTAGTATTTATTATTTTCTTACAGTTTATATTAATAGTATTCTTATGTTTTATGTTTATTTACATATACAATTATCCTAGAATTTATATTTATAAATTTTTGTAGGGTTTCAAATTATTGTTGTGTATTTCTTTTGGTTTTCCTTCATATTCTATTGTAGTGCTTACAGCGTTTCTACTTAATATTTTATTTTTTTCTTTCTATTTTCTACTTTAACTAGTACTAAATTTCTTAGTTGTAAATTAAGTCTATTTTCAAATTTATTGTTTATTAAGCTATGTACAGACGATTGTCAGATCTTACAATATTGTCAGATCTGGCAATGTGCTGACAATGTACTGGCAATCGAAAATTTCCAGCACAATATTTCTTGTCAGTTCACACGGATGTCAGAAAATCTTACAATTTATTGCTAGACGGTTGTATGACAATAAATTCATCTGACAAAATCGTCAGTAGAAAAATTGTCAGTTCACACGGTTGTCATATGCACAAATTGTTCGATCTGTTGTTATGCGTTGCCAGACTTAAACCATTTGTTGGAAATTGTTAAATATTTATCGTTTGTATTTGTGTTAAATGTAAAAAAAATTATTATGTACCATAAAGAAGCAATTGCAATGATTTTGTCTGCATATATTTTGTTTTAAACTTTTTCTTTAAAATCAAGCGTATGCAGTGTTGCCCATAGAAAGAATTATCTTACAATGACGCCATTGTCAGATGCATGAACTTCGCACATCTGACAATGTTAAAATGTCTGACAAATATCTGGCAATAATTTTACAATGTGTTCACACGATTGTAAGATGTCTGACAATATGTTGTCAGTTGCTAGTCTTGCAATGGACTGACAATGCTTATTCTGGCAACCGCGTCTGACAAAAATTGCCAGTTCACTCGGTTGTAAGAAAATTTTAGCACATTTTACTGGCAATATTGTAAGATCTCACAACCGTCTGTACATAGCTTTACACTATTTTCTTTTGTTTTTGTTGATAAGTCTCTAACTCTTTTTAGTGTAAATTGTAATTTGACTCGTAGTTCTTGTGCGTAGTCATCATAATTATAAAATTTTGTATTGTTTATAATGTCAGATGGTAGGGATGGTAATTTTCCATATAATAATTCATATGGCGAGTAGCCTGTGTCAATATGTGGCGCCGTGTTATAGGGAAAAGTAAAGTATGGAATCCACTTATCCCACTCACAATCATTTGCGGTTGTTAATAGAAATTCGTTAAGTACCCTGTGATTTCTTTCAATTGATCCTAGTGTTTCATGATGATAAGGTGTTGAAAAATTTTGTTTTATTCCTAATAACGAACATATGTTACTCATTATTTCATTTTTAAATTCTGTTCCTCTGTCTGACTTAAGTACTTTAAATTGTCCGTATTTTAAAATAAATTGTTCAACAAGTGTTTTGGCTATTGTAAGTGCGTCTTTTGTCGGCATTGGGTGAGCAATGACAAATTTTGTCAGTTCGCACTGCATGGTTAAAATGTATCGGTAATCATTTGAAATACGAAGAGGTCCTACGATGTCAATTGAAATTACTTCAAAACTATTGTTTAGTGTGTCTGTTAGTGTAAGTGGTTCCTTAATGTGTTTTGTTTGTTTGTTTTTCTTACATTTGTCACAATATGACACAAATTTCTTTACCATCTTTGACATGTTTTTCCAAATATATTTTTGTTTTAATTTGATGATAGTTTTTCTAATTCCTAAGTGGGCTACGTGTGTGGCATTGTGGTATTCGTCAGTTAGTTTGTATTGCAATATTGCATCTCTTATTTTTGTGGGGCATTATATATTAATATTTTTAGTTGAGGACTTTTATTATTTATCTTTATCTTGGCATATGCTTCTTTTATTTCTTCTTTTGTATATATTTTAAATATTTCATCATTATTTGATAGCGCTAATTCTTTTATATTTTCTTTCTTCATTTTAGATATCATTTTCCTCAAAATCGAATCTAGTTTCGCTGAGTTATCGCTTGCTAGCTTATTAATTTCATTGTTCATATTTTGGGTATGTGACTTCTTCATAATCGAATCTGGTTTCGAAGAATTATCGTTACATCCTATATTCATATTTTCGGTACGCAATTTCTTCATATTCGAATCTGGTTTCGATGAATTATCATTACGTCCTATGTGCACAATATTATTTTAAATAAATATATTTTTTCTTTTATATTTTCAAGCTTGTTAAATTTCAATTTCTTCATATTTTTGACGTCATTAATGGATATGCATTCCCATATTTGAAGTTGATCAGACTTCTGAGAATCATATTTTTCCATATTTGTTTGTGTTGCGAGCTCGTTATTTTATTTATATTATTGCTATTTGCCTCATTATTTTCTTTTATGTTTGCCTCATTAATTTTGTTTTTCATTGCCCTTGTAGATACTAATAATTTTCTTTCTTTTTCATTGTTTTCTAATGGTATCATTTGTTTTAATATGTCAGAGTCAATTTTTATTCTTGAAAGTGCATCAGCATTAGTGTTCATTTTTCATTTCTTATAAATAATTGTAAGATCATAATCACTTTGGTCTAGTCTAATTCTTGTCATTTTAGATGAAGGATTCTTATGCGAAAAGAGTGATATCAAAGGTCTGTGGTCTGTTACTACCATAAATTGTCTTCCATATAGATACGGTTTAAAATAATTTATTCCCCAGTGTATTGCTAATAGTTCTTTTTCAATTACTGGTTTATTTATGTCATGTTTTTGTAATGCTTTACTCGCATATGAAATTGGTAAATCTTGTTCTATTTCTCCTTCTGATAGTACATCACCTAACGCGTAGTTTGAATTGTCGGTTGTAAGTATAAAAGGTTTTTCAAAATTTGGGTATTGTAATACAGGTGGGTTACTAAGCTTTTCTTTTAGTGTTTCAAAGGCATGTTGGCATTATTCTGTCCATTTGAATTCTGTTGATTTCTTTAAAGGTGCGTTTAGGTCTTTGGCAATGTCGGCGAAATTAGGTATGAATTTTCTGTAATAAATTGCAATATGCAATGATTCGTCTTACTTCGTCTGTGTTTTTAGGTATTGGATAATTTTTTATTGTTTCATATTTGGATGGGTCTGTCGTTACACCGTCTTTTGTTATTAAATGTCCTAAGTAAATTACTTGTGGTCTTAAAACACATCATTTCTTTGGATTAAGTTTTAGATTATACTTTTGAAGTCTGTCCAGTACTTTTATTAAATGTTGGTTGTGATGGTTTAAGTTACATCCATATACTATTATGTCGTCTACATAAATAAATGCTTCGGATTCTAGTCCGGAAAGTGCTATTGTTAGCATTCGTTGGAAGCTATTTGAAGAAATTTTTAGTCCTAAAGGGAGTCTTTTGAATTGATAGCGGCCTTGTGGAGTAGAAAATGCTTAAGTGATCTATATTATTCTTTTAATTCTATCTGGTGAAATGAGCTTGTCATGTCTAGTGTAGAAAACCATTTGGCTCTACCAAGTTTGTCCAACTGCAATTTTCTTGTGGTACAACTAAATTTTTTATTATTACCACTAACCCAATAGTTGCAACAGCAGATAAAATTGGTTAACAGCACAGAATTTTAAATAGAAGTAATGCTTGCTACCAAAAATATGGTTGGCATGATGAAAATAAGATCATAATTGGTACCTCTAAAAGAAAAATTGGCTTTCCTTGCTGAAGTAAAAATAAACAATAAAAACATAAAATATTAAATATGTATGTACACTCAAAATAAAATTCAATCCATCCGTACTTAAATCAATCCAGAGCGGTGTCATAAGTACGGTACTTACGGATTTACTTAAATCAAGTAAAGGCTTGATACAAGTACGAATAATTCAACTGCTAAGTACTGGAAATATGGTTGAACTTATGGAGAATTAAAGTCAATGAACAAAAGTGTGTCCATATAACGTTCACCCTAAGAAGTGATACTTGCTCCCCCATTCGAATCAACAATCAAAATATTCCTCAACATTCCCAAGTGAAATACCTTGGTATACACTTTGATCGAAGACTTACATGGAAACATCATATTGACTCTAAGTTAACTCAGATGAAACTTAAGTTAACTCAAATATATTGGTTGATTGGCAGAAACTCAACACTCAGCCTAGACTGCAAACTTTTATTATACAAGTCGCTTTTGAAGCCAATATGGCGCTACGTAATTCAGTTATGGGGCACTGCTTCAGCTTCCAATGTCGAGAGAATCTATTATACATCGTGATTTAAATATGCCACTAGTGACTGAAGAAATTGCAAAATACGCAGGCAAATATTTAACAAAACTCGAATCACATCCTAATCCGCTTGCTCGTAATATTTTGAAATTTACTGGACACATCCGCTTAAAAAAGAAGGACACACGGGCTCTTATACCTAACACTCCCTTTTTTGATTATCACTACTAATGTATTATTTATAACTACCACTAAGTTTATGTCCGACACTGGGCTGGCCTAATAATTTTTTTTTATAGATTTAAGATTTATTGTTAGTTCATATATGAAGATACATATAAAAAAAAGTATAAAAAAAGTAAAGGCTTGATACAAGTACGAATAATTCAACTGCCAAATACATAATTTTAGCCATGCTTAATCCCGAATTCATACTTGAAATAGTTTCAAGACGAGATTGATTTAAGAAAACCTGAAGTTAAATAAATTCTAATATGTTTTAATGAATAAAAATATTTGACTAAACTTTAAATTGGCTTTTTATTTAAAATATTGAGAATAATTTGTTCAGCATAATAATTTATTGTAAAGTACAAAAATACAATTTATGTTAATGTTACTAAAAAAACATGTTAATCATGAATTAATTTGTAGTAATATATTAGTTGGTAAATATTTTAATACATATGTATTTGTCAGTTCTCGTGGTACCTTCATAGCGAACAGTCGATTAGCGGAATTTTTCTTACTTACAAAAAATTAAACAAACAAAAAATATTCGTAGTACATATTATTCGTAATAGGTACATACTGTCTTTAATAAATAAGCTTTATGCTTTGCTGATATTTTTACATAGTAAAAATAACAAAAACAAAAAAAACCGCAAACAAAAAAATTAAACAAATTGATATTGAGGAATACTATATATATGTGTACCTCTAAACAAATAAACAATCATAAATAACAAAAACAAAAAAAGACCGCAAACATAAAAAAAAACACAAACAAATATCCCTTGAGGAATTCTTTGTATGAGTGCCTCAAATACAAAAAAAATTGAAGTGAGTTCTTACGGCAGAAATGCTTATTTTACTGTGAGTTCTGAAACTCTTAATGAAAAAAATATAAATAATAAATCTGATGAAAGTCTTTTTTTAACGTCAAAGCCAATTTTTCGTCAGCGATCAACTTCGCTTTGTCCAATGCCAAATAGTAATGATGCATTAACATTACAGTTGCCTAGTACTTCTTCATATAAGCCAGCAATATCATCCCCTTCAGGCTCGTGTTCATCACTTAACAAAGTTATCACTACAGATAACAGAGGCTCGAAACTCAAGGTACAAGTCGGAATGGACAGATATATAACCGTGGTAAAGCGTGGGCGAAGCCCGAATTCTTCAAAAATTTCATCTGCTCCAAAAATGTCTAGGGATAACAGCGCAGCCTCAACTAATCGCCAAAACCGCTTCAAAATTTTGCAAGATGACAACGACAAACCCGAGGTATCCTCGAATAAAATATCCAAGCCGCCACCAATCTATTTGAGACAAAAAAATTCAAATGCCCTTATTAAAAAATTAATTTCGGTCATTGGTGAGAATAAATTTCACATTGTTCCAATAAAACGTGGAAACATAGATGAAATTAAAGTCCAAATTTATGGCGAAAAAGATTTCCGCAAAATGGTTGCTGAATTTAAAAAAAATAAAACAATCTTCTACACATACCTGCTTAAGAGCGCTAAAGGCATGCAGGTCGTATTGAAGGGCATAGATTCTTATGTTGTTCCCGAAGAAATAAAAGATGCACTCGTCCTCCAGGGGTTTAAGGTAAAAAATGTGTCCAATATAATAAACAGAGAGAAGATTCCCCAACCCTTATTTCGTGTTGAACTTGAGCCTAATGATATAAAATTGAAAAAAAATGAGACGCATCCAATTTATAATTTGAAATACGTCTTGTACCGGAAAATCACAGTTGAAGAGCCACATAAGCGTTCAGGTCCTGTACAGTGCCATAGTTGCCAAGAATATGGCCATACAAAAACATACTGCAATTTACCCTCTGTTTGTGTTGCGTGCGGCGAATTACACGGCACTGCTAGTTGCAATAAGCCAAAAGATCAAAGTGATAAAAAATGCAGTAATTGTGGAGGTAATCACACCGCTAACTACAGAGGTTGTCCTGTGTATTCTTTCGTAAAGAAGACTATGGTGCAAAAACCTAAATTAGCTCCAGCTCAATCAGCAAACGCTTACTCTGCCACTTTTGCGCAAATGAGCCAACCAGTTACTTCCCGTGTATCGTATGCAGATGCTGCTAAGACAAATTCAATTCCCACACAAAATGTTTCCCCGCCAAATAATTCAAAAAATACTGACGCAAGCTTTAATTTTAATCGCCTTGAAGCCACTATTGAAAATCTGGTGCAAACTATAAACAATTTTACAACAAATATGACTAGCATGATGCAAGAAATGCTGCGAATGCAGAATACTCTGCTTCAGGTATTAATTAATAAGCCATGAACACGTTAACAATATGTTTCTGGAACGCAAACGGCATTCGCCAACATAAAAATGAACTTGAGCACTTCCTCACGGAAAAAAATATTGATGTAATGTTAGTATCTGAGACTCATTTGACTTCGAGAAGTCTTTTTAAAATTTATGGCTACACTTTATATGATACAAAGAACCCTAGAGGAAGGGCTTGCGGTGGATCAGCAATTCTAATAAAGTCAAGACTCAAGCACTATGTTCTTGATAACATTTGTGAAGAACACCTACAAGCAACAAATATTGGCATTGAAAGTTTTTGTACAAATTTTGTTATATCATCAATTTATTCCCCTCCCAAATTTTCAATCACTGAGAATCAATATGAGGTTTTCTACAAATCTCTTGGACCTTGTTTTGTAGCAGCTGGCGACTACAATGCTAAGCATACGTTCTGGGGTTCGCGTCTTATTACCCCCAGAGGTCGAGCATTGTTCAACACTATTTCAAAAATGGGCTTGGATGTCATTTCGAGTGGGGAGCCCACTTATTGGCCTACTGACATACAAAAAATTCCGGATGTTATAGATTTTGGCGTCATAAAAAATATCTCTGGGGATTTAATTCAAGTTCAAGCTTCTCTTGATCTTTCGTCCGATCACTCTCCGACGATCATTACAATTTGTAGTCCCTTAAGAAGTAACTTACCTGACCCATATGTGAAGATGATCAATCGTGTTAATTGGCTGGGGTTCAAAAAATATCTCAGTAGTCATTGTACGGAAAACATTACGCTTAGAACATCCGATGATATTGAATCTAACATTGCCAATCTCAGCGAGAATATTAAACAGGCTGCTGAACATGCCATTATCTCCCATCCGCAGACTGGGTTTAATAAAATTTATTCTACAGACATTGAACGTCTCGTACGTGAAAAAAGAAGAGCTAGAAGGGAATGGCAACAGCACAGATCACCATAAAATAAAATCAGATTTAAAGAGCGCACTAAACGACTCCAAGAGTTGCTTGCGTCTGAAAAAACTGCATCTCTTAAAAATTATCTGGAAGGTCTTGATGTCACACCAGCGTCTAATTACTCTTTGTGGCGCGCTGCTAGAAAGCTTAAAACACCCATTGAGTATAAGCCACCTCTACGCACATCTACCGGAAGTTGGGCAAGAAGCGATACTGAAAAAGGTAAAATATTTGCTGAGCACTTAAAATCCGTTTTTACGCCAAACATATATACTGGTGTTGCTGATTTGCCGATTGTAGTCGCTCTACCCCCTCAACACATAAAGTTTAAGACGCGTGATTTACAAAAATTAATTGCCGAACTCAACCCGAAGAAAGATCCGGGTATTGATGGAATTAGTAACCAGATGCTTATGAACTTGCCTCGTATTGCAATGAGAATCCTATTATTCATATTTAATGCCATTTTACGACTGGAGTATTATCCACACAGCTGGAAGCTTGCCAAGGTTAAAATGATTTCAAAGCCGGGCAAAGATCTAACCAAGGCTGAGTTATATAGGCCAATAAGTCTACTATCAACTATGCCAAAGCTTTTCGAAAAACTGCTCAAAACAAAATTGTCCCCAATTCTAATTAGTAGTGGGTGCATACCAGACCATCAATTTGGTTTTAGAAGTCAGCATAGCACAGACTCACAGACTGGTTCAATTTATAAGAAGAACTTTTGAGGAAAAAAAGTATTGTTCTGCGCTCTTTATTGACGTTTCCCAGGCATTTGATAAAGTGTGGCATGAAGGCCTAATTTTAAAATTGAAGACTTCCTTACCAATAAACATTTTAAATATTTTGGAAAGTTACATTATTTCCGGTAAGTTCACTGTTGTGGAAGGAGACTTTGCGAGTAGGCCTGAAACTATTTCATACGGTGTGCCACAGGGGAGCATACTGGGACCAGTTTTATACTTGATTTATACTTGCGATATGCCTGTGAGCAGTAGTATCCATACTTCCACATTTGCCGACGAGACAGCCTGCCTTAGTATGCACGAAAACCCTGATGAGGCATCCCGCAAACTCCAGGAACACACTAGCCAGATGGAGCTTTGGTTAAACTTATGGAGAATTAAAGTCAATGAACAAAAGTGTGTCCATATAACGTTCACCCTAAGAAGAGATACTTGCTCCCCCATTCGGATTAACAATCAAGTTGTTCCTCAACATTCACATGTGAAATATCTTGGTTTACACCTTGATCGACGACTTACATGGAAACATCACATTGACTCTAAGTTAAATCAAATGAAACTTAAATTAACTCAGGTACATTGGCTGATTGGTAGAAATTCAACACTTAGCCTAGACTGCAAACTTTTAATATACAAGTCGCTTTTAAAGCCAATATGGTGTTACGGAATTCAACTATGGGGCACTGCTTCAGCTTCAAATGTAGAGAAAATTCAACGAAGGCAAAATAAAATTTTACGCATGATAACATCGGCTCCATGGTACATCAAAAATTCAAATATACATCGCGATTTGAATATGCCACTAGTGACTGAAGAAATTGTAAAATACGCAGGCAAATATCTAACAAAACTCGAGTCACATCCTAATCCGCTTGCTCGTAATATTTTGAACTTTACTGGGCACATCCGCTTAAAAACGAGAGATACACGGGCTCTAATATTCAACACTCTAGATGATGAAGCTGCTTGAAAATACTTTTTTCTTTTTGTTGCTTATCACTACTTATGTATTATTAATAACTATCACAAGCTTATGTCCGACATTGGTCGGGCCTAATACTTTTTTTATAGATTTAAGATTTGAATACTTATTGTTAGTTCATATTTGAAGATACAATAAATAAAAAAACATGCATTAAAAAAAAATATGTATTTGTGTATGTAATTTTAAAATTGAAAACTAATTTGTAAAAATTGTTACAAATTACAAATATAAACTCGCTTTTCGTCTCTTCCTTTTTTTTTTTTTTTTGTTTTCCAATAATTCAGTGACTGCTTTAATATTCTGACCGAAAAGGGAATGGGTATAATGAGTATAAATAATAAAATTGTATAATTTATTCGAAAAATTTTTCGGTTTTATTTACCTGGCTTAAAACTCGTTTTCCTTGAAAATCATCGTTTACTGCTAACCAGTTGTCAGCTATTGACTCGTCGCTTCCAAACTACATAAAGATAAAAAATTTAATATACATGTCCACATGTAAATGTATATATTATATTACATATTTTTTACATTACCTGTATTTTTTTGAGTTTGAGAACCCTTTCGGGAAATTCCGCACGTGGCCAAGAGGGAGTGGGCCTCCTTTATCCGTTCTTTTGTATGTTACTTGAGCAGATGCATATACATGTCGAAAAAGATTCCTAAAAATTTATATCGAAAAACAACATTTTTATGTACATATATAAAAAATTAAAAATTTCAACAACTAGAGACGATGTGATATCTTCTAAACGGCTGGACCGATTTTCTTAAAACATAGCTTAGAACCCTCTCGATCAAGTCACTTTTCAAACAAACATCGGCTCAGCCGTTTGGTCTGTACGTGGACACGGAGAGACACACAGATACACAGACACAAACTACAAACTTATAGCACCCCTTTTTTGGCCGGGGGTTAAAAATTAGGTCTAACCAATTTAAAATAGTTTCAAAACTAAAACAGTCTAATTTGTATAAAAATGCAAAACATTGCCTCTTTATAACAACTGAATAATTATCTGTTTTACTCTCAACTTAAACTCTCGTTTCTAAGCTGATTACATTTATAATCGCCATCGCTCCAAAAGTGCAACCACATCAGTGCTCTAAGAGAAACTATGTCATTAAGAAGCTAGGGGTTCTTGGTCACCTAGAGCAATAAAATTTTTCTGAGTCCGGTCTTACAGCGAGTCGAGAAAAAGAAAATAATTATGCAATCAGAAATATCGAGGCATGTGTATGCAGAATACATATATACTAAAAAAATTAATAAAAGATTAACTTTTAAATCCTTTACAGCCTTTTTCGCAATGTTCATACGAGTATTTTAATTGAAACCATTTAATACTGCATTTTAATATGTACTTACGCAAAACGCTTTACTTAAACAACGTGATGCGAATTATGAACAAAACAAGAAAAAAGATTCGCACTCTCGATAAAATGTACAGCATACATGTATAAAGTTTTTGCTTTTAAGCCAATTCTTTTTACTTACTTGATAGGCTGCTTCGCAATCCATGTCCCTCAGAAGCTGGAGCAGTTGGTAGTTGTGATTTGTTTACACTGTCGAATTGCCTGACATCTCAGAAAATAAATTATTTTATTACGTTCCCTTACAGTTATATTAACACACTTTTTTCCAAACTACTTAAATGCTTAAATAATAAATGAGTTCACCTGGATATAAATTATTTTCTGGGTCTTGTATCAGTTTCAAAGCCTACTAAGCTTATTTTTTCTTTTGTGATTTTCAAAAGTATTATTATTTTATGAATTCTCATATAGTTTCTGAAAGTCTATGCATAAAGTAAGAGGTTTGTGACTGTTTAAAATTTGTGGTTAAAGTCTACTGATTATTTGGTTCAAGCGCCAATGAAATACGTATATAGACATGCTAAACTACCAGCAAATAAATTTCAGTTATTTTATGTACACTTCTGACAGTATGTCAAATAATAAGTTTTCTTTAAAGTTTTTGTATAAAAATACCTAAGAAATCCCGAAAATGAAAGCCCGGGATTAAATTTTACAAATCCCGAAAATCCCGGGATTTTCGGGTTCGGGATTTCCCGTCTGGCATCCCTAATACATACCTACATGAGCGGAATTTCAATTTTTGATATACGAGAATTCAAATTCGAATATTTAAAATGATATCCGCGAATACGAATATTTAAAACGATATTAAATTAACTTTGCTTTGTTTTAATTTACATTGCAAATTTTACAAAAACACGAGCATACATATATACGTAGATATGTACATATGTATATGGAAGAACCTATTTTTCAACCCAAAAAACATGCAAATTATATTATAAATATACTTTTTAGTGAGCGTGCGTGATCGTGATAAGTTGTAAACCACTCGTGCGTGATTAAAAATATTTTATTCGTGAGCGTGCGTGATCGTGAAAATGTTCAAAATCATCCGTGCTTGAAAGTGCGTGAGTAAAATATTTTTCTCAGTGAGCGTGCGTGTCGTGAGTCAGAAAACACTCACGTGCATATCTCTAGTTGAGATTAATCTCGTATATTGTTTATGTAGGTATGTATGACCAAGGGAATTTGTGTATGTATATCTGGGGGAGAATTTAAGGCTCGTCGTGATTTGTGAAAGGTGGGGTGTTGTTGAAATTTTCTTGGATATTTCTTATATGAATTCTGCTATGTGTGGTATATGCGCTGGTATTTATATGTAGGTAGAAATAAATTGTTTTCAATATCGACATTTGGTACTATAAAATACTATCATATATCTGGACTTCCCTAATCCTAGTGTGCTTTTAAACTTACGATTGCTTTATATTTTCTCATGCTTAAATTTGTCTCGGGTTAAAGTCTGCTTGTGTGAAATTTGTTTATATTACAGATTTTGTTTATTTAACTACATCCGTCTTCTTTGACTGAATGAGTTTTCTACACACAGAGAAAAACCAACTTAAAATCAGCAAAAACCATGTTGAATTCATAAGAAACATTAACGAAGGTTTAGTCATATTGTAATTTCTTATTTCAATATGGACAAACTATTAATTTACAGTATTCATTTATTAAACTCATTAGTTTGTAGATATCTCAATATACATTTTCTATTATATTAAAAATTATTGAATTAATTCTTATTTTTAAGCTGCAGAATATCCCTGAGTGTATGGATTGTTTATATTTGCATTGTGCTTTAACTAAACGACGCTTCATATATTTTCATGATGCAGAGCTAATAAATACTTAAGCATTGATAAGAAATTTGATATGTATACATACATATCTACAAATTGATTTTATGTATGTATGTATGTATGTACATACAAATAAGTGTTTAACTCAATCTTTGAATACATTTTTTATTTTATTTAAATTTTTTTGTCATGTGATGTCTGTTGTTGTTGTTGTTGTTCTCGTAAATATTCGCCTGTGTATAGATATGAAATATTCATAGTTTTTTTATTTGAAATTAAAAACGTTTTAATTTTTATCTGCGTTTACTTCAAAGTTTGTGAGGATTTTCTGTTTTAAGTAAAACTGAATTCCTGAAGATATGTACATACTCTATAGTAATAGTAACTATAATAGAAATATTTCTTATACTTAATTTACATTGTTTTAAAGTTTATGCAACGTTATAGAGTCAACGTTTGACATTTTTGGGGTATAACATTTTTTCTAACTATAGCCTTCTACATTTATTTTGGAAATCTTGCTTTAATTTTTAAAAATGTATAAAAATTTTTAAATGAAACTGATCCGGCACTCCAGCTTAGGCACTGATAGTTTTTTGATGTGTAAACATCTATACGCTATGGGGTAAAAATCTTTTGACTTTGATTTCTTTGCTGAGATTTCTTTGCTTTTTGCTTTTGCTTTGCATTGTCAAATCGGTTTGAGCTATGTATGAGTGTATTAGTGTTTGAAAGAAGCAATATCAAGCAGAGAAACAAGTCGACCGGCTCGAAGCAGACGGTGCGCCGCCACCGGTTATTTTTCTGTATATTTCCGTACACCAAAGGTGAAAATGAACCGTAAGAGTTACGTACTTGAAATTTGGACACAATATATAGACAATTGGCCACTACAACAACAAATACATGAGAGTTAAAAACTAAAGGGTGTTTCAAAACGAGCAACGAAAAATGTTAAAATCCCATGTAATATACATACAATTGTATGTATTTTTATACAGACTATAACAATTAACACTAAATTTAAAAAATTTAAATCAATGGGTGTTCCATCAGTTAATGCAATTTTGACTTTGTAATTTTGACAACTTGCTGTATCTTGGAAACCGTAGGAGCAAAACTCTTGAAATTTTCAAAATCGGTAAAACTAAAATTATCAAAAAATATAAAATCGCCAAATATAAAAAAATCGCCAAAAAGAAAAAAGCACCAAATTAAAAAAAATCTCTAGGACTAAAATAAATCGCGAAAAACTGCAAAAATCGCCAAAATGAAAAAAATCCTTAAAGAAAAAAATCGCCAATATGAAAAAATCGCCTAAATAAAAAACCCCAAAAACAGAAAAAAATCGCCAAAATGAAAAAAACCCACAAAAAAACAGAAAAAAATCGCCAAAATTAAAAAATCGCCAAAACGAAAAAAAAAATGCGAAAATGGAAAAAACCCAAAAAGAGAAAAAAAACGCCAAAACGAGAAAAAAGCAATATAGCTGAAAAAAAATCGTTTAAACTGAAAAAACTTAAAAAATTAAGAAAGCTAAATGAAAAAAAAAATGATCAAAACCGAATGTGCGCGAGTCAAAGTCGCACTTTACTGAATTTATTTTAATTGCAATGCGTACACAACAACAAGAACAGCAACAACTAAACGATGAACAACAGGAATTAAAAATTAAAAAGTAAAAGTAAAGGCATTTACCATAGATGGGCACTGCAGTACCACTAAAGTTTCAGTAAAAAATTTTTACTGATTACAAAAAATTTTTTCTACAATTTTTGTAAATTGCCTAAATAATTTGTTATATGTTGAAGTGCATTGAATTTTCAGTAATCAGTAATGCCCGTATTCATAATGAAATTATACCAAGTGGCTAAATGGTTTTCATACAAAAGTTTAAAAATTTGAATGAAAAAACTTTGCCACTTGCTACGGCCCTACGATTTTACTGGTAATGCAAATTAAATTTCATTACCAGTAAAAATTTACTGAATTTTTTTTAGTAATCAGTAAATTTACTGCTTACTGCAATTTTGAATGCAGTACATATACATATACTGCAGTGTGCCCATTTATTAACCAAATAAGTTTAATAAAACAAACAAAAACCAACAAATTCATATGTATTTACAATATTGAAAGTTTTGATACTTTTAATTAATTAATTTAAAAAAAGATACTAAAAGCATAAGTACTTCCAACTTAAAAAAAATTTCATTACTAGATGTTTACACATCTCCTCTGTGATCAGACTCACATTGTTTTTTTTTTTTAGTTAACTTACTTCTTTTTTTACTTTTTTATTGATAAACATTTAAAATCAAAAGGGAGCCTTATATTGTAATTATTATTTTCATAATTGCTGAAAACAATCGCTACTTTTTTTTTGCGATGAAATCATTTGAATACTTTTGAAACCTTACGCGTTTATAAAAATTATGTTATTTTCTATATTGCTTAATTTATAAGACTTTTAGAATTTGTCATTTGGTGGTTGTATATTCTATTATACGATTATGAATAAGAATGCAGTAAGCTGATGTCTTTGCTTACTGTTTCAAATTAAAATTTTATTCAGTTGAATAAAAGGTGCTTTTTTCTTAAACTCTGATGTAGTTAGAAGTGCTGGAGATTCTTTCATATAACAGCTTTGTTGGAATTTTAGATGCACATAATATAGAATTGGATAACATTTATTTTTAATTTTTATCTTAAGAAGTACGGATATGAGACTGAATTAAATGTACTTTAAAATTAGTTAAATCATAATGAACAAACATATTTTCTTCTTGAATAGCGATCAACAGAAAATGAACTCGTTTTCATATAATTTATGTATACGCTCTCGACGGTTCCTCTAGGATACAAGATGACTTTGTGTGACGAAATTTCTGTTGCTTTATACTGATAATATGTCTACATTAATAAGGTAGTAAGGTATATATATGTTTATTTTATGAAGGGTGATCACCTATGGCTTCGGACAGAGTGTACGTATTAGTTGGTCAGTCAGTCTCTATTTTTATTTATATTTATCTTCTAATGTGTCACTCCTTTTTTTCAGATTTTACTACTTGAAATAGTAAATGTTGGTCTAATTTTTTGGTGGATATATACATATAGGTAAATATGTGTATGTATGTTGAAATTAATTTACATACAAAGAAATACATATTTAATAAAGAACTATTGCAGCAAATAAATCAAATAACTCAGTTACCTTTACCAGTAATTGACCGGCGGTGTTTTCATAAAGTGTTAGAAACATTGAAATATCTATGTGTGGGAGAATTTTTCCCTCAAGTATTTCTACATGAAGTTTGCTGGTTGACCCCTATCGCATTCATATGTAATGATTTCTCAGTTAAAGAAGGTCATCATCACCATCAATCATACCCGTACATACATTCGTGAGCTGGGTTGATCCAGATACAATCACCTTCTAAAAGGTTTATATATTTTGCTAGTATGCATGCCTTAGCATGCTTTTATCGATAGTTACGTAAGAGCCCGAGATGTAGTAGTAGTGTTACAATTGAAAATCTTTACTATTAGAATTCAAAAGTTCACTCTTTTGAATTTTTTACAAAGTAGATACATACATATGTATTTCATTTTCAACAAGGTAATAAAATTTCTGTGCTTACAAAATTGTATGACGTGAGGATTTTTTTTGAAATTATACATGCATCGGCATGCTTTAATTTTTATTCTGTAAATTTATTTGATAGCCATACAGATACAGATATAAAGTAAGATCTGTTTACATTCCAATTTACAATTTATGTATGTTTCAGCATGATTCTAGTTGAAGTCCATATTTATTCACTAAGTTTGTCTGATACTTATTCGTACACATGTACATTATTAAAGATTGCATATCAAAGTCCAATTTCCATAGTTTATCTTTATTTTCTAAAGATCTGATAGCTAAAGAAATAAATAGACCGAAGATCTTTTATAATAATACCATTTTCATTTTGTAAAATTTTGTGTGCTAGTGCTTTCGAAATGGAAAATGTACATACAACTTTATAAAAAGTGATAATATGATGGGTGCTGAATATTGCACTATGTTCTAGTTCATTTTAAACACTGAAGTTTTCACAATATTTCATTCAGACCAACAAGTTTAGAGAATTCCACTACATTTGGTTTCAGTCTTTCCTAAGACCCATCATTCCTAACCAATCCTGCAAAAAACAAGACAAACTAAATTTTTCGTTTTTAATTTTATTTTTATTAAATTCATCATTTTATACATCTTTAAATTACTGTATACTGTATTAAGCAGCTTTTTCTCATTTGTTGAGTTAACTTTAATCGTAAAAATTTTAATGGTGAGATGAACTTTTCAATTTTATACACTAAGTAAATCTTTATATATACCAATCCACTTATATGAACCATTAAAGCTAATTCTTTTCACATCATTCCTTTTAATGAGGAATTAAATCATTGTACTATTGATGTTTTCATATTAAATAATGTTTAATCTTCTATTTATGTATGAGTTTGCCAAAGTATTTATTAAAAAATTCTTTAGAATCATCTGTTTGTAAGTTTTTTTGGTACCCGTACCACTTCAAAAATATTTTCCATTGCCTTGGTTTTTGGAATGCAGCTTTTATTTTCAGCTGTACTGGCTATATAAACTATAAGAATGTGTCAATTACAATCTTCAAAAATTAACAATTTTTATTTTCTGTAGAATAGTTCTAGTTTCACCTATCTC
Organism: Tachina grossa; assembly: GCA_949987645.1. NCBI lineage: Eukaryota > Metazoa > Arthropoda > Insecta > Diptera > Tachinidae > Tachina > Tachina grossa. Next base: position 46,903,876 of record OX465277.1, read on the forward strand.
AGCTCCATAAAGGATCATATATTCCTGTCATTACATCTCTACACGCACAGTTTTCGAGATTTAATATGGAGTTCCTTTCCTAATTTTCTTTTTAACCCTAGACACATAACCTTCGTCGAAACGACGAACACCGGACGAAAAAATAGCTATTTCTTTTTAACACGTGCACCGATCGCCGCTAAATTTCTTGCCAACTTAGTCTTCGCTGAGCTTTTGCAGGAGACAACCAAACTCGGCGCGTAAGCACGTAATTATTGAGATATGATAAACTTGTTCGTCGCTTCGACGAGTGTTGGTGAGCATAAAGTTGATTTCTGCACACAATGCGCTTCAAAAAATTAATTTTATATATTTTTTTAAATGACAATAGTGTTATAGTTAAGTTTTGCCAAAGAGAAAAAGCCTTTTTTGTTTTGTTTATTTATATAAATTTTATAACAATGTGATCTCAAAAAAAAAGTGCTTTTTGGAAAAATGGATTATAATAAATATCCTTGTAACAGAATAGAAATATATAGTTGTATTTATTAACAAAGTACTTGCTAAAGGTATGTATGTATTGCAAGTACAAAAATATATATGTTTAGAACCGATATTATACGCCCCAAAACGTGCTCGTCGAAACGACGAATGGTTAGGTTTAGAAGGATACGTTCGAGGGTTATGTGTGCAGGGTTAAAGACATTGAGTTGTTTTACAGATTTTTTCGAGAGTATGGCGATCTACATGTTGCACTTTCAGCTATTTATACTAACATGTAGTTAATTTTCTAATCTATATATTTAATAGTACAACTCTTCAATTTGTTTTTAATTATTTCATTTTTAGAATTGCTTTTTAAATCTTATAACTGTCTTCTTTCTCTAATTTTATTACACGTTGTAGTCCATCAATATGCATTTGAATATATGTACATATTCTTGAATTATATCAATGCCTTAAGCTATATTATTAATTTGTTCTTCAGTTTCTCGATTTGAGTTTCCAGAAAAAATTAACTGATATCATCGTTCTCTGACAGAGAACGATGATGATTCTGTATGCATACATTAGTAGTAATTAAAACCTTTTTATAGATTTCGAGTTCAAATTTATCATAATTTTTTGGTATTTTATGAAACAGAGAAAATAGTCCTTGTGTTGGAGTCCATATTTGACCACCAATTTGTATCAGAATCAGCCTTAACCTCCTACAGAAATACATACATACATATATACAGGCAATCGATCTACCTCAACTACACCCCGCCCCCTGCCAATCAAACCCTCGTCTAAATTCTCACAGACAGACAGACACATCCACAAAATCCTATGGGTACATATTATGTCAACAACGCCACCTACTCAAATCACAGTCAGCCTTAAATTCCCACAGTCTAGAAAACCCTACATTAGAATTAGAAAAAATAACTTTTACGTTTTCCCGTCGTCATTAGGAAAAATCATTTTCCCGTCGGCATTTAAAAAAAATAATATTCATTTATTGCCGTCGGCATTAGGAAAAAAATACTCATGTTTTGCCGACGGCATTAGGAAAAAGCATTTTCACAGTTTCCCCGTTGGTATTAGGAAAAATCATTTTCATGATTCTCCCCGTCGGCATATACACACATAAAAACAGCCAAACTATGAACCGTCTGAATACATTCACACAAAATATTCCACACACAAATTTCCACGGTCAGGCAGACAGACAGACAGACAGACCGACACACAGACAGATATACACTTAATGTAAACAAAAAATCCTAATGTAAACAAAAAACATCAAAACGCCACCGAAAACACAAATTTTCAAGAATTTAACAATTTTCAAATTTTAATTACCCAAATTTAACAATTTCAGCAACAATTTAACAATTTCAGCCCACAATTTAACAACTTTAATTGGTCCAGAAGCGATATTTCCCTACTACTAGTACTGATTCACTAGTGACATTTCCTACAGGGAAGTGTAAATTTCGTCGACGATTTGATAATAAAAGATTTGTATGTAAAAATAATGTTGATACTTATGCATGGGTACATTATAAAATAAATTGCCCATGAACAGTATCAATAGTATCAAAATTAAATATTTATAGAAAAGTTATAAACGAAAATCATGATATTCTTCTTAGGGCCATTATTACAACTTAAAAATAGTTAAAAGTAGGATTTTATCGGACGTATTAAAACTTTATCATTTGCAAAATTTTACTTTAACTTTAAGTGAGCGATAAATTACAGGCAATTTTATCCTACCTGGTAAGTTAAATCTAATTTGCAATAATGGAAAGCTTATTATACGTCCGATAAAATCCTGCTTTTAACTATTTTTAAGTTGTAATAATGGCACTTAATATAAATATTTAATCGTATCTATATCGTAACCAGATACAGACCAGATACAGATCAGACATAAAGCAGGATGTAACCAGATACAGATTAGATATAAAGCAGATCGTAATCAGGTATAAAGCAGATCGTAATCAGATACAAACCAGATATAAATATCAAGAAGATAAATGTGGTTAAAAAGCAGATCATTAGCATATGTTAAGCAAATCGTTAACAAGTGTAAAACGGTTCGTAATAAAAAAAAAACAATACAATATTAAAAAGTAGTACGAAAAAGGAGAGCTATGTTGAAAAAAACAACGTCGTCTATACATAAAATATTATTATATATATGAGTCACATATAAGAAATTTATTTCTATTCATATGACGTTGATCTGCTTGATATTTATATCTGGTTTGTATCTGATTACGATCTGCTTTTTATCTGATTACGATCTGCTTTATATCTGTTCTCGTGGTACCTTCATAGCGTACAGCCGATTAGCGGATTTTTTCTTACATACTTACTAAACAAACAAAAAATTATACAAAAAACTATTCGTAGTAGTGTCCTGCACAAGACTATTTATAAGACCTTTCAAGACATGAGAGATTTTTTCAAATGCTTTACTACAGCGAAATATTCTAAAAGAATCGCTAAGCAACACTGTTGGCAAGTAATTTTTTTCGTGATTTGTCTTGCCAACAGTGTTGTTGCAGCATTGGAAAAAATCTCTCATGTCTTGAAAAGTCTTATAAATACTCTTGTGCAGGACACTAATTCGTAGTACATATTATTCGTAATATGTACATACTGACTTTAATAAATAAGCTTTATTGCTTTGATAATATTTTTTTACATAGTGGAAATAACAAAAACAAAAGAAAAACCGCAAACAAAAAAACACAAATAAAGTGCCCTTGAGGAATTCATAGTCTAACGGCAGAAATGCTTATTTTACAATGAGTTCTGAAACTCTTAATGAAAACAATATAAATAATAAATCTGATGAAAGTCTTCTTTCAACGCAAAGCCAATTTTTCGTCAGCGATCAACTTCGCTTTATCCAATGTCAAATAGAAGTGATTCATCTAGGCGCACGGCTGTGCGCCAGGCCAAGTTCTGGCCAATGCACGTAGTGTGTATATTTACCGTACCGCGACCGTAAAATTATGAAATTTAAATCATAATTAGAATAAATTCATGTAACCTTATATGCAAAGTTTGAAAGTTTTACAATGAAAGCTTCCGTAGATAAGGAGGTGCAAAAAGTGCATATTTTAAGACATACTCACTGACTCACTGACCTACTGACTCACTCATCAATATTATGAAGCACTTCCGCTATAGCTAGAGAGCTAAGATTTGGTACACGTGTTAGATCTAGGTGAGCAATGAACTAGAAAAACTTGAAAACCCGAACAAGGGGGCGGGGCTACGCCCATAAAAATTTAAATGTGTGCTAGTGAGCTGAAATTTGCTACAGAACTAGGTCTAGGTGGACAATAAACTAAAAAAATTTAAATCCGATAATTTTGGCTAGGAAGGCGGGGCTACGCCCACAAAGGCTAGAATTAAAAAAGCAAATCTAAGGCGCTTAATGGAAGCTATTTTATTGAAATTCGCCATACATACTGCGATAGGGCAAACCTAAAAATTTTTCATTAAAAAAGAGGGCGTTGACACGCCCATGCTATTTCAACTTCATTTTCGTGTACTACGGCTCAGCATATTTAGATATACTATTTCTGTATGTATTATTATCCGTTTGCAACGAAACTTGGCACAAATAATAAACACTGGCCGAAAAATATTAATAATAAACATAAACATTACGCCCATAAATATTAAAAATTAAAAGTTGCGCTAAGGAGCTGATATTGGCTACACGAGTATAGATGAGAAAACAACAAGAAAAATCTGAAAACCCAGAAATCTTAGTCTGAGGCTGCACCCATTAAAATTAAAAATTAAAAGTTGCGCGTATGAGCTGAAATCTGATACATAAGTAGGACTAGGTGAGAAACCAAACAGAAAAATCTGAAAACCCAAAAATTTTTACCAGAATGGGCGGGGATACGCTACTATCGTTTGAACCTGAAAACTTACAGCCTTATTTATAAATCTTATTTAGGCTTTTTAAGAAAAATTTCTTATGAAAATTTGTCTCAAAATCCCTTTATAAGGCCTTAAAAAGTTTTATAAATAAGGCTGTTAATATACAGCTTTTAACTTAAGCCATTACGTTACACGTATATAAAACTTTAAACTATCACCTGAAAAAGTGGGCGTGATCACTCCCATAAAATGTTGGCCTTGTGTTTAATCTACTTCGGTGTAGCATATTTTAGAAGAAAACTAGCATGAATTATAAGCGCTGCTCACAGAAATATTGTGAGTTTAAAATAGTGGGAGGGGTAATGCTCATAAAAATTATAAGGTACAGTTCACGCTAGAGGGCTGAAGTTTTATACGCAAGCAAGTTTAGATAAGTAAATCAATGAGAAAATCTTAAAACCAAGAAGTTTTATCCGCTAAAACTCTAATTTGCACTAGAGTGCTAAAATTTGGTACACAAATTAATCTAAATCAGAGATCACTAAGAAAAATCTAAGAAACCAGAAGTTTCAATCAGGGATTTGGAAGAAGCACTGTAAACTCAAAATTAAGTTCAATTTTATTGCAACTTTTCATACAGATTGCACTTATCCAAAGTAAAAATTTCCTGTTTTGAAAAGTGGCCGTGACTTCACCCATAAATCTTAGCTTTTATTTTTATGTACTTCGGCTTATCAGTTTTTAGTCTATTACTCATATTTCTCATTAAGTTTTTCGTACGAAACTTTACATGAACCATAAGCACTAGTATAAAAAAAGTCGGCGGAGCCAGGCCCATAAAAAATTCACGTAATATTATACTGTAGAAAGTTGACATTTTTTAGACAAATAGTCCTAATTGATGTATTCAATTGGAAAATCCAAATGGCGACCCATTATAATAACACAATAATTTATTTTTACTCACGCTGTAACCCATTATTTTATGTAACTTTGCCATTTTTAACTGGCAAAGTGATCATGAATAGAAATAAAACACACTAGAAATTTTAAGTGTAAAAAATGTTATCATAGCAAATTTTTCAAAAAGTAGTCAGATCCTCACAAAAACATAAATGTGAAAAAGGCCAAGTTCCTATAAAAAAGTTCGGCCATTAAAAGTAGTGAGATATAAATTTTAACCAAGTTCTTGTTTGGCGCAATACCTATCACTGAAATATGCTGTGCATTTTATAAATTTGTTATCGTAAGGTTGTCATATACTTTTTAGATAACCTGCTAACTTGGCAATATTTTTAACTTTCTAGAAAAGGAGAGAATAATGCATATTTGATCATTTCTTTATATCGGTAAAAATGTTGTCAAGTTAGCAGATTATCTAGAAATTATATGACAACCTTACGATCACAAATTTATATAATGCAAAGCATATTTCAGTGATAGGTATTGTGCCAAACAAGAACTGGGTCAAAATTTATATCTCACTACTTTTAATGGCAAAACTTTTTTTATAGGAACTAGGCCTTTTTTCACATTTATGTTTTTGTGAGGATTAACATTACATTTGCCCAGTAATTCTTCATATAAGACAGTAATATCATACCCTTCAGGTTCGTGTTTATCACTTAACAAAGTTATCACAACAGATAACAGCAGATCAAAACCCAAGGTACAAGTCGGAATGGACAGATACATAACTGTGGTAAAGCGTGGGCGAAGCCTGAATTCTTCAAAAATTTCATCTGCTCCAAAAATGTCTAGGGATAACAGCGCAGCCTCAACTAATCGCTAAAACTGCTTTAAAATTTCGCAAGATGACAACGACAAACCCGAGGTAATCTCGAATAAAACATCCAAGCCGTCACCAATCTATTTGAGAAAAAAAATTCAAATGCCCTTATTAAAAAATTAATTTCGGTCATTGGCGAGAATAAATTTCACATTGTTCCAATAAAACGTGTCAACATCGATGAAACAAAAATTCAAATTTATTACGAAAAAGATTTCCGCCAAATGGTTTCTGAGTTTGAAAAAAATAAAACAGGCTTCTACACATACCAGCTTAAGAGCGCTAAAGGCCTGCATATCGTATTGAAGGGCATAGATTCTTATGTTGTTCCCGAGGAAATAAAAGATGCTTTTGTCCTCCAGGGATTTAAGGTAAAAAATTTATCTAACATAATAAATAGGGAGAAGATCCCCCAACCTCTATTTCGAGTTGAACTTGAGCCAAATGATATAAAATTAAGAAAAAATGAGACGCATCCAATTTATAATTTAAATACCTCTTATACCGAAAAATCACAGTTGAAGAGCCACGTAAGCGTTGAGGTCCTGTACAGTGCCATAATTGCCAAGAATATGGGCATACAGAAACGTACTGCAATTTACCCTCTGTTTGTGTTGTGTGCGGCAAATTACACGGCACTGCTAGTTGCAATAAGCCAAAAGATCAAAGTGATAAAAAATGCAGTAATTGTAGAGGTAATCACACCGCTAACTACAGAGGATGTCCTGTGTACTTTTTCGTCAAACAGACTATTATGCAAAAACCTAAATTAGCTCCAGCTCAATCAGCAAACGCTTACTCCGCCACTTTTGCGCAAATGAGCCAACCAGTCACTTCCCGTGTTTCGTATGCCGATGCTGCTAAGACAAATTCTATTCCATCACAAAATGTTTCACCACCAAATAATTCAACAAATGCAAACTCAAGCTTTAATTTCAGTCGCCTTGAAACCACTATTGATAATCTGGTGCAAACTATAAACAACTTTAAAACAAATATGACTAGCATGATGCAGGAAATGCTTCGAATGCAGAATACACTGCTTCAAGTGTTAGTTAACAAACCATAAACATGGAACGCAAACGGCATTCGCCAACATAAAAATGAACTTGAGCTCTTCCTTCCGGAAAAAAATATTGATATAATGTTGGTCTCTGAGACTCATTTGACTTCGAGAAGCCTTTCTAAAATTGATCGCTACACTCTATATGATACAAAGGACCCTAGGGGAAGAGCTTGCGGTGTTTCAGATATTCTAATAAAGTCAAGACTCAAGCACTATATTCTTGACAACATATGTGGAGAACATCTACAAGCAACAAATATTGGTATTGAACATTTTTGTACAAATTTCATAATATCATCAATTTACTCACCTCCCAGATTTTCAACCACAGAGAATCCATACGAGAATTTCTACAAATCCCTTGGACCTTGTTTTGTAGCAGTTGGCGCCTACAATGCAAAACATACGTTCTGGGGTTCGCGTCTTATTACACCCGGAGGTCGAGCGTTGTTCTACACAATTGCAAAAATGGACTTGGACGTCATTTCGAGTGCGGAGCCCACTTATTAGCCTACTGGCATACAAAAAATTGCAGCTGTCATAGATTTTGGCATCATGAAAAATATCTAGGGACTTAGTTCAATTCGAAGCTTCTCTAGATCTCTCGTCCGATCCCTCTCCCACTATCGTGACAATCTGTAACCCACTAAGAAGTGACTTACCTGACCCATATGTGAAGGTGATCAATCGTGTTAATTGGCTGGGGTTCAAAAAATATCTCCGTAGCCATTGTACGGAAAACATAACGCTTAGAACACCCGATGATATTGAATCTAACATTGCCAATCTCAGCGAGAATATTAAACAGGCTGCTGAATATGCCACTATCTCCCATTTTTATTTTATTTATATTTGCAATTATTTTTTACGTTATGTGTTTTATGTTGTACATTTTATGTCTCTTCAAAATACATCGCAAAAACTTAAAAGTAAATTGGAATAAAAGATAAAATATATTTCAATAAAAATAATTATCCCTGAAGATGTTGGAAAATCCCAACGAAACGTCGGATACATTAAAAATGAAATAAAAATACGTCTTTTATTACATTTTAAAGAAATTGAATGACCTTGAAAGCCTGAATAGATACAATATTTATAAAACCACACTAATTAATATCAAAGCTTTTCGAAAAGCTGCTCATGACAAAATTGTCGCCAATTCTAACTGATGGTGGGTGCATACCGGACCATCAATTTGGTTTTAGAAGTCAGCGTAGTACCATTGAACACACGCATAGATTGGTTCAAGTTATAAGAAGAACATTTGAAGAAAAGAAGTACTGTTCTACTACTCTCTTTATTGATGTTTCTCAGGCATTTGATAAAGTATGGCATGAAGGCTTAATTTTAAAATTGAAGACATATCTACCAATAAATTTTCTAAAGCTATTGAAAAGTTATATTCTATCCCGGAAATTCATTGTTGTGAAAGGAGACTTCATAAGTGTTCCCGAATCTATCTCTGCCGGTGTGCCACAGGGCAGTATACTGGGACCAGTTTTGTATTTGATTTATACTTGTGATATCCCTGTTAGCACTAAAATCCTTACATCTAATTTTGCCGATGATACAGTTTTTTTTAACATTCATGAAAACCCTCACGAGGCATCCCGATATCTTTAGGAACATACCACACAACTTGAGCTTTGGTTAAACTTATGGGGAATAAAAGTAAACGAACGGAAGTGTGTACAGATAACATTTACCCTACGAAAAGATACTTTGCGCCCCATTAGAATCAACAGTCAACTTGTTCCTCAACATTCACATGTGAAATATCTTGGTATACACCTTGATCGTCGGCTTACATGGAAACACCATATTGACTCTATGCTAACACAAGTGAAACTTAAATTAACTCAGATAAATTGACTGATTGGTAGAAATTCAACATTTAGTATAGATTGTAAACTTTTAATATACTAGTCGATTTTGAAACCAATATGGTGCTACGGAATACAGTTATGGGGCCTTAGCTTCCAATATAGAGAGAATCCAACGAAGGCAAAACAAAATTTTTCGTATGATAACTTCTGCTCCATGGTACACCAAAAATTCAAATATACATCGTGATTTAAATATGCCATTAGTGACTGAAGAAATTGCAAAATACGCAGGCAAATATTTAACAAAACTCGAATCACATCCTAATCCGCTTGCTCGTAATATTATGAACTTTACTGGACATCTGCCTAAAAAAGAAGGACACAAGGGCTCTTATACTCAACATTCCAGATGGGACTACTTGAAAATACTTTCTTTTTTCCTTATGTATTATTTATAACCATCATTAATTTTTTGTCCGACAATGGTCGGGCCTAATAATTATATTTTAGATTTAAGATTTGAATACTTATTGTTAGGTCATATTTGAAGATACAATAAATAAATACATGTATTAAAAAAAATATCTGATCTGTATCTGGTTACAACCTGCTTTATATCTGATCTTTATCTGAGCTGTATCTGGTCTGTATCTGACCTGTATCTGGTCTGTATCTCGTTTATATCTGGTTACGATCTGTTTTATATCTGATCTGTTTTCATTGATCAAGATATTATTATATAAATTTGGTTCCTAAACACGAATATTGGTTTTATTTTCCAGATAAATTAATGGTTTTCAAGAGAAATTGGAAAAACAACACTATGACATACAAAAAAAAGGATAGAAAAAACTATTAAACTAGATCAAAATTTATTAAAATTCGCTAATATAATGTTAAATACACGTATTGGTACCAATTGATACCAATTATTTATTTACTTGCTGATGATATAAACAAATTATTGTTATTGTATTCAAAGTATGAAATATATTGTTCTATCTTTTCTATATTACGACGATAAAACTATATCTAGTACAGTTTTACTTCTTTACATAACCAAAAGCCACTACACACTCCTCCAGTACATTTGTAAACTTTTTATGCTAAACATTAAGTCATATTATTATTATCTACAATTTACTTTATTTTAAAACTAACTCTAAAAAAGTTCCATGGTAGTCTTTTTTCAATTTCAATCTATATACTTACAAAAATAAATTCTAATCACTTATGCAAAATCACAATTTTTATTTTTTACAACCACCGTATGAAATCATCAATTATTTGAACTTACCCATTATTTACAATTATGAACGAAAACAAAAATTTAATACGTATGTATAATTGCGTTCACTTGTGTTTAAAATTTTTATTTAATAAATGAAAACAACAACAACACTTTTTTTTCTTCATATGAAGACATTTAAACAAATTATTTATTTATTGATTTACATAATTTTTGATGTGTTAACATCTATACGAGCGCCTCTATGGCAGTAAACTATCAGTTTCAATACATACGCAAGTGTTAGGTATGTAAGAGTGAATCATCGTTTGTTTGTTCGTTGCTTGGCAGTCGGTATTGAAAGTGATTATTGGGCGATTTTCATATAATTTTCCCATGCGATTTTCTCCGGAAATTCATAGCCGATTTTATTAATTTTTGGATTAAAAAGCTAGGCGATCCAATATCGGCGAACCGAGATTTAAGTGTTTTAATTTGGAGTATTAATTTGGAGTAATATTAAAAAAGTGTTTTATGTTGATCTTCGGTTTTGTCTTATGCATAGCAAAGAGAATAGTGACGTGCTTATACGTACATATATAAAAATGAGATAGCAAGGCAGCAACGTATGTAGCTTATGTACAAACATAACAATGTATGTATGTACATTTGTCCGTTGCTTTGCCCCCCAGGGGAGTCTATATAGACTACGGGTGTGGCAACCCCGGGGCCCCAGCTGGGGTGATGTGGCTTTTTCCATTGACGTACCTTTGGTACATTACCCATAGAACTTATGTGTTACCACCCAATCTCTTAATATAAACAGAGCAAAGGATGTGCACATATTTATAACAAAAGGAAGACAGGTCCTGTTGATGTCAATTAGGTGCAGCGTCACCCAGAACTGCCCCTGAGTTCAAAAGACGATAGAGGTGAAGCCCTTGTGGTGGAACTTCGAGGTCTAACCAGAGGCTACTTCTGGTGCCACGGGTGCCGGTGGCCCGACAGCCGAGCTGCTTAGAGTTGGGTGCATGTAGCGGTCGTCAGTTTCCTTTGCTAAAATGCCGAGTTCGTCCTACCCCATTTGGGTATACCCCACAGGGTTAAAGGGATGATTTTGGTATGTGTGGAGTAGGCACTGGTTATTGGCGACACAGGCATGGGTTCATCTCGGATGAGTGGTTGAGCTGTGCCGGCAATGGTTGAGGAATTCTCATGGGGACCTCGCTATGGGTGTATACACAACACCTTGGCGTGGAAGCCAGAGAATTATCGTGGTGGCTGTGGTTGCTACCAAAATCGCTGGGAGAATAGTCTTGGCTTCCCAGTGTGAAATCAATACTAGTGGTTGGTCTGACGCGGTCAGCCAGACACTATTCTAGGTGCTGTTGCCATTCAACAGAAGCTGCTATGGGCACGGACATAGCAGCAGAGTTTAGATAGCTCAAATTACCTCAGCAAGGTAATTGAATATAGTACAGGGATAACTATATTTAAAGATTGCAACCTATGTGCCTTATGGAGTGGGCCATAGGTTCATTCTAATAGGGTGCATAGGGGCGTTGGTCTGGCGTCTAACCCACACCCGGTGCTTTGGAACCCGTGAGATAAGGCCGTAATGGCAGGTGCTCACGGAAAGCTATCGCACATATGTCTGTTGCTTTGCATTCTCTTTGTTTTTTGTGGGTTTAATATAAAATAAATAAAAAGTATTAAGCAAGATAATGAAATCATTAGCACTTCTGTTTAATTTTTTTCATTTTGAGTGCATCTACTAAATTTATATATATATATATTATATATATATATATATTATATATTAACTGTGCTGAAAACATAACATTAATAAATTATACAAAGTAAAATTAAATTCAATAAACTATTCTTTTTCATTAAATACTTTATATTAACTCTACCTCCAGGTTTGTGGGTCTGTGTTCATAGAAATCGAACAGGTACCGTGTAACAAAAAGGTGTTAACACATCGCCCGTGAGTTCGAACACTCATTGTTTTTTTTCTTATCAATTACACTTAGGGCCAATTTCACCAACTTATTTAAATATCAATTCATATTTAAAAATAATTTCTCCATACAAAAATTAATCAAAATCGACATTTAAATATGAATTGATATTTAAATAGAGTTGGTGAAATTGGCCCTTAGAGCTAATTAATTAAATATCTATGTATATTAAGAAGAATATCATCATCCTCGTTCAAAACTTTTCTATAAATATTTAAATTTGATAGTGTTGATACTGTTGAGGGGCAATTTATTTTATAATATCCCCATGCATAAGTATCAACATTATTTTTACATACAAATCTTTTATCATCAAATCGTCGACGAAGTTTACACTTCCCTGTATGAAATGTCACTAGTGAATCGTAATGATTCAGTACGAATCACTAATGACTTTTTCGCCAGTACTACTGACCAATTATACCCCACACAATACTTTTTGCTATAGACATTTAATATGTGCGTGTCATTGAAAACCAACTATATATTGGAACTTCTGATTAGATAGTTCTTTAGGGACCAAATAAAGACATTGGAAACAGATAGTCACTAGAACATTTTAGTAATTCCTGTATATACGTTTGATAATGAAATTGCATATTTTGTTCATATTTTGGTGTCTTATTAATCAAATATATTAGAAATAGAACTTATACATAAAAAGCAAAAAAATTACAGAAACTAATTCATTTATTCGTTCAGCATTTTACCAGCAAGTAGGGATTTCGTTTGTCATTTCTATTAAATACATACACATATGTTAATCAAATATTTTGTTTCGCTGAATTAGTAAAGTCAAACAATACGGATGACTCAGAAAATGTGACAAAACTTTAACTGATGGCACAAAATCATCCACAGATTAAACAAATTTCCATAATTGGCACTTTAACTTTAAATTTGTTAGTTTTTACATTTTCTATTTTTATACAATATGGATTGTTATTTTATTACTTTTTTCAAATTTTTTTTTGATTATATAAATTTATATCCATGGACCAATAGATAATCGTATTGAGTTGAAAACGGAACCGGAACATCTGCATATTGTTTAATTATACATGATAGAATATTTGAATATATATAGTATAGTATAGTATAGTATGGTATAGTATAGTATAGTATAGTATAGTATAGTATAGTATAGTATAGTATAGTATAGTATAGTATAGTATAGTATAGTATAGTATAGTATAGTATAGTATAGTATAGTATAGTATAGTATAGTATAGTATAGTATAGTATAGTATAGTATAGTATAGTATAGTATAGTATAGTATAGTATAGTATAGTATAGTATAGTATAGTATAGTATAGTATAGTATAGTATAGTATAGTATAGTATAGTATAGTATAGTATAGTATAGTATAGTATAGTATAGTATAGTATAGTATAGTATAGTATAGTATAGTATAGTATAGTATAGTATAGTATAGTATAGTATAGTATAGTATAGTATAGTATAGTATAGTATAGTATAGTATAGTATAGTATAGTATAGTATAGTATAGTATAGTATAGTATAGTATAGTATAGTATAGTATAGTATAGTATAGTATAGTATAGTATAGTATAGTATAGTATAGTATAGTATAGTATAGTATAGTATAGTATAGTATAGTGTAGTGTAGTATAGTATAGTATAGTATAGTATAGTATAGTATAGTATAGTATAGTATAGTATAATATAGTATAGTATAGTATAGTATAGTATAGTATAGTATAGTATAGTATAGTATAGTATAGTATAATATAGTATAGTATATATATATATATATATATATATATATATATATATATATATATATATATATATAAATTTCATTAAAAATGTATTTCGATGAACAAATGACAAAATTGCCAGAAAAAATATTTTTACAAATGGAGGAATTGCGAGAAAAAACATGTGGATTAGAGAATCTTGCTTTTAATTCAATAATTGAAAAAAAGGATTTTTCAAACAAAGTAACTTTAGCAAAAAAGAAAATTAAAATTAAATATTAATATAAAATTATTTTTAATCAGGTAATAAAATATTGTAAAATAAACTTTTTAATATAAATGTATATTATATTTTTTTCCTAAAATTTAAATGGTAATTACACTCATGTATCCAGCATTTCGATATCGAATTTTATAGCAAACACTGCGCTAGAATTAATATGGTTTTATGGTTTGTTTTTGTTTTTGAATCCCATTGCTTTAATATTTTCTCTCATCAGTAAAAAGAAACAATTATATATTTTCTATAGTGTAAAAATTTTAATTATATTTATGTGTTCAGCTAAATGTTTTAATAACATTTATGTGTCCAGCGTGTTGTTATTAATCAGAATAAAAAAAATTTTGCTAGCTCTTTAAAAAATGTGTTCTTATCAGTTAAACGTTTTAATATACACACTCAAATCGTGTTTGTGTTCTTATTAGTTAACATGTACATTCCCATCCAGAGCTGGAGAACTCATATTATAAATCAATTCTCAAGCAAGAAACATAATTTAAATACATGACATTCCCATTCAGGCATGAGCAGAGTTTTGTACTGAAAAAGGGCCCCCGAACCGACATAAAGGAACTACTCAGGAAATTTTTGTGTTTTTTGTAGTTAATATATCATATATATTTCTTCTTTATTTCCATACAACTTTTTTTTTGCATAATAATTGTGTTAATGTTTTTTAAATTGACAAATCTATAAGGTGTGTGTTTGTTTTTTTGTTTGTTTGTTTGTACCTTATAGGAAACCAGACATTTTGTCCGATCTTCCTGAAATTTTCACAACACTTATTTGGGACTCTGGATTGAATAATAGGCTACTTTTTTACCCCCGCGCACTTTTGCGCCCATTTTTTTAAATTATGGTACTCCTTCCTCATAATTTTTAAAATGTTTTATAATATTAACGAGCATAACTCCACCATTTTTTCGTATAAAAAAAGTTTCCTTATTCATTTTGCATATAGAAAAGGGTCAACTAATTTTTTTTTAAATTTTAGGGGGAAGTGGAAGCAAAGTGTCCGCCTTTAAGAAGTGAATATCAAATAACTTCATCATATGTGGACCAATTTCCAAAATTCTTTTTTCATGCGGAAGAGCTGCACCAAAATTTTTTTTTTTTGGAAATTAGGGGCGTTGAAAATTACTCGGTTTTGTATTTTGCTTATGAAAAAGTTCTACCAAGTTTTTTTTTTAATGTTGGGAGGGGAGGAATCAAAATGTGCCTAACAAAACATGGATTATCAAGTTACTTTGTCATTTGCTTACCAATTTTCAAAATTCTATTTGCATGTGGCAAAGGTCCATTAAAGTTTTTTTAAATGATGAGGTGGGTGGAAGCAAAATGCCCGCCACCAATAGCTATATATATAAAACGGAATGTGTGTTTGTTTTTTTGTTTGTTTGTTTGTACCTTATAGGAGACCAGAACTCTGGACCGATCTTCCTGAGATTTTCACAACATTTAACTGGGACTCTAGTTTGAACTATAGGCTACTTTTTTTCAACCACGCCCAGTTGTGCTTCTACGTTTTTAAATTATGTTAGTCCGTTCACATAGTATTTAACAGATTTGATAATATTAACTAGCATAACTTCGCCATTTGTGGACTAATTTTATTTTGTTTGCATATCAAAAGGTCCACTAATTTTTTGAATGTTGGACCCCTCCCAAATGTGCCCGCCGAAAAAATGATTTTCGTTTGTGGACCGATTTTCAAAATTCTTTTTGCATATTTAAAAGATCCACTAATTTTTTTTTAATGTTGTGAGGGGGAGAAGGGGGTCAAATGTGCCCGCCAAAAGAAGGATTATCAATTGTTTTGTCGTTTGTGAATCAATTCTCAAAATCTTTTTGGATATAGAATATTTTCACAATTTTTTTTTAAATTGTGGGAAGGGGTGAGGAAAAGTGTCCAACCCAAAAATTTATTACCAATTAACTTTGTAATTTCTGACCAATTTTTAAAATTTTAATGGCACATGGAAAAGGTTTACTACAATAGATGTTTTTTTTAATGGGCGGAGTGGAGTGCAAAATGCTCGCCCCAAAAATTGATAGGCAAATATTTTTGTCATTTGTGGACCAATTTTAATAATTTATTTTGAATCCACTAATTTTTTTTTTTTTTTGCTTTAATGGGGGTAGAGTGAAATGTGCCCGCCAAAAAATGGATTATTAAATTACTTTGTCGTTTGTGAACCAATTTCTAAAATTATTTTTGCATACGGAAAATGTCCAGAGTGATTTCGCCAAAAATTGATTATCAATTTGTCATTTGTGGAAAAATTTTAATTTTTTTTCTTTTTTGCATATGGAAAAGGTTCACTAAAATGTTTTTCTTTTTGAAATCTGGGAGGGGGTAGAAATATTTTTGTTATCAAAAATTATTTTTTCATATGGAAAAGGTCCACTAATTTTTGTTTAAATAATTTGGGGGAAGCAAAGTACTCGTCCTTAAAAAGAGAATATCAAATAAGTCATTCGCCAACTTGGCGTTTGATATGGAAGAGGTCCACTTATTTTTTTGGGAATTCAGGAAGAGCGAAGTGTGTTGAAAATTGCCTGCTTCAATAATTGTTTATCAAATAACTTTTTTTTTGAAAATGCTTTTTGCATATGGAAGAGGACCAATACATTTTTTTTAAACTGGGGGTAGAGAAATGTGCCCGCAAAAAAGATTATCACATTACTCTGTCGTTCGTGGGCCAATTTTCAAAATTCTTTTTGCATATGGAATAGGTACACTAATGGAAATTGTGGCGGGGGAATTTATCAAATAAATTTATCCTTTGTGGACCAATTTTCAAAATTTTGATTGCTTATGGAAAAGTTTTACTATAATTGGTTTTTTTTAAATTTGGAGAGGGGGTAGCAAAGCACATAATATAAAACATAATTTTTTTGAACAGCGTTCGAAACGAAAAATTTAAAGTACAGTACAACTTCGACAATCCGGACACATATAGTTTTAGGCTTGTTCGGATTAATGAGTTGTCCGGACTATAGCAGTTGAAAATATTAAAATAATCTAAGTGATTTAAATACATACATACATACATATGTATATATATATACATACATACTATGATGTATAAAAAGATGAAGTTATTTTGTGCTGACTAACAGTGTTGAGGTGACTGATTTGTGCCTTTTGCTCTAGTCTCTCTTGTTCTCCTCAGCACACTGAATGCAAATTGGAAATGCTTTCTTTGCATCTGCATTAGAGATCTTTGTTTTTGCATCCATTTCTACTTTTTTTAATGTCATAAATCGTTGATTTAGGAACATGGAAATTTTCGGCAACCTGCCTAATAGCTTTTTCCTCATCAAGACATTTTAAAATATCACACTTCTAATGTAAGGTTAGTATTTTATGTTTGCGTTTATTATTTAAAAATATGGCACTTCGAATTGGAACTAAGCAAACACGCTTGCGAAATAAAGAATCGAAACTGAAGCAATAACAGTGAAAAATGTAAATCAAATTACGAATAACAAAACAAAACAAAAATTCCCGTTAACTCGCATGTTTTGCTTGGATTTTAGTTTTTGTTCTTGCATAAAAATTTTTTTCCGGACTGTGGAGGTAAAAATTTTAAATTGTCCGAAATGTAGAAGCGTCCGAATTACTGGAGTGACCGGACTGGCGCATGTCCGGACTATCGACGTTGTACTGTATTTTTATTTAATGTAAAACACAATCCTCACAAAAACTCATAAAATTAAAAATTTAAATTTGTGCTATTGAGCTGAAATTCGATACAGAACTAGGTCTATCTGAGAAATAAAATAAAAAAATCTGAAAACCCGGGAATTTTGGCCAGGTGGGTTTGATACGCTACGCTCATAAAGGCTAAAATTAAAAAAGCAAATCTAAGAAGCTTTATGGAAGCTATTTTATTAAAATTTGGCAAATATACTGCGATAATTCAAGGCTATAAATTTTTCATTAAAAAATTTAAATCTCATTTTCATGTACTACGGCTCAGCATATTTAGATATACTATTTATCTATGTATTATTATACGTTTGCAACGAAACTTGACACGAATAATAAGCAATGGCTTAAAAATTTCTTGAATTTAGAAAAGTGGGCAGGTTACGCCCATAAAAATTAAAAACTAAAAGTTGCGCTAATGAGCTGAAATTTGATACACAAGTAGATATGGGTGACAAAACAAGCAGAAAACCTGAAAATTTTAGTCAGAGGGGCTGGACTGCGCCCATAAAAGTTAAAAATTAAAAGTTGCGCTTATGAGTTGAAATTTGATACAGAACTTTGCATCCACGTTGCTAGTATATAATACTTTAAACTGTCACCTAAAAAAGTGGGCATAATCACTCCCATAAAGTTATAGTCTTGTGTTTAATCTATTTCGGTCTGGCATATTTTAAAAGAAAATTAGCATGAATTATAAGCGCTGCTCACAACAAAATTGTGAGTTTAAAATAGTGGGAGGGCTAAAACGCATAAAATTTAAAGGTACAATTCGCGCTAGAATCTACAAGTATAGATGAGTAAGCCAATGGGAAAATCTTAAAGCCCAGAAGTTTTATCGGTTAATACTCCAATTTGTACTAGAAAGTTGATATTTGTTAGACAAATAAATCTAGATCAGAGATCACTATGGGAACAAGCACTGTAAACTCAAAATTAAGTTCAGTTTTATTGAAACTTTTAATACACATTGCACTTGTCCAAAGTAAAAATTTCCTGTTTTGAAAAGTGGCCGTTTTTTTTTGTAATGCATGTATTTATTTATTGTATCTTCATATATGAACTAACAATAAGTATTCAAATCTTAAATCTATAAAAAAAATTATTAGGCCCGACCAGTGTCGGACATAAACTTAGTGGTAGTTATAAATAATACATTAGTAGTGATAATCAAAAAAAAGGGGTGGAAGTATTTTCAAGTAGTCCCATCTGGAGTGTTAGGTATAAGAGCCCGTGTGTCCCTCTTTTTTAAGCGGATGTGTCCAGTAAAGTTCAAAATATTACGAGCAAGCGGATTAGGATGTGATTCGAGTTTTGTTAAATATTTGCCTGCGTATTTTGCAATTTCTTCAGTCACTAGTGGCATATTTAAATCACGATGTATAATAGAATTTTGGATGTACCATGGAGCCGATGTTATTAACCGTAAAATTTTGTTTTGCCTTCGTTGGATTCTCTCGACATTGGAAGCTGAAGCAGTGCCCCATAACTGAATTCCGTAGCGCCATATTGGCTTCAAAAGCGACTTGTATAATAAAAGTTTGCAGTCTAGGCTGAGTGTTGAGTTTCTGCCAATCAACCAATATATTTGAGTTAACTTAAGTTTCATCTGAGTTAACTTAGAGTTAATATGATGTTTTCATGTAAGTCTTCGATCAAGGTGTATACCAAGGTATTTCACTTGGGAATGTTGAGGAATATTTTGATTGTTGATTCGAATGGGGGAGAAAGTATCTCTTCTTAGGGTGAACGTTATATGGACACACTTTTGTTTATTGACTTTAATTCTCCATAAGTTCAACCATATTTCCAGCTGAGTGATATGTTCCTGGAGATTGCGGGATGCCTCATAAGGGTTTTCGTGCACACTCATACAGGCTGTATCATCGGCAAAAGTAGAAATATGGATATTATTGCTCACAGGCATATCACAAGTATATATTAAATACAAGACATGACCCAGAATACTACCCTGTGGCACACCAGAAGATATAGATTAGGGCACACTCGTGAACTCTCCTTCCACAACAGTGAACTTCCTATCAATAATATAACTTTCCAAAAGCTTTTGAATGTTTATTGGCAGATATGTCTTCAATTTTACAACTAGGCCTTCGTGCCATACTTTATCAAACACCTGATAAACATCAATAAAGAGAGCAGAACAATACATCTTTTCTTCAAATATTCTTCTTACAACTTGGACCAGTCTATGCGTTTGTTCAATCGTGCTGTGTTGACTTCTAAAGCCAAATTGATAGTCCGGGATGCACCCATTATCAGTTAAAATTTTGGACAATTTAGTCATGAGCAGCTTTTCGAAAAGCTTTGAGATTGTAGATAGTAAGCTTATAGGCCTATATGACTCAGTCTTGGTAAGATCTTTGCCCGCCTTTGGAATCATTGTGATCTTGGCCAGTTTTCAGTTATGTGGAAAATACTGCATTCTTAAAATAGCATTAAAAGTAAATAGCAGGATTCTTATTGCAATATGAGGCAAGTTCATGAGCATTTTGTTACTAATGCCATCAATACCTGGAGCTTTCTTCGGGTTGAGTTCAGCAATTACCTTTTGTAATTCACGCATCATAAACCTCAAGGGACGAGGGGGTAGAGAAACTACACTCGGTAAATCAGCATCACCCGTACATGAATTGGGAGTGAATACAGATTTTAAATGTCCAGAAAATAAGTTACCTTTCTCACTATCGCTTCTTGCCTCAACGGGTCGTTTAAGATTTCTAGTAGCGCGCCATAAAGATGCGGACGTTACATCAAGACCTTCTAAATACTTTTCCAGTAGTGCAGTTTTTTCAGACGATAGCAGCTCTTTGAGTCGTTTAGTACATTCTTTAAGTCTGATTTTCTTTAGCGGTGATCTGTGTTGTTGCCATTTTCTTCTAGCTCTCCTTTTTTCACATACAAGACGTTCAATTTCCGTAGAATAAATTCTGTTAAAGCCTGTCTGCGGATAGGAGGTAGTGGCGTGTTCAGCAGCCTGTTTAATATTTTCGTTAAGATTGGCAATGTTAAATTCAATATCATCACATGATCTAAGCTGAAAGTTTTCTACGAAGTGACTACTAAGATATTTTTGGAATGCCAGCCAGTTGATTCCATTAATCATCTTCACATAGTTAAATCATTCCTTAGTGGATTGAAAATTGTAACTATTGTTGGAGAGTGATCGGAGGACAGATCTAGAAAGGCCTCTACATAAATTAAGTCCCTATGAATATTTTTCGTGACGGCAAAATCTATAACATCTGGAATTTTTTTTACGTCAATAGGCCAGTAAGTAGGCTCCCCACTCGAAATGACATCTAAGCCCATTTTTGAAATTGTATTGAACAAGGCTCGACCTCTAGGTGTAACAAGACGCGATCCCCAGTACGTATGTTTTGCATTGTAGTCACCAGCTGCCACGAAACACGATTCAAGCGATTTGTAGAACTTCTCATACTGATCTTCGGTAACTGAAAATCTGGGAGGTGAGTAAATTGATGATATCACGAAATTCGCACAAAAATTTTCTACGAAAATATTCGTTGCTTGCAAATATTATTCACTAACGTTACCAAGGACATAGTGCTTGAGTCTTGACTTAATCAGAATTGCTGATCCACCACATGCTCTCTCTCGGGTCCTTTGTATCATATAAAGTGTAACCAATTATTTTAAATAAGCTTCTTGAGGTCAAATGAGTCTTAGAAACCATCAATATATCAATATTTTTTTCCATGAGGAAGTGCTCAAGTTCATTTTTATGTTGGCGAATGCCGTTTGCGTTCCAGAAACATATTTTAACGTGTTCATGGTTTAACTAATGCTTGAAGCAGTGTATTCTGCATTCGCAGCATTTCTTGCATCATACTTGTCATATTTGTAGTAAAGTTGTTTATAGTTAGCACCAGATTCTCAAGGCGACTAAAGTTAAAGCTTGAGTTTGAATTCGTTGAATTATTTGGCGGTGGAACATTTTGCGTGGGAATTGAACTAGTCTTAGCAGCATCAGCATACGATACACGTGAAGTAACTGGTTGGCTCATTTGAGCAAAAGTGGCGGGGTTCGCATTTACTGGTTGAGCTGGAGTTAATTTGGGGTTTTGACCCAAACGAAAGAATATACAGAGTATCCTCTCTAGTTAGCTGTGTGATAACCTCCACAATTACTACATTTTTTCCTGCTTGATCTTTTGGCTTAATGCAGCTAGCATTACCATGCAATTCACCGCAGATAACACACACTGTAGGTAACTTGCAGTAAGTTTTCGTATGGCCATATTCTTGGCAATTATGGCACTGTACGGGACCTGAACGCTTACGTGGCTCTTCAACTGTGATTTTTCGATATAAGAGATACTTTACGTTATAAACTGGATGAGTTTCATTTTTTTTTCAATTGTATGTCATTCGGCTCCAGTTCAACCCGAAATAGGGATTGTTGGATCTTTTCTCTACTAAATATGTTGGTAACAGTTTTTACCTTGAATCCTTGGTCGACAAGTGAACATTTTACTTCTTCGGGTTCAACATAAGAATCTATGCCCTTTAATACTATCTGTAGACCTTTAGCACTCTTAAGTTGGTATGTGTAAAAATTTGTTTTATTTTTTTCGAATTCACTAACAATTTTTCGGAAATCTTTTTCATTATATATTTGGATTTTAGTTTCGTCAGTATTACCTCGTTTAATGGGAACGATGTGAAAAGTATTTTCGCCAATGGTCGACAGTAGGTTTTTTATAAGCGCGTTAGAATTTTTTCTCTCAGATAAATAGGTGGTGGTTTGAAAGACTTCTGTGATGATGTAGAGGGCTTGTCGTCGGTGTCTTGCAATAATGAAAAACGATTCTGACGATTAGTACATGATGAGCTGTTATCCCTAGACATCTTTGGGGCAGATAAAATGTTTGAAGAGTTTGGGCTTCGCCCACGCTTTACCACTATTATATATCTGTCCATTCCCACTTGTACCTTGGGTTTTGAGCTACTGTTATCTGTAGTGATAACTTGGTATAGTGATGAACGCGAGCCCGATGCGGATGATATCGCAGACTTAAATGAAGAAGTACTAGGCAGTGGTAATGTTAACGATTCACTAGTTGGCATTGGACAAAGCGAAGTTGATCGCTGACGAAAAATTGGCTATGCCGTTAAAAAAAGATTTTCATCAGATTTATTATTTATATTTTTTTCATTAAGAGTTTCAGAACTCACAGTAAAATAAGCATTTCTGCCGTTAGAACTCACTTCAAAATTTTTTTCCTTTGAGGTACTCATACAGAGTATTATTCCTCAAGGGAACTTTGTGTTTAGGGTTTTTTTTTGTTTTTGCTATTTCTTGCTATGTAAAAAATATTAGTAAAGCCAATAAGCTTATTTATCAAGGTGAATATGTATTACGAATATTTTTGTATGATTTTTGATTTTGTTGTTTTTTATATTTGTTTCGTATGTATGTATGTAAAAAAATCCGCTTTAATGTCTCTTCACTATGAAGGTTCAACGAGAACTGAGCAGATTATCTTCAAATTATATGAAAACCTTACGATTACAAATTAATATAATGCATAGCATATTTCAGTGATAGGTATTGTGCCAAACAAGAACTTGGTCAAAATTTATATCTTACTACTTTTAATGGCCGAACTTTTTTATAGGAACTTGGCCTTTTTTCACATTTATGTTTTTGGGAGCATTCTATGTACATAAAAGATATTATGTTGTAGATTAATTATATAGAAACTATTTTCAAGTTTGGTGGACCATTCGTGAAATGTTAACGGAATAATGCAAAAAGGGGCGTAAATTAGGAAAATGCTAAATGTCCCTATAATGTTAAAACTAGAGCCTATAGGGGAAAACTAATGAAGTCATCGAAATCAGGAGATAACAATGCATAACGATAGGCCATTTTTATTTAAACACTATAAAAAAAACTCTGTTTTGTTGTGCAGTGTTATTGAAGGGTTTAGCTGGATCCTATGCGGATTTAATTGTTGGTAATGCAGATCATCAGCGAACCTTTACCCAAAAATTTCTTAGAACAACTAGAGTTATTATGATATAAATTTTCATTTAATCAAATGAGGAGCTCAACAGCACAACATTCTGCGTTAAAAAATGTTAAACTTAAATTGTAACAATTTCCATAAAAACACTAAAAAATTTATTTGGTTTCTAGATATGTAAATAAGATTATGTTTAAATATGTTCAAATTTTATTCACTTTATAAAATTATAAGAAAATTGTGCTTTACTTTATCACATATCGCAAATATTTCTGTATACAAACCATTGCATTTATAAATTTAATATATTCCAGTCGTACTTTTCTTTTTACTAAACATTTTTTTTATTTTCCTGTTAACAGTGTGAAGACCGATATGCTACCAGGCCGTGCTTTTAGTCGTCTTTATATAGCCAATGCGAATCGCCTTGATACTGGAAACTATTCATGTAAACTTGGCAACGATATCGCTGGAACAGTTATGGTACATGTTCTCAATGGTATGTAAAAATAGAGTTCAATATACTTACATTTGTATGTATGTGTGTAAACTAGGGATTGCTTATTGAAAATCCAGGGATTCCGGATTTTGCAACTCCCGATCCTGAAAGCCCGGGATTTCGGGATCAAAATTTTTTTGGGAAAATATATTAACTATTTAATAAATATTACTTTAATAACAAATTTTTATTTTATTTATGCATTTTAAAAGGGTTAATGTTGATAACATTGCACAACAGTGGTTTTGATGTTTAAATAAAAATCGCCAACCCTTGTGTATTACAAAGCGTCATTAGTTTTTCCCAATCAATTCTAGTTTTAAAGATATATTGAAATTTAGCATTTGCATAATTTACAAAACTTTTTGCATTATTCCCTTAATATTTCACAAATGGTCCTCCTAATAAAGACTTAAAACCTTTATGTTAAAAATCGTGTGTTTTAAGTTATTCCTTAAAATTTTTTTATTATAGTTTTGTATTTTTTAATGCACTAATAATCCTAAATTTTTTTTAAGTAAAATATTTTTATTAAAAATACATTGAAATTGATTATTGAGGGGTTAAGCTGGAGCCTATGCGCATTTCACTGTTGCCAATAAAGATCATCTGGAAACCTTTACCTAAAGTTTCTTGGAACAACTAGAGTTATTATGCTATAAACTTTGATTTAAACAAATTAGAAGCTCAACAACCAATAATACAGCTGAAACAAAAACTCAATAATCAACATGTTTTTTATTTTCTTACTTTACTATTGCTGTTATGAATGCATGCGCATCATCATCACAACAAAGTCATATCTTTTCTTTTGCACAAATCATATTTTATGACTAATATTGCATTCTTTAAATTCCTTTAAGTGCATTGCCTCAAACAATGATCAATTTACTTTACTAAATGACCACTATGAATTATTAACAAAACCCTTCTTAAATTTCATAAAGTAATAAAATATCAAATTTTAAGTGACGTACATAAATATTCGTATTTTCTTAATGCTAAGATTTGCAAGATCAAGTAGAGATAGATACATTATTCTATTACGCTACCGATTTTATATATCCGAATGTCATTTTTTAATATATACAATTCGTCTCTGGAATCAGCTTCCAAATTATTTGCAGAACACCGACAACGCAATAAGATTTAGGAGATTAATTTATGAATATTTCACATGAAGTCAGCTTAGTTTAATTTATTTAATTTATATAGTATGTTTTGCACCTGATCAATTTATATATACTATTTGCTCTTATATTCAATATATTTATTTGTATTTATGTTTCTATATGTAGAGCTATGGTGTCATGGACAAAATTTCGACTAAATATATCTTCTGAACGGCTGGACAGATTTTCTTCATAGCTAAGAACTTTCTCTATCAAGTCACCTTGCAAACAAAAAAAAAACTAAATCAAAATCGATCCAGCCGTTTGGTCTGAACGTGGACTCATACAGATACACAGACACACACTACAAACTTTTAACTCCCTTTTTTTTGGATGGAGGTTAAAAATTAAAATTAGTTAACATTTAAATACATAAAATTTTTTCATTGGAAAATAGTTTAAAAAATACAAAATGTAAATTGCTTATTAATAAGAAGAGTTGAATCCGCGGCATGAATTTACTTAAAATCAATATTAGAAATAGTAGATTTACTGTAAATAGCACTAGTTCTCTTTAAAAAAAAATGTTTCGTATTTTAGTATAAATGTTTTTACATATTTAAAGACTGGTTAAGCGTATCTTGGGAAGTTTTTGTTTTGTGTTTCTTTAAAACTCAAATATAGTAATAAATAAATAATTAAATTTATTTTTTACTTCAAATAATGAAAAAATGTGTTTGTGTATGTAAATATATATTTAACGTTGTTTTAGAAATAAGTAACTATTGTAAAGTGAAAGAATTTGAAAGAAGTTAAGCTTTATTTTTGGCTTCAAATTTAACTTTTTAGCTTACTTTACGTCCTCTTCAAACGTGATTTAGCTTAATGTTATTTTAAAATCTGGTCACACTGATATTAGAGTATAATATGAGAGAGAGAGAGAGAGAGTAAAATGCATGTTTGTACGAATGTTTATGAGAGACTGAATTATTTTCTTACGTACGTATTAAAATAACAATTTTTTTTTTAATAGAAATTATTATTGGATAAACTTATCAAAATAACTTTTGTTCTGCAAAAAATACAAATATTTTTTCATCAACTTACATACATAAATAACATACTTTTTATACTGTTAAATTTGCCACATGGTAATTAATTTGATTTACATACAAAACAAAAACAACAAACTTGCAAGACCATATTAAAGTATTAAAATTGAAACGTTTCAATATTAAGACACATTTGAAAACGCTATTGTGAACTCCCAACTGTTAAATTTGCTACATGGTAACTAATTTGATTTACATACAAAACTAAAACAACAAACTTGCCAGACCATGAAAAAGTATTAAAATTGAAACGTTTCAATATAAAAACACATTTGAAAACGCTATTGTGAACTTCCAACTACTAAATTTGTCACATGGTAACTAATTTGATTTACATACAAAACAAAAACAACAAACTTGCCAGACCATGAACAAGTATTAAAATGGAAACGTTGCAATATTAAGACACATTTTAAAAAGCTATTGTGGATTCCCTCACTAATTTTCAGATGTTTTACCATACATTGACTTTTTTTGTTAAACATTCTCAAATAACTAGTTAAAAAAAAAATCATTAACAAAAATATAAATGGGTGAACATAGTATTAGCTATTAAGTTTTATTGTTAGCTGATTTTGTTTATATTTATATATGTTTATATTTTTATTTCCTATTATGTTTTTTATTTTATTTATATTTGTATTACTGTTTCCGCATGTATATATGTACTTCTAACTTGTCGGATTCTAATACATACTTTCTATAATTTATAAGATATTCTATCTTGTTGTATTAGAAAATCTATAAAATAAATGAAATGAAAAGAAATGAAACAACATACATATACATATGTTCAAACCTTGTCAAATAGGTAATTTATTTATTAATATCCAGTTCTCGTTGAACCTTCATAGTGAACAGACGTTAAAGCGGATTTTTTTACATATATACATACGAAACAAATATAAAAAAAAACAAAATCAAAAATCATACAGAAAATATTCGTAATACATATTCACCTTGATAAATAAGCTTATTGACCTTACTAATATTTTTTACATAGCAAGAAATAACAAAAACAAAAAAAGCCATAAACACAAAGTACCCTTGAGGAATAATCTGTATGAGTACCTCAAAGGAAAAAAATTTTGAAGTGAGTTCTAACGGCAGAAACGCTTATTTTACTGTGAGTTCTGAAACTCTAAATGAAAACAATATAAGTAGTAAACCTGATGAAAGTCTTTTTCGAACGGAAAAGCCACTTATTCGTCATCGATCAACTTCACTTTGTCCAATGCCAACTAAAGAATCGTTGACATTACCATTGCATAGTACTTCTTCATTTCAGTCTGCGATATCATCCGCATCGGGCTCGTGTTCATCAATAAAACAAGTTATCACTACAGATAACAGTAGCTCAAAACCCAAGGTACAAGTTGGAATGGACCGTGGTAAAACGTGGGCGAAGCCCAAATTCTTCAAAAATTGCATCTGCTCGAAAGATGTCTAGGGATAACAGCGCAACATCTACCAATCGTCAAAATCGTCTTTTATTATTTCATGACATCGCCGACAAGCCCTCTACATCATCGCAAAAGTCTTTTAAGCCACCACCTATTTATCTGAGAGAAAACAAATTCTAACGCGCTTATAAAAAAACTACTGTCGACCATTGGTGGAAATACTTTTCACATTATTCCCATTGAACGAAGTACTATTGATGAAACTAAAATCCAAATATATAACGAAAAAGATTTCCGAAAAATAGTTAGTGAATTCGAAACAAATAAAACAAATTTTTACACATACCAACTTAAGAGTGCTAAAGGCCTACAGATAGTATTAAAGTGCATAGATTCATATGTTGAATTCAAACGGCATTCGCCAACATAAAAATGAACTTGAGCACTTCCTCATGGAAAAAAAATATTAATATTCTGTTGGTTTCTGAGACTCATTTGATCCCAAGAAGCTTATTTAAAAAAAAATGGTTACACTTTATATGAAAGAAAGGACCCGAGAGGGAGAGGATGCGGTGGATCAGCAATTTTGTCTAAGTCAAGACTCAAGCACTATGTCCTTGACAACCTTAGTGAAGAATATTTGCAAGCAACGAATATTTTCGTAGAAAATTTTTGTGCGAAATTCGTGATATCATCAATTTACTCACCTGCCAGATTTTCAGTTACAGAAGATCAGTATGAGAAGTTCTACAAATCGCTTAGATCTTGTTTCGTGGCAGCTGGTGACTACAATGCAAAACATAGTAGTCACCAGTCAGTTCTCGTGGTACCTTCATAGCGAACAGTCGATTAGCGGAATTTTTCTTACTTACAAAAAAATTAAACAAACAAAAAATATTCGTAGTACATATTATTCGTAATAGGTACATACTGTCTTTAATAAATAAGCTTTATGCTTTGCTAATATTTTTACATAGTAAAAATAACAAAAACAAAAAAAAACCGCAAACAAAAAAAAAATTAAACAAAGTGATTTTGAGGAATACTATATATGTATGTGTACCTCTAAACAAATAAACAAACATAAGTAACAAAAACAAAAAAAGACCGCAAACAAAAAAAAAACACAAACGAATATCCCTTGAGGAATTCTTTGTATGAGTGCCTCAAATACAAAAAAATTTGAAGTGAGTTCTAACGGCAGAAATGCTTATTTTACTGCGAGTTCTGAAACTCTTAATGAAAAAAATATAAATAATAAATCTGATGAAAGTCTTTTTTTAACGTCAAAGCCAATTTTTCGTCAGCGATCAACTTCGCTTTGTCCAATGCTAAATAGTAATGATGCATTAACATTACAGTTGCCTAGTACTTCTTCATATAAGCCAGTAATATCATCCCCTTCAGGCTCGTGTTCATCACTTAACAAAGTTATCACTACAGATAACAGCGGCTCGAAACTCAAGGTACAAGTCGGAATGGACATATATATAACCGTGGTAAAGCGTGGGCGAAGCCCGAATTCTTCAAAAATTTCATCTGCTCCAAAAATGTCTAGGGATAACAGCGCAGCCTCAACTAATCGCCAAAACCGCTTCGAAATTTTGCAAGATGACAACGACAAACCCGAGGTATCCTCGAATAAAATATCCAAGCCGCCACCAATCTATTTGAGACAAAAAAATTCAAATGCCCTTATTAAAAAATTAATTTCGGTCATTGATGAGAATAAATTTCACATTGTTCCAATAAAACGTGGCAACATCGATGAAACTAAAGTCCAAATTTATGACGAAAAAGATTTCCGCAAAATGGTTGCTGAATTTGAAAAAAATAAAACAAGCTTCTACAGATCGTATTGAAGGGCATAGATTCTTATGTTGTTCCCGAAGAAATAAAAGATGCACTCGTCCTCCAGGGGTTTAAGGTAAAAAATGTGTCCAATATAATAAACAGAGAGAAGATTCGCCAACCCCTATATCGTGTTGAAATTGAGCCTAATGATATAAAATTGAAAAATAATGAGACGCATCCAATTTATAATTTGAAATACCTTTTGTACCGAAAAATCACAGTTGAAGAGCCACATAAGCGTTCAGGTCCTGTACAGTGCCATAATTGCCAAGAATATGGCCATACAAAAACATACTGCAATTTACCCTCTGTTTGTGTTGTGTGCGGCGAATTACACGGCACTGCTAGTTGCAATAAGCCAAAAGATCAAAGTGATAAAAATGCAGTAATTGTGGAGGTAATCACACCACTAACTACAGAGGTTGTCCTGTGTACTTTTTCGTAAAGAAGACTATGGGGCAAAAACCTAAATTAGCTCCAGCTCAATCAGCAAACGCTTACTCTGCCACTTTTGCGCAAATGTGCCAACTAGTTACTTCCTGTGTATCGTATGCAGATGCTGCTAAGACAAATTCAATTTCCACACAAAATGTTTCCCCGCCAAATAATTCAAAAAATACTGACGCCAGCTTTAATTTTAATCGCCTTGAAGCTACTATTGAAAATCTGGTGCAAACTATAAACAATTTTACAACAAATATGTCTAGCATGATGCAAGAAATGCTGCAAATGCAGAAAACTCTGCTTCAAGCATTAATTAATAAGCCATGAACACGTTAACAATATGTTTCTGGAACGCAAACGGCATTCGCCAACATAAAAATAAACTTGAGCACTTCCTCACGGAAAAAAATATTGATGTAATGTTAGTATCTGAGACTCATTTGACTTCGAGAAGTCTTTTTAAAATTTATGGCTACACTATTATGATACAAAGGACCCCAGAGGAAGGGCTTGCGGTGGATCAGCAATTCTAATAAAGTCAAGACTCAAGCACTATGTTCTTGATAACATTTGTGAAGAACACCTACAAGCAACAAATATATGCATTGAAAGTTTTTGTACAAATTTTGTTATATCATCAATTTACTCCCCTCCCAGATTTTCAATCACTGAGAATCAATATGAGGATTTCTACAAATCTCTTGGACCTTGTTTTGTAGCAGCTGGCGACTACAATGCTAAGCATACGTTCTGGGGTTCGCGTCTTATTACCCCCAGAGGTCGAGCATTGTTCAACACTATTTCAAAAATGGGCTTGGATGTCATTTCGAGTGGGGAGTCCACTTATTAGCCTACCGACACACAAAAAATTCCGGATGTTATAGATTTTGATAGTTCTCGTTGAACCTTCATAGTGAAGAGACATTAAAGCGAATTTTTTTTACATATTTACATACATACGAAACAAATATAAAAAACAACAAAATCAAAAATCATACAAAAAATATTCGTAATACATATTCACCTTGATAAATAAGCTTATTGGCCTTACTAATATTTTTTACATAGCAATTAATAGCAAAAACAAAACAAAAACCGTAAACACAAACAAAGTTCCCTTGAGGAATAATACTCTGTATGAGTACCTCAAAGGAAAAAAATTTTGAAGTGAGTTCTAACGGCAGAAATGCTTATTTTACTGTGAGTTCTGAAACTCTTAATGAAAAAAATATAAATAATAAATCTGATGAAAGTCTTTTTTTAACGGCAAAGCCAATTTTTCGTCAGCGATCAACTTCGCTTTGTCCAATGCCAACTAGTGAATCGTTAACATTACCATTGCCTAGTACTTCTTCATTTAAGTCTGCGATATCATCCGCATCGGGCTCGCCTTCATCACTAAACCAAGTTATCACTACAGATAACAGTAGCTCAAAACCCAAGGTACAAGTGGGAATGGACAGATATATAACAGTGGTAAAGCGTGGGCGAAGCCCAAATTCTTCAAAAATTTCATCTGCCCCAAAGATGTCTAGGGATAACAGCGCATCATCTACCAATCGTCAAAATCGTTTTTCATTATTG
Source organism: Tachina grossa (assembly GCA_949987645.1). Lineage (NCBI taxonomy): Eukaryota > Metazoa > Arthropoda > Insecta > Diptera > Tachinidae > Tachina > Tachina grossa. The sequence continues at coordinate 46,935,932 of OX465277.1, forward strand.
CAAGACACCGATGACAAGCCCTCTACATCATCGCAAAAGTCTTTTAAGCCACCACCTATTTATCTGAGGGAAAAAAATTCTAACGCGCTTATAAAAAAACTACTGTCGACCATTGGTGAAAATACTTTTCACATCATTCCAATTAAACGAGGTAATATTGATGAAACTAAAATCCAAATATATAATGAAAAAGATTTCCGAAAAATTGTTAGTGAATTCGAAAAAAATAAAACAAATTTTTACACATACCAACTTAAGAGTGCTAAAGGCCTACAGATAGTATTAAAGGGCATAGATTCATATGTTGAGCCCGAAGAAGTAAAATGTGCACTTGTCGACCAAGGATTCAAGGTAAAAAATGTTACCAACATATTTAATAGAGAAAAGGTCCCCCAACCCCTATTTCGGGTTGAACTGGAGCTGAATGACATACAATTGAAAAAAAATTAAGCCCATCCAGTTTATAACGTAAAGTTTCTATTACATCGAAAAATCACAGTTGAAGAGCCACGTAAGCGTTCAGGTCCCGTACAGTGCCATAATTGCCAAGAATATGGCCATACGAAAACTTACTGCAAGTTACCTACAGTGTGTGTTATCTGCGGTGAATTGCATGGTACTGCTAGCTGCACTAAGCCAAAAGATCAAGCAGAAAAAAAAATGTAGTAATTGTGGAGGTAATCACACAGCTAACTATAGAGGGTGCCCTGTATTTTCTTTCGTTAAACAGGCTATGGGTCAAAAACCCAAGCCAACTCCAGCTCTACAAGTAAACGCGAACTCCGACACTTTTGCTCAAATTAGCCAACCATTTACTACGTATCGTATGCTGATGCTGCTAAGACTAGTTCAATTCCCACGCAAAATGTTCCACCGCCAAATAATTCAACGAATTCAAACTCAAGCTTTAACTTTAGTCGCCTTGAAGCTACTATTGAGAATCTGGTGCTAACTATAAACAACTTTACTACAAATATGACAAGTATGATGCAAGAAATGCTGCGAATGCAGAATACACTGCTTCAAGCATTAGTTAATAAACCATGAACACGTTAAAAATATGTTTCGGGAACGGAAACGGCATTCGCCAACATAAAAATGAACTTGAGCACTTCCTCATGGAAAAAAAATATTAATATTATGTTGCTTTCTGAGACTCATTTGACCCCAAGAAGCTTATTTAAAAAAAATGGTTACGCTTTATATGAAAGAAAGGACCCGAGAGGGAGAGGATGCGGTGGATCAGCAATTTTGACTAAGTCAAGACTCAATCACTATGTCCTTGACAACCTTAGTGAAGAATATTTGCAAGCAACGAATATTTTCGTAGAAAATTTTTGTGCGAAATTCGTGATATCATCAATTTACTCACCTGCCAGATTTTTAGTTACCGAAGATCAGTATGAGAATTTCTACAAATCGCTTAGATCTTGTTTCGTGGCAGCTGGTGACTACAATGCAAAACATAGTAGTCACCAGTCAGTTCTCGTGGTACCTTCATAGCGAACAGTCGATTAGCGGAATTTTTCTTACTTACAAAAAAATTAAACAAACAAAAAATATTCGTAGTACATATTATTCGTAATAGGTACATACTGTCTTTAATAAATAAGCTTTATGCTTTGCTAATATTTTTTCATAGTAAGAATAACAAAAACAAAAAAAAAACCGCAAACAAAAAAAATTAAACAAAGTGATATTGAGGAATACTATATATGTATGTGTACCTCTAAACAAATAAACAATCATAAATAACAAAAACAAAAAAAGACCGCAAACAAAAAAAAAACACAAACGAATATCCCTTGAGGAATTCTTTGTATGAGTGCCTCAAATACAAAAAAATTTTAAGTGAGTTCTAACGGCAGAAATGCTTATTTTACTGCGAGTTCTGAAACTCTTAATGAAAAAAATATAAATAATAAATCTGATAAAAGTCTTTTTTTAACGCCAAAGCCAATTTTTCGTCAGCGATCAACTTCGCTTTGTCCAATGCCAAATAGTAATGATGCATTAACATTACAGTTGCCTAGTACTTCTTCATATAAGCCAGTAATATCACACCCTTTAGGCTCGTGTTCATCACTTAACAAAGTTATCACTGCAGATAACAGCGGCTCGAAGCTCAAGGTGCAAGTCGGAATGGACAGACATATAACCGTAGTAAAGCGTGGGCGAAGCCAGAATTCTTCAAAAATTTCATCTGCTCCAAAAATGTCTAGGGATAACAGCGCAGCCTCAACTAATCGCCAAAACTGCTTTAAAATTTTGCAAGATGACAACAACAAACCCGAGGAATCCTTGAATAAAATATCCAAGCCGCCACCAATCTAGTTGAGACAAAAAAAATTCAAATGCCCTTATTAAAAAATTAATTTCGGTCATTGATGAGAATAAATTTCACATTGTTCCAATAAAACGTGGCAACATCGATGAAACTAAAGTCCAAATTTATGACGAAAAAGATTTCCGCAAAATGGTTGCTGAATTTGAAAAAATTAAAACAAGCTTCTACAGATCGTATTGAAGGGCATAGATTCTTATGTTGTTCCCGAAGAAATAAAAGATGCACTCGTCCTCCAGAGGTTTAAGGTAAAAAATGTGTCCAATATAATAAACAGAGAGAAGATTCCCCAACCCCTATATCGTGTTGAACTTGAGCCTAATGATATAAAATTGAAAAATAATGAGACGCATCCAATTTATAATTTGAAATACCTTTTGTACCGAAAAATCACAGCTGAAGAGCCACATAAGCGTTCACGTCCTGTACAGTGCCATAATTGCCAAGAATATGGCCATACAAAAACATACTGCAATTTACCCTCTGTTTGTGTTATGTGCGGCGAATTACACGGCACTGCTAGTTGCAATAAGCCAAAAGATCAAAGTGATAAAAATGCAGTAATTGTGGAGGTAATCACACCACTAACTACAGAGGTTGTCCTGTGTACTCTTTCGTAAAGAATTCTATGGTGCAAAAACCTAAATTAGCTCCAGCTCAATCAGCAAACGCTTACTCTGCCACTTTTGCGCAAATCAGCCAACCAGTTACTTCCCGTGTATCGTATGCAGATGCTGCTAAGACAAATTCAATTTCCACACAAAATGATTCCCCGCCAAATAATTCAAAAAATACTGACGCCAGCTTTAATTTTAATCGCCTTGAAGCTAATATTGAAAATCTGGTGCAAACTATAAACAATTTTACAACAAATATGGCTAATATGATGCAAAAAATGCTGCGAATGCAGAATACTCTGCTTCAAGCATTAATTAATAAGCCATGAACACGTTAACAATATGTTTCTGGAACGCAAACGGCATTCGCCAACATAAAAATGAACTTGAGCACTTCCTCACGGAAAAAAATATTGATGTAATGTTAGTATCTGAGACTCATTTGACTTCGAGAAGTCTTTTTAAAATTTATGTCTGCACTTTATTTGATACAAAGGACCCTAGAGGAAGGGCTTGCGGTGGATCAGCAATTCTAATAAAGTCAAGACTCAAGCACTATGTTCTTGATAACATTTGTGAAGAACACCTACAAGGAACAAATATTTGCATTGAAAGTTTTTGTACAAATTTCGTTATATCATCAATTTACTCCCCTCCCAGATTTTCAATCAATGAGAATCAATATGAGGATTTCTACAAATCTCTTGGACCTTGTTTTGTAGCAGCTGGCGACTACAATGCTAAGCATACGTTCTGGGGTTCGCGTCTTATTACCCCAGAGGTCGAGCATTGTTCAACACTATTTCAAAAATGGGCTTGGATGTCATTTCGAGTGGGGAGCCCACTTATTGGCCTACCGACATACAAAAAATTCCGGATGTTATAGATTTTGGCGTCATAAAAAATATCTCTAGGGATTTAATTCAAGTTCAAGCTTCTCTTGATTTTTCGTCCGATCACTCTCCGACGATCATTACAATTTGTAGTCCATTAAGAAGTAACTTACCTGACCCATATGTGAAGATGATTAATCGTGTTAATTGGCTGGGGTTCAAAAAATATCTCAGTAGTCATTGTACGGAAAACATTACGCTTAGAACATCCGATGGTATTGAATTTAACATTGCCAATCTCAGCGAGAATATTAATCAGGCTGCTGAACATGCCACTATATCCCATCCGCAGACTGGGTTTAATAAAATTTATTCTACAGACATTGAACGTCTCGTACGTGAAAAAAGAAGAGTTAGAAGGGAATGGCAACAGCACAGATCACCACAAAATAAAATCAGATTTAAAGAGTGGACTAAACGACTCCAAGAGTTGCTTGCGTCTGAAAAAACTGCAAAAAACTGCTAGAAAGCTTAAAACACCCATTAAGTATAAGCCACCTCTACGCACATCTACCGGAAGTTCGGCAAGAAGCGATTCTAAAAAGGTAAAATATTTGCTGAGCACTTAAAATCCGTTTTTACGCCAAACATATGTACTGGTGTTGCTGACTTGCTGAATGTAGTCGCTCTACCCCCTCAACACATAAAGTTTAAGACGCGTGATTTACAAAAATTAATTGCCGAACTCAACCCGAAGAAAGCTCCGGGTATTGATGGAATTAGTAACCAGATGCTTATGAACTTGCCTCGTATTGCAATGAGAATCCTATTGTTCATATTTAATTCCATTTTACGACTGCAGTATTATCTACACAGCTGAAAGCTTGCCAAGGTGAAAAGGATTCCAAAGCCGTGCAAAGATCTAACAAAGGCTGAGGCATATAGGCCAATAAGTCTACTATCAACTATGTCAAAGCTTTTCGAAAAACTGCTCAAAACAAAATTGTCCCCAACTCTAATTAGTAGTGGGTGCATACCAGACCATCAATTTGGTTTTAGAAGTCAGCATAGCACTGTTGAACAAACTCACAGATTGGTTCAATTTATAAGAAGAACTTTTGAGGAAAAAAAGTATTGTTCTGCGCTCTTTATTGACGTTTCCCAGGCATTTGATAAAGTGTGGCATGAAGGCCTAATTTTAAAATTGAAGACATACTTACCAATAAACATTTTAAATCTTTTGGAAAGTTACATTATTTCCCGTAAGTTCACTGTTGTGGAAGGAGACTTTACGAGTAGGCCTGAAACTATTTCATTCGGCGTGCCACAGGGGAGCATACTGGGACCAGTTTTATATTTGATTTATACTTGTGATATGCCTGTGAGCAGTAGTATCCATACTTCCACATTTGCCGACGATACAGCCTGCCTTAGTATGCACGAAAATCCTGATGAGGCATCCCGCAAACTTCAGGAACACATTAGCCAGATGGAGCTTTGGTTAAACTTATGGAGAATTAAAGTCAATGAACAAAAGTGTGTATATATAACGTTCACCCTAAGAAGAGATACTTGCTCCCCCATTCGGATTAACAACCAAGTTGTATCTCCACATTCACATGTGAAATACCTTGATCGACGACTTACATGGAAACACCACATTGACTGTAAGTTAACTCAAATGAAACTTAAATTAACTCAGGTACATTGGCTGATTGGTAGAAATTCAACACTTAGCCTAGACTGCAAACTTTTAATATACAAGTCGCTTTTAAAGCCAATATGGTGTTACAAAATTCAACTATGCAGTCCCCCTTCAGCTTCAAATATAGAGAAAATTCAACGAAGGCAAAATAAAATTTTACGCATGATTACATCGGCTCCATGGTACATCAAAAATTCAAATATACATCGCGATTTGAATATGCCACTAGTGACTGAAGAAATTGTAAAATACGCAGGCAAATATCTAACAAAACTCGAGTCACATCCTAATCCGCTTGCTCGTAATATTTTGAACTTTACTGGACACATCCGCTTAAAAAAGAGAGATACACGGGCTCTAATATTCAACACTCTAAATGATGACGCTGCTTGAAAACATTTTTTTCTTTTTGTTGCTTATCACTACTTATGTATTATTAATAATTATCACTAAGCTTATGTCCGACATTACAATACAATAAATAAAAAAAAATTCAAAAAAAAAACCTAGAGGTCGAGCCTTGTTCAATACAATTTCAAAAATGGGCTTAGATGTCATTTCGAGTGGGGAGCCTACTTACTGGCCTACTGACGTAAGAAAAATTCCAGATGTTATAGATTTTGCCGTCACGAAAAATTTTCATAGGGACTTAATTCATGTAGAGGCCTCTCTAGATCTGTCCTCCGATCACTCTCCAACAATAGTTACAATTTTCATCCCACTAAGGAGTGATTTAACTAACGCATATGTGAAGATGATTAATGGAATAAACTGGCTGACATTCAAAAAATATCTTAGTAGTCACTGCGTAGAAAACATTTATCATGCGATGATATTGAATTTAACATTGCCAATCTTAACGAAAATATTAAACAGGCTGCTGAACACGCCACTACCTCCTATCCGCAGACCAGCCTTAACAGAATTTATTCTACGTTAATTGAACGTCTTATATGTGAAAAAAGGAGAGCTATAAGAGAATGTCAACAACACAGATCACCCCTAAATAAAATCAGACTTAAAGAATGTACTAAACGACTCAAAGAGCTGCTATCGTCGGAAAAAACTGCACTACTGGAAAAGTATTAGGAAGGTCTTGATGTAACGTTTGCATCTAATTACTCTTTATGGCGTGCTACTAGAAATCTTAAAAGACCTGTTGATCTTAATTCTGCACTGCGTACTGCTACCGGAGGCTGGGCAAGAAGCGATAGTGAGAAAGGTAACTTATTTTCTGAGCATTTAAAATCTGTATTCACTCCCAACTCATGTACGAGTGCTGCTGATTTACCGAGTGTAGTTTCTCTACCCCCTCGTCCCTTAAGGTTTAAGATGCGTGAAGTACAAAAAGTAATTGCTGAACTCAACCCGAAGAAAGCTCCAGGTATTGATGGCATTAGTAGCAAAATGCTCATGAACTTGCCTCATATTGCAATAAAAATCCTGCTATTTATTTTTAATGTTATTTTAAGAATGTAGTATTTTCCACATAACTGGAAACTTGCCAAGATCAAAATAATTCCAAAGGCGGGCAAAGATCTTACCAAGACTGAGTTATATAGGCCTATGAGCTTACTATCTACAATCTCAAAGCTTTTCGAAAAGCGGTTCATGACAAAATTTTCCAAAATTTTAACTGATAATGGGTGCATCTCGGACCATCAATTTGGCTTTAGATGTCAGCATAGCACCATTGAACAAACGCATAGACTGGTCCAAGTTGTAAGAAGAACATTTGAAGAAAAGAAGTATTGTTCTGCTCTCTTTATTGATGTTTCTCAGGCGTTTGATAAAGTATGGCATGAAGGTCTGGTTTTAAAATAGAACACACATCTGCCAATAAACATTCAAAACCTTTTGGAAAGTTCACTGTTATGGAAGGAGAACTCACGAGTGTGCCCGAATCTATATCTTCTGGTGTGCCACAGGGTAGTATTCTGGGTCATGTCTTGTATTTAATATATACTTGTTATATGTCTGTGAGCACTAACATCCACACCTCTACATTTGCCGATGATACAGCCTGTATGAGTGTGCACCAAAACCCTTATGAGGCATCTCGCAATCTCCAGGAACATATTACCCAGCTGGAAATATGGATGAACTTATGGAGAATTAAAGTCAATGAACAAAAGTGTGTCCATATAACATTTACTCTAAGAAGAGATACTTGCTTCTCCATTTGAATCAACAATCATAATTTGCCTCAACATTCTCCAGTGAAATACCTTGGTATACACCTTGGAAACATCATATTGACTCTAAGTTAACTCAGATGAAACTTAAGTAAACTCAAGTATATTGGTTGATTGGCAGAAAATCAACACTCAGTCTAGACTGGAAACTTTTACTATACAAGTCGCCTTTGAAGCCAATATGTTGCTACGGAATTCAGTTATGGGGCACTGCTTCAGCTTCCAATGTCGAGAGAATCCAACGAAGGCAAAACAAAATTTTACGGTTAATAACATCGGCTCCATGGTACATCCAAAATTCTATTATACATCGTGATTTAAATATGCCACTAGTGACTGAAGAAATTGCAAAATACGCAGAAAAATGTCTAACAAAACTTGAATCATATCCTAATCCGCTTGCTCGTAATATTTTGAACTTTACTGGACACATCCGCCTAAAAAAGAGAGACACACGGGCTATTACCTAACACTCCAGATGGGACTACTTCAAAATAATTTTTTCCCCCATTTTTGATTATCACTACTAATGTATGAGTTCTCATGGTACCTTCATAGCGAACAGCCGATTAGCGGAATTTTGCTTACATACTTACCAAACAAACAAAAAATTGTACAAAAAAATATTCGTAGTACATATTATTCGTAATAGGTACATACTGACTTTAATAAATAAGCTTTATAATTTGCTAATATTTTTTACATAATGGAAATAACCAAAACAAACCGCAAACAAAAAACACAAAGGAAATACCCTTGAGGAGTTCTTTGAATGAGTGCCTCAAATACAAAAATTTTGAACTGAGTTCTACCGGCAGAAATGCTTATTTTACTGTGAGTTCTGAAAGTCTTACTGAAAACAATATAAATAATAAGCCTGATGAAAGTCTTTTTTTAACGGCAGAGCCAATTTTTCGTCAGCGATCAATTTCGCTCTGTCCAATGTCAAATAGTCGTGATTCATTAACATTACAGTTGCCTAGTACTTTTTCATATAAGCCAGTAATATCATCCCCTGTAGGCTCGTGTTCATCACTTAACAAAGTTATCACTACAGATAACAGCGGCTCGAAACTCAAGGTACAAGTCGAAATGGACAGATATATATGTAACTGTGGTAAAGCGTGGGCGAAGCCCGAATTCTTCAAAGATTTCATCCGCTCCAAAGATGTCTAGGGATAACAGCGCATCCTTAACTAATCGTCAAAACCGCTTTAAAATTTTGTAAGATGAGAACGGGTTTGTCGATGTATCCTCGAATAAAACATCCAAGCCGCTACCAATCTTTTTCAGAGAGAAGAATTCAAATGCCCTTATTAAAAAATTAATTTCGGTCATTGGTGAGAATAAATTTCGCATTGTCCCAATAAAACGTGGCAACATCGTGAACAAACGAAAATTCAAATTTATGACGAAAAAGATTTCTGCAAAATGGTTTCTGAATTTGAAAAAATTAAACAAGCTTCTACACATACCAGCTTAAGAGTGCTAAAGGCCTGCAGATCGTATTGAATGGCATAGATTCCTATGTTGTTCTGAAGAAATAAAAGATGCACTCGTCCTCCAGGGATTTAAGGTAAAAAATGTATCTGACATAATAAACAGAGAAAAGGTACCCCAACATCTATTTCGTGTTGAACTGGAGCCGAATGATATACAGTTGAAAAAAACTAGACTCATCCTATTTATAGCCTAATATACCTTTTATACAGAAAAATCGCAGTTGAAGAGCTACATAAGCGTTCAGGTCACGTGCAGTGCCATAATTGCCAAGAATATGGCCACACAAAAGCTTACTGCAATGTGTGTTATCTTCGGTGAGTTGCACGGTACTGCTAGTTGTACTAAACCAAAAGATCAAGCGGGAAAAATGCAGTAATTGTGGAGGTAATCAAACCGCTAACTACAGAGGTTGTCCTGTGTACTCTTTCGTCAAGCAGGTTATGGTGCAAGAACCTAAATTAGCTCCAGTTCAAACAACACACGCTTCCTCAGCCACTTTTGCGCAAATGAGCCAACCAGCTACTTCCCGTGTATCGCATGCAGATGCTGCTGAGACAAATTCAATTCCCACACAAAATGTTTCCCCACCAAATAATTCAACAAATTTAAACTCAAACTTTAATTTTAATCGCCTTGAAGCCACTGTTGCCGCCATTGCAAAACATTGCTGGAAAATTTAGAGTTGATATAAATTATATATTAATCTTTTACATTTAATGCCATTTATAGTTCGAAATAGATAGACACTGCGCTCACCAGTCAAACTCCATTTTATTTTAGTGTCGTAAGTTCTTTTCTTACTTGGCTGGCGTGGCGATAAGTCTCTAACTCTTCGTAATTATACAAATTATAATAAGCTGATATTGTAGTAGTTTCCATAACAAAAAGTATTCTATTTTTTTTATAAATATGATATAATAATATTAAACATGCGTATAATTCATAGGAATTTTAATCTCAGAATCATTGGATGAATAAAATTGAATTTTTAATAACTCCTCCAGTGCTTTGTTATTCAAAATCCTTTAGAAACTATTACCGAGGCATTTTCCTCTTCTCAACATCTTAAAAGTCTTTTTGGCTTTTCTAACGTTTGGAACATTATTATCAGAGGCTTGAAAAGTAGCTTACAGAACCCTCAATTGTCAATTTCTGAGTAAGTAACAGTGAATACAGAAGGTCAAAATTGCCAACAATGTTTAAATCCCCCTGACCATAACATGATATCTTGTACAAAATGCCAAAAAAGTTTTCATACCACTTGCTTAAAAGCTACTTTAGACCAAATTTCTAACCTAACATTTATATGCTTCACCTGCAAAACACGAGCAGAATGTATGACATTAGAAAAAACTAAAAGAACAACGTTTAAATCAATAAAAAGCACTTTGACACGCTGTTCGAATAAATCTCAAGACAGACGCTCTCAATTAAAACTTCAGCACTTAGAAGAAGAGCGTGCGGTGGCCTTGAACTTTATTTCCAAAAAATATACGATTTTAGATCAATACGAATGTGAACAACAAAGCGAAATTTCGTCCAATAGCTCACTTGCCGCCCGGAACTGGTTGCAAGAAGTTCCTAACACAGATTTTCTCATGGAAAGGGTACACTCTGATCCTAAATCAGCAACAGAAGGTAAAAATAAAACAACTGAACAAGCAGCACAGCTGCCTGATGAGGCCGTTTATTTAAGTATGCGTCCATACGTAAGAAATAAAAACAATATTGATAGTTCAAGTGGAGTTAATAATATACCACAACCTCACACTTGTTCGAATAATCCACCGAAAAGTACACCAGCTGGTACAATGTCGTCTACAGTACCGGTAGTACCTACATTGACTTCAGGTACCGCCATCGCTAGTGGCTTTCAACAACGACTGCAGCCTGACAATCACAAGGTATCATTTGAGCCTCTCGTATCTACAACTAACTTGTCGGCTTTCAATAATCCACCACTTACGTCTTTTGCTAATTTATCGACTTCATATCAACCTATGGCTGCACCTATCATTCATTCTACGCAGAATAGCTTTAACTCGTATACACCAAATACATTTAATTCAAACAGTCTTTCGTATAACCTGCCACCGCAGTTGACGTCTAATTTAAATTATAATACGCGTTTAACTCAAGGTCAGCTTCAAGCAAGACATTCTTTGCCAAAAGAGCTACCAGCATTCTCCGGACAAGCAGAGGAATGGCCACTGTTTCCGTCCACCTTCGAATGGTCCTCTAGAGTATGTGGGTTTACAGATGCCGAAAATCTTATTAGACTACAAAAATGTCTATGTGGAGATGATCTCAAACAGGTGCAACACATATTAGTACAACCATCAAATGTCGGTTGGGTTTTATCGATTTTAAAAATTCTCTATGGACAACCCGAAGAAATCGTAAGCTCTATTAAAAACCGTATAAAATCAACGCCTTCTATTGACGAAAATCACTAACCTTCTTTCACTACATTTGCAGTTAATGTGAAAAGTTTGATTGCAACAATTGAAGTGTCCAATTTAACTAATGAGTTAAACAATTCTTCAATTCTTCAAGAGTTAATATAAAAATTACCACCTTCCTATCAATTACAATGGGACACACAAAAGTTACAGCTGATAAACCAAAATAAAGTTCCCAGTCTTTACGATTTTTCTAATTGGATATTTAATATAGGTATCTCTGCTGAAAACTCTTTTAAAGGGTGTTTTTTATTGAGGTATAGAACTTTAAGTTGGCATCACTTTTTTAACTGGCGGCCATTTTGTCAGCTGTCAAGTGATTAATATTTAGTTTGGTTTGCCATTTCATCATGAACAGGTTGACAAAAGAACAACGCTTGCAAATCGTGCAAATTTATTTCGAAAATAATGGTTCAGTTCGCGAAGTTTACCGCAAGCTCCGTCCATTTTATGGTCGACATAATCGTCCATCAGAGCAATTAATTCGGTTAACCATGGATCGTTTTCGCACTACGTTTACTCTATGTGATGATACGCATCCGCAGAGACGTCGAACAGTGCGCACCGAAGAAACAATTGCCGCTGTAGAGCAAAGTGTTGAAGAGGACCCGAATGAATCGATTCGCCACCGTGCACAGCAATTGGAGCCGACTAACCGACTATTTTGTTCCCGAATTGGATGGCATGAATGTGGATGAGTTGTGGTTCCAACAAGACGGCGCTACATGCCACACAGCGCACGTCACAATCGATTTATTGAAGGAAACATTCGATGAGCGCATAATTTCGCGGAATGGACCTGTCAATTGGCCACCAAGATCGTGTGATTTGACACCATTGGATTATTTTCTTTGGGGATATGTGAAGTCGCTCGTCTACGCGAACAAACCAGAAACGTTAGGGGACTTGGAAGCCAACATTCGTGACGTTATTGCCAACATACGGCCCCATATGCTCGAAAAAGTGGTTGAAAATTGGACCTGTAGAATTGGCTTTATTCGAGCCAGCCGCGGCGGTCACATGCCCGAAATCATATTTAAACATTAATGGCATAAAATTATCCTTCCAATAAAGCCAAACTGATGGACATTAAAACGATTTTCTTGTGTTTTATTTCAATTTGAAGTTCTATACCTCTTAAAAAAACACCCTATAAAAATAAAAGAGATAAGATACACACGGTCAATAGCAGTACCAATAAAGCTTACATTCATACACATAATGAAGATCGCCAATGTTTTTGTTTGTAACAAAAACAGCTGCAAGTCAATTGCAAATTGTCCAAAGTATATTTCTCTCCATCATGGTGATAAATGGAATCTTGTGAGAAAACACAAGTTAAGCAAAATTTGCTTATGTAAACATAATAGTGACTGTAAGAAAAAGGCACAATGCGGTATAGACGGTTGTCAATATTATCATCATTCCTCTTTACACCGCTATTCTCACGAAGATAATAATATTAGTAAGAGCAGTAGGAATACTGTAGACAATATTAATAACAGATGTGCTCTTAAAAATAATGAAGTTATTAATACTCATAACTTTAAAGAAATGCAAGTTTTATTTAAAATTGTTCCAATAACAGTGCATGGAAAAAATAAAAATATAAAAACATATGCCTTCATTGATGAACGCTCCTCTATTAGTTTGGTGGATGATAAATTAATAGACCAATTAGAAATTTCTGGAACTTCTAATATTTTATTCTTGAAGTGGACTGGAGGTATTGAGAGAGTTGAGCACTATTCACAAAAATTAACTATTCACATTTCAGGGGGAAAAAATATAAAAATACCAATCAATGTGCGCACAGTAAGTGAAATAAATTTACCATCTCAGACGCTAAACTATGAAAAATTAGCACAAAGATTTCGACATTTAAGAAATCTACCGATAAAAAGTTATGAAAATGCTGTGCCAACACTACTTATTGGTCTCAACCATTTCAATTTGGGTATATCAAGAAAAACACGCCAGGGTCGTCCCAATGAACCAGTTGCTGTATGTACAAAAATCGGATGGATGAATCTATTGCAGAAAACATTATGTCATGTAAGTACTTCAGTTTTCACATTTGTGATTGTACAAAAACTGACGAGGGACTAGACCAATTGGTGAAGAATTTTTATTCAGTGGATAGCATAAGTATTTGTTTCAAAGACCCACTAATAGGAAAAGACGATGAGCGTGCCCTTAGCAGTATACAAAAATAAGAAAAGACGGCCATTATGAGGTCCCATTATTATGGGAATGCGACATTTTGAATCTGCCTAATAGCTACGACATGGCATTTAAACGCTTGTTGTCTCTTGAGCGAAAATTAAAACAAAATGAAGAGCTTTTAAGTATCTTCAAAAACATGATCAAAAATTATTCTTCTAAGGGTTATATACGAAAAATAAGTTGTAAAGAAGCTAAAAATACTATCGGTATTCCTTTCCATTTTCGCAGTCTTCAATAAGAATAAACCAGATAAATCACGGGTAGTCTGGGATGCTGCAGCCAAATCGAATGGTATTTCCTTAAACTCGTTTCTTCTAAAAGGCCCAGACTTCTTGGCATCACTACCGACTGTTTTATTTTCCTTTCGCCTAAAATGTGTTGCTGTTTGTGGTGACATTGAAGAAATGTTCCATCTAATTTTTATAAGACACGAAGACTGAAACTTTCAGCGATTTTTGTGAAGAGATTGTGATCAAAATGGACGTTATGATTTATGGAGCTTCGTGTGCACCCAGTATTTCGCAATACATAAAAAATGTTAATGCTGATCGATTTGATCAAAACCTTCCTGTGGCTGTAAAATCTATTAAGGAAAATCACTATGTCGATGACTTTTTACAATCACTTGACACTCCAGAAGAGGCTCTTAATTTAATATACGATGTTAAATTTGTCCATCAACAAGGTGGTTTCAACATACTTTATTGGATTTCAAATAATAAAAAGGTAATGAATTCTATTTCTAATGATAACTCAAAAAATACAAAATGTTTAAATTTTAAAGAAGATAAACAAGTAGAAAAAGTTCTTGCGGTATATTGGGAACATGAATATGATGTTATAACATTCAAAATTGCTCCACGGCTTATAGACGACGAGATATTTACCAGTGGAAGAGTACCAACGAAACGCGAAATGCTGCGTATTGTAATGTCTATTTATGATCCACTAGGTCTCATTGGTAACGTAATTATGTACGTCAAAATTTTGTTGCAAGAAGTATGGCGATGTAAAATAGAATGGTATGAAAATATTACTTATGAACTGATGACCAAATGGACACAATGACTCAACGTTTTGCCAAAAATTCAACAAATTGATATTCCGCGCTGCTACCTGCAAGGCTTTCCCAACTACGATGGCGTTGAAGTACAACTTCACACCTTTGTGGACGCCAGAAAAGATGGATATGCTGCAGTGTGCTATCTACGTCTCACGAAAGACAACAAAATCTTTTGTTCTTTAGTTGGATCTAAAACGCGGGTAGCTCCTATCAAAATATTATCAGTGCCAAGGCTAGAACTTATGGCAGCTTTGCTAAATTTGTATGCGACAATCATAAAATTACAATTTCAAAAAGGTTTTACTGGTCCAATTCCAAAACAGTTTTGAGCTGGATCAATTCTGACCATAGAAAATAAAGCCAGTTTGTAGCTTTCCGTATAACAGAAATTTTAGAATTAAGTTCCGCGAAGGAGTGGCGGTGGACCCCAACAAAACAAAATGTGGCAGACGAAGCTACAAAATGGGGTAGAATCCCAAAAATATCTACTTCTAGTAGGTGGTTTAAAGGCCCAGAATTTTATATAGTTTTCAAAACGGCTGGCAAGAATATAAATGCTTTGAAACTACGGGTGAAGAAATGGTGCATAAGTGATTTGCAATAATGTTCAAAGAAAGTATAATTAACGAAAAGCGGTTTTCTAAATGGAATAAAATGCTTCGGACAACGGCTTATGTCTTCCGATTCTTAGAGAATTGTAAAAAAAGAAACAAACTTTTTTTTAATGCATTTATTTTATTTATTGTATCTTCAAATATTAACTAACAATAAGTATTCAAATAAGTCTTAAATCTTAAGTATAATTATTAGGCCCAACCAATGCACATAGGTCTGGCGAGCTACATTTTTTGGCCAAAAGTCAAAACTTCTATTTTAATATTTCGTGTCGAAATCGAATACAAAACACTTCTAAAACTTTACAAAAAAGATCAATAAAGTAACAATGCTGTTAATTAGAGTAATATGTTGTGCATCCATCACTGGTAAAATTGTTTGCAAATTGTTGCAAATTCTTCGATAAATGTATTTTTTTAGGATAATTCTTCTTCAAAAATTTCGAACTTCTAAAAATTTGGCTGAGTGGAAATAATAAACTTGAGAAAACACAAGTTCTGTTCAATTATATTTTTGAAAACACTGAAGCATCGAATGTCTCTCCAAAATATAAGAAGTATTTAAGGTCAAAGATTCGAGTGTATTGTGCAAGACTAAATTCAAGATGGCAGAAATGTGGTTGGGCAATTCAAGTGTTTAAAAAACAAAATAATACCTGGCTTCAAAATGTAACGGTGTTCGAGAAACCTTCATCGTTGAGCGGTCGTCCCCGGAAGCAATTCGCGGAAATGTCTGAGCGCAGTAAACGACGGTTGGCAGCGGAGCTATCAAAGTCTACGACAAATGATACAGAGTTATTAATGCAAGCATCGGTAATATCGGCAAGAAAATGCAATAAAAAGATTTAGTTGCTGTTATTAAAAAAACAATAGAAACTCCAACAAGGCCAACAAAAATACGAAAAATGTTTTTAAAAAATGAAAAACGTCCTGTTGTTCTTACCGATGAGGAACCTCTTGCATTTTTCCTTGAAAATAAATTTACAAAAAAGCAATATTGCAATCTCAGACTGGAATGTAAGCATAGGAACGCCGACGTATATCCTTCGTATATGAGGTTATTGGCAGCAAAAAGTAGCTGTAGACCGAACGACATATTCATAACTGAAACCGTTGCCAAGGTTCCGCTTCAACAGCTTCTAATACACACTGCAACGAGAATAGTTGAAATGCAAAAGGAAGTAATAATGACTACCATATTATATTAGAAGAGTTGATTTTAAGCTATGGGTTCGATAGCAGTACCGGTCAAGCTCAATTTAAACAATCGTTTCTTGGATCATATTCTTCCTGTTTCACAGACTCTTCACTTTTAGCAACTACTGTTATTCCTTTGAGACTTGTGGATGCCTCAGGAAGACCGATTTGGTGCAACAGATCTCCACAGTCTACAAGATTTTGCCGACCACTGAAACTAGAATTTATAAAAGAGTCAAAAGATGTGATACTAAAAGGAAATAGCGATTTAAGCAAGCAACTTGAAGAACTAGAAAACTTAACTATACAAATAGAAGAATCAAAAACAGTGAATATAAAATTCAGAATGAACTTAACCGTAATCGATGGAAAAGTTTTAAATATACTGACAGGCACCAAGTCAACACAATCATGTCCGATTTGTGGAGCGTCGTCTACGGATTTTCTAAAAATTAAGGACTATAAATCAGAAAAGTTTAAGCCAATAAAAAATAACTTAAAATTTGGTATAAGTCCACTTCATTGCCACATCAGATTTTTTGAATTTCTACTTCATCTTGCATAGAAGAACAATATTAAGAAATGGAGAGTAACACTAACGATAACGAAAATATTAAGTCAAGAAAAAAACGAATTCAAAATAAATTTTGGTTTAAGCTTGGACTCCGTGTTGATATGCCGAAAGTAGGAGGCTTCAGATCAACAAACGACGGAAATACTTGCAATGTCGGACATAAGCTTAGTGATAGTTATTAATAATACATAAGTAGTGATAAGCAACAAAAAGAAAAAAAGTGTTTTCAAGCAACTTCATCATCTGGAGTGTTGAATATTAGAGCCCGTGTATCTCTCTTTTTTAAGCGAATGTGTCCAGTAAAGTTCAAAATATTACGAGCAATCCGCTTGCTGATGTGACTCAAGTTTTGTTAGATATTTGCTTGCGTATTTTGCAATTTCTTAAGTCACTAGTGGCATATTCAAATCACGATGTATATTTGAATTTTTGATGTACCATGGAGCCGATGTTATCATACGTAAAATTTTGTTTTGCCTTCGTTGAATTTTCTCTACATTTGAAGTTGAAGCAGGGCTCCATAGTTGAATTCCGTAGGCTTTAAAAGCGACTTGTATATTAAAAGTTTACAGTCTAGGCTAAGCGTTGAATTTCTACCAATCAGCCAATGTAACTGAGTTAATTTAAGTTTAATTTGTGATAGCTTAGAATCAATGTGGTGTTTCCATGTAAGTCGTCGATCAAGGTGTATACCAAGATATTTCACATACGAATGTTGAGAAACAACTTGATTGTTAATCCGAAAGGGGGAACAAGTATCTCTTTGTAAGGTAAATGTTACTTGAAAACACTTTTGTTCATTTACCTTGATTCTACATAAGTTTAACCAAAGCTACATCTGGCTAATGTGTTCCTGGAGTTTGCGGGATGCCTCATCAGGGTTTTCGTGAATACTAAGGCAGGCTGTATCGTCGGCAAATGTGGAAGTATGGATACTACTGCTCACAGGCATATCACAAGTATAAATCAAATATAAAACTGGTCCCAGTATACTCCCCTGTGGCACACGTGATGAAATACCTTCCGGCCTACTCGTAAAGTCTCCTTCCACAACAGTGAACTTACGGGAAATAATTGAACTTTCCAAAAGATTTAAAATGTTTATTGGTAAGTAAGTCTTCAATTTTAAAATTAGGCCTTCATGCCACACTTAACCAAATGCCTGGGAAATGTCAATAAACAGCGCAGAACAATACTTGCTTTCTTAAAAAGTTCTTCTTATAAATTTAACCAATCTGTGAGTTTCTTCAATGGTGCTATGCTGACTGCTAAAACCAAATTTATGGTCTGGTATTCACCCACTACTAATTAGAATTGGGGACAATTTTGTTTTGAGCAGTTTTTCGAAAAGCTTTGACATAGTTGATAGTAGACTTATTGGCCTATATGACTCAGCCTTGGTTAGATCTTTGCCCGGCTTTGAAATCATTTTAACCTTAGCAAGCTTCCAGCTGTGTGGATAATACTCCAGTCGTAAAATGGCATTAAAAATGAATAACATGATTCTCATTGCAATACGAGGCAAGTTCATCAGCATCTGGTTACTAATTCCATCAATAGCCGGAGCTTTCTTAGGGTTGAGTTCGGCAATTAATTTTTGTAAGTCATGCATCTTAAACTTTATGTGTTGAGGGGGTAGAGTGACTACACTCGGCAAATCAGCAACACCAGTACATATGTTTGGCGTAAAGACGGATGTTAAGTGGTCAGCAATTATTTTATCGTTTTCAGTATCGCTTCTTGCCTAATCACCGGTAGACGTGCGTTAAGGTGGCTTATACTCAACGGGTGTTTTAAGCTTTTTAGTAGCGCTACAAGGAGAAGTTAATGCGGGTGTGCCATCGAGAATTTCAAGATAATTTCTAAGAGATGCAGTTGTCTCAGATGCAAGCAACTCTTGGAGTCGTTTAGTGCACTCTTTAAATCTAATTTTATTTTTTGGTGATCTGTGCTGTTGCCATTCCCTTCTAGGTCTTCTTTTTTTACGTACGAAACGTTCAATTTTATTAAACCCAGTCTGCGGATGGGAGATAGTGGCATATTCAGCAGCCTGTTTAATATTCTCGCTGAGATTGGCAATGTTAGATTCAATATCATCGGGTGTTCTAAGCGTTATGTTTTCCGTACAATGGCTACGGAGATATTTTTTGAACCCCTGCCAATTAACACGATTGATCATCTTCACATATGGGTCAGGTAAGTTACTTCTTAATGGGCTACAAATTGTAATGATCGTCGGAGAGTGATCGGACGAGAGATCAAGAGAAGCTTGAACTTGAATTAAATCCCCAGAGATATTTTTTATGACGCCAAAATCTATAACATCCTTAATTTTTTGTTTGTAAGTAGGATAATAAGTGGGCTCCCCACTCGAAATGACATCCAAGCAAATTTTTGAAATAGTGTTGAACAATGCTCGACCTCTGGGTGTAATTAGAAGCGAACCCCAGAACGAATGTTTTGCATTGTAGTCGCCAGCTGCTACAAAACAAGGTCCAAGAGATTTGTAGAAATCATCATATTGATTCTCAGTGATTGAAAATCTGGGAGGGGAGTAAATTGATGATATAACAAAATTTGTACAAAAACTTTCAATGCAGATATTTGTTGCTTGTAGGTGTTCTTCACAATTGTTGTCCAGAATATAGTGCTTGAGTCTTGACTTTATTAGAATTGCGGATCCACCGCAAGCCCTTCCTCTAGGGTTCTTTGTATCATATAAAGTGTAGCCATAAATTTTAAAAAGACTTCTCGAAGTCAAATGAGTCTCAGATACTAACATTACATCAATATTTTTTTCCGTGAGGAAGTGCTCAAGTTCATTTTTATGTTGGCGAATGCCGTTTGCGTTCCAGAAACATATTGTTAACGTGTTCATGGCTTATTAATTAATACCTGAAGCAGAGTTTTCTGCATTCGCAGCATTTCTTACATCATGCTAGTCATATTTGTTGTAAAATTGTTTATAGTTTGCACCAGATTATCAATAGTAGCTTCAAGGCGATTAAAATTAAAGCTTGCGTCAGTATTTTTTTAATTATTTGGCGGAGAAACATTTTGTTTGGGAATTGAATTTGTCTTAGCAGCATCTGCATACGATACGCGGAAAGCAACTGGTTGGCTCATTTGCGCAAAAGTGGCAGAGTAAGCGTTTGCTGATTGAGCTGGAGCTAATTTAGGTTTTTTCACTATAGTCATCTTTACGAAAGAGTATACAGGACAACCTCTGTAGTTAGCGGTGTGATTACCTCCACAATTACTGCATTTTTTATCACTTTGATCTTTTGGCTTATTGCAACTAGCAGTGCCGTGTAAATCGCCGAACATAACACAAACAGAGGGTAAATTGCAGTAAGTTTTCGTATGGGCATATTCTTGACAATTGTGGTACTATACGGGCCCAGAACGCTTGTGTGGTTCTTCAACTGTGATTTTTCGGTATAACAAGTATTTTAAGTTATAAATTGGGTGCGTCTCATTTTTTTCAATTTTATATCATTAGGCTCAAGTTCAACATTAAATAGGGGTTGGGGAATCTTCTCCCTATTTATTATATTGGACATATTTTTTACTTTAAACCCATGGAGGAGGAGTGCATCTTTTATTTCTTCGGGAACAACATAAAAATCTATGCCCTTCTATACGATCTGCATGCCTTTAGCAGTCTTAAGTTGATATGTGTAGAAGCTTGTTAGATTTTTTTCAAATTCTGCAACCATTTGGCGGAAATCCTTTTCATCATAAATTTGGATTTTAGTTTCATCGATGTACCCACCTTTTATTGGAACAATGTGAAATTTATTCTCACCAATGACCGAAATTATTTTTTAAATAAGGGCATTTGAATTTTTTTTCTCTCAAATAGATTGGTACCGGCTTGGATGTTTTATTCGAGGATACCTCGGGTTCGTTGTTGTCATCTTGCAAAATTTTAAAGCGGTTTTGGCGATTAGTTGAGGCTGCGCTGTTATCCCTAGACATTTTTGGAGCAGATGAAATTTTTGAAGAATTCTGGCTTCGCCCACGCCTTACTACGGTTATATGTCTGTCCATTCCGACTTGTACCTTGAGTTTCGAGCCGCTGTTATCTGTAGTGATAACTTTGTTAAGTGATGAACACGAGCCTGAAGGGTGTGATATTACTGCCTTATATGAAAAAGTACTAGGCAACGGTAATGTTAATGAAACACTACTATTTGACATTGGACAGAGCGAAATTGATCGCTGACGAAAAATTGGCTCTTCCGTTAAAAAAAAAGACTTTGATCAGGTTTATTATTTTTATTGTTTTCATTAGGAGTTTCAGAACTCACAGTAAAATAAGCATTTCTGCCGTTAGAACTCACTTCAAAATTTTTTTGTATTTAAGGCACTCATACATAGAATTCCTCAAGGGTACTTCGTTTGTGTTTTTTTGGTTGCGGTCTTTTTTTGTTTTTGTTATTTATGATTGTTTGTTTGTTTTTGAGGTACTCGTTAGAGTATTCTTCAATGTCACTTTGTTTAAGTTTTTTATTTGCGGTTTTTTTGTTTGTTATTTCTACTATGTAAAAAAAGCATAAAGCTTATTTATTAAAGTCAGTATGTACTTATTACGAATAATATGTACTACGAATATTTTTTTGTATAATTTTTTGTTTGTTTGGTACGTATGTAAGCAAAATTCCGCTAATCGACTGTTCGCTATGAAGGTACGACGAGATCTGTCTGAAGAAACAAACTTACGGCGAATTTAGTCTTGAAGAGGTGTTAAAAGCAGAAAACCTATTAGTTCAACAAGCTCAAGCTGAAAAGTATTCCCTTGAAATTTTCTTATTAAAATCTAATACAAAAATACAAAAATCTAGCGAATTATATAAAAAAACTCCTCTTATAGATGAATTTGGCATCTTGAGAGTAAATGGGAAGATAGATAAAGCAAATATACCGGAAGAACAAAAACGTCCCATCATATTGCCTAAGTCAAGTTATACAACACTCTTAATTATACTTCATTAACATAATAAATACTACCACATTGATCAATTTCAAAACTTCGCGCTATATTTAAATCGGTTATACGAAAGTACCATCCCGCATATACCTCAAATGGCAACACTGCCTCGAGCACGTCTTGCTACGTACCAAGCCTCATACACTTACACAGGCGTAGACTTTTTTTGTCCTGTAATGGTAACGGTTAATCGACATAAGGAAAAGCGATACGGTTGTCTTTTTACATGTTTAACGGTGAGAGCAATTCATATTGAGGTTGCACACTCACTAACAACAAGATCGTGCATTTTGGCCATTAGGAATTTTATGGCTCGCGTGAATTTTTTAGCGATAATGGAACAAATTTCATAGGGGCAGATATAGAAATTCAAGAATCACTTGCAGACTTAGGCCGGAATGAATTTCTTAGAACGTTTACAACCACAACTACGAAATGAAATTTTAATCCTCCTGCCTCACCTCACATGGGTGGTGCATGGGAGCGACTGGTAAGTTCTGTAAAGTCCGTCTTATACAAAATAATGCTATAGAGAATACCAAGTGATGAGCTACTTTTAAGCATGATGCTAGAAGTTGAGAATATAATAAATTCTAGACCACTTGCTTATATTCCTGTGGATGACGAAATTTATGAAGCTGTGACTCCTAATCACTTTCTTTTAGGTAATTCTAGTGTAATGAAACCATTATTGATATGTAACGACAGTGGTGTAGCTTTGAAACAAAATTGGCTTACATCGCAGCAGTATGCAAATATTTTTTGGAACAAATGGTTAGCGGAATATTTACCTACGTTAACATGCCGATCTAAGTGGTTTGAAAAAAGCAATAGGTCAGGGGGACTTAGTTATAATTGTTTACAATTCTCTTCCTCGAAATGTTTGGCTATGGGGAAAAGTTCTCGAAATCAGATTGGCAAAAGATGGGCAAGCTCGTAGCGCAAAAGTACTGACAACACATGTGATTTTGGAAAGGCCTGCAGCCAAGCTTGCAGTTTTGGACGTGGCTTCCCATCAAGAGTTTTCCAGCGAAGACACTTCTTGTCATACTGCAGGGACAATATTGCCGCCACTTTTCTTTTAATTTTAATTAATAATAATAATCTTTTACATTTACATTTAATGTCATTTATAGTTCGAAATAGTTAGACACTTCGCTCGCCACTCAAACTCCTGTGATGTACAAAAACTAATTACCGAACTCAACCCGAAAAAAGCTCCCGGTATTGATGGAATTAGTAACCAGATGCTGATTAAGTTGCCTCGTACTGCAATTAGATTCCTGTTATGCATTTTTAATGCCATTTTACGACTGGAGTATTATCCACACTGCTGGAAGCTTGCCATAGTTAAAATGATTCCAAAGCCAGGTAAAGATCTTACCAAGGCTGAGTCATATAGGCCAATAAGCTTACTGTCCACAATGTCAAAGCTCTTTGAAAAGCTACTCATAACAAAATTTTTTTAAATTTTTACTGATAATGGGTGCATCCCCGACCATCAATTTGGTTTTAGAAGTCAGCATAGCACCATTGAGCAAACGCATAGATTACTTCAATTTATAAGAAAACCATTTGAGGAAAAGAAGTATTGTTCTGCCCTATTTATTTATGTTTCTCAGGCATTTGATAAAGTGTGGCTGGAAGGCCTGATTTTGAAATTGAAGTCTTTTACGTTTGATAATATTGGCTCCATGGCCTCTCAAAAATTCAAAAATACATCGTGATTTAAATATGGCATTAGTGACTGAAGAAATTGCAAAATACGCAGGAAAATATCTAACAAAACTCGAGTCACATCCTAATCCACCTGCTCGTAATATTTTGAACTTTACTGGACACATTTTTTTTAATGCATGTATTTATTTATTGTATCTTCAAATATGAACTAACAATAAGTATTCAAATCTTAAATCTAGAATACAATTATTAGGCCCGACCACTGTCGGACATAAACTTAGTGATAGTTATAAATAATACATAAGTAGTGATAATCAAAAAGGAAAAAAAAATTATTTTCAAGTAGTCCCATCTGGAGTGTTGAGTATAAGAGCCCTTATGTCCCTCTTTTTTAGGCGGATGTGTCCAGTAAAGTTCAAAATATTACGAGCAAGTGGATTAGGATGTGATTCGAGTTTTGTTAAATATTTGCCTGCATATTTTGCAATTTCTTCAATCACTAGTGGCATATTCAAATCACGATGTATATTTGAATTTTTGATGTACTATGGAGCCGAAGTTATCATACGTAAAATTTTGTTTTGCCTTCGTTGGATTCTTTCGAAATTGGAAGCTGAAGCAGTGCCCCATAGTTGAATTCCGTAGCACCATATAGGTTTCAAAAGTAACTTGTATATCAAAAGCTTGCAATCTAGACTGAGAGTTGAATTTCTACCAATCAACCAATGTACCTGAGCTAATTTTAGTTTCATTTGTGTTAGTTTAGAATCAATGTGTTTATTTCATGTAAGCCGTCGATCAGGGTGTATACCAAGGTATTTTACATGTGAATGCTTAGGAACAATTTGATTGTTGATTCTAATGGGGGAACAAGTATCTTTTCGTAGAGTAAATGTTACCTGCGCACATTTCTTCTCATTTACTTTGATTCTCCATAGCTTTAACCATAGTTCTAGTTGGGTAATATGTTTTTGAAGATATTGGGATGCCTCGTGAGGGTTTTCGTGCATGCTAAAGAAGGCTGTATCATCGGCAAAAGTAGATGTATGGATTTTAGTGCTAACAGGCATATCACAAGTATAAATCAAATACAAAACTGGTCCCAGTATGCTCCCCTGTGGCACATTGGCAGATATAGATTCGGAAACACTCATGAAGTCTCCTTCCACAACAATAAATTTCTGGGATAGAATATAACTTTCCAATAGCTTTAGAAAATTTATTGGTAGATATATCTTCAATTTTAAAATTGGCCTTCATGCCATACTTTATCAAATGCCTGAGAAACATCAATAAAGAGAGTAGAAAAATTATTCTTTTCTTCAAATGTTCTTCTTATAACTTGAACCAATCTATGCGTTTGTTCAATGGTACTGTGCTGACTTCTAAAACCAAATTGATGGTCCGGTATGCACCCGCTATCACATAGAATTAGGGATAATTTTGTCATGAGCAGCTTTTCGAAAAGCTTTGATATTGTTGATAGTAGACTTATTGGCGTGTAAGACTCAACTTTAGTAAGATCTTTGCTCGGCTTTGGAATCATTTTGACCTTGGCAAGCTTCCAGCTGTGTGGATAATACTCTAGTCGTAATATGGCATTAAAAATAAATAGTAAGATTCTAGTTGCAGTGCGAGGCAGATTCATCAGCATCTTGTTACTAATACCATCAATACCTGAAGCTTACTTTGGGTTGAGCTCAGCAATTAGTTTATGTACATAACGCATCTTAAACTTTAAGGGTCAAGGGGGAAGAGCAACTACACTCGGCAAATCAGCAACACCACTACATGTATTTGGGGTAAATACGGATTTTAAATGCTCGGCAAATATTTTACCTTTTTCAGTATCGCTTCTTGCCCAATCACCGGTCGAAGTCCGCAGAAGTGGTTTAAACTCAACGGATCTTTTAAACTTTTTAGCAGCGCGCCACAAAGAGAAATAAGATGCTGGTGTGACATTAAGACCTTCCAGATAATTTTTAAAAGATGCAGTTTTCTCAAATGCAAGCAACTCTTGGAGTCATTTTGTGCACTCTTTAAATCTAATTTTATTTTGGGGTGATCTGTGCTGTTGCGATTCCCTTCTATCTCTTCTTTTTTCACGTACGGGACGTTCAATGTCTGAAGAATAAATTTTATTAAACCCAGTCTGCGGAAGAGAGGTAGTGGCATGTTCAACAGCCTGTTTAGTGTTCTCGTTGAGATTGGCAATGTTATATTCAATATCATTTGGTATTCTTAGCTTAATATTTTCCGTACAATGACTACTAAGGTATTTTTTGAACCCCAGCCAATTAACACGATTTATCATCTTCATATATGGATGAGGTAAGTCACTTCGTAGTGGGCTACAGATTGTAACGATCGTGGGGGAGAGTGATCCGACGAGAGATCTAGGGAAGCTTCAACGTGAATTAATTCCCTAGAAATATTTTTATGACGCCAAAGTCTATAACATCCAGAATTTTTCGTACGTCAGCAGGCCAGTAAGTGGGCTCCCCACTCGAAATAATATCCAAGCCCATTTTTTAAATTGTGTTGAACAACGCCCTACCTCTAGGCGTAATAAGACGCATTGTAGTCGCTTAGCATTGTAGTCGCTAGCTGCTATGAAACAAGGTCCAAGAGATTTGTAGAATTTCTCGTATTGATCCTCAGTGATTGAAAATCTAGGAGGTGAGTAAATTGAAGATATCACGAAATTTTAACAAAAATTCTCAATGCAGATGTTTGTTGCTTGTAGATGTTCTTCACAAATGTTGTCAAGAATATAGTGCTTGAGTCTTGACTTTATTAGAATTGCTGATCCTCCGTGCTCTCCCGCTAGGGTCTTTTGTATCATATAATGTGTAGCCATTCATTTTAAAGAGGCTTCTAGAAGTCAAATGAATCTCAGAGACCAACATTGCATCAATATTTTTTTCCGTAAGGAAGTGCTCAAGTTCATTTTTATGTTGGCGAATGCCGTTTGCGTTCTAGAAACATATTTTTAATGTGTTCATGGCGTGATAATTAATGCTTGAAGCAGTCTATTCCGCATTCGTAGCATTTCTTGCATCATGCTAGTCATATTTGTTGTAAAGTTGTTGATAGTTTGCACAAGATTTTCAATAGTGGCTTCAAGGCGATTAAAATTAAAGTTTGAGTTTTTATTTGTTGAACTATTTAGTGGGGAAACATTTTGTGTTGGAATTGAATTTGTCTTAGCAGCTTCTGCATACGATACACGGGAAGTAACTGGTTGGCTAATTTGCGCAAAAGTGGCTGTGGAATCGTTTGTTCTTTGAACTGGAGCTAATCTAGGTTTTTGCACCATAGTCTTCTTTACAAAAGAGTACACAGGACAATCTCTGTAGTTAGCGGTGTGATTTCCTCCACAATTACTGCATTTTTTCCGTTTGATCTTTTGGCTTAGTATAACTAGTTGTGCCGTTTAATTCGCCGCACACAACACAAACAGTAGGTATATTGCAGTAAGTTTTTGTGTGGCCATATTCTTGGCAATTATGGCACTGCACGGGACCTGAACGCTTATGTGGTTCTTCAACTGTGATTTTTCTGTATAAAAGGTATTTTAGGCCGTAAATAGGATGAGTCTCGTTTTTTCCAACTGTATATCATTCGGCTGCAGTTCAACACGAAATAAGGGTTGGGGTACCTTTTCTCTGCTTATTATGTTAGATATATTTTTTACCTTAAATTCCTGGAGGACGAGTGCATCTTTTGTTTCTTCAGGAACAACATAGGAATCTATGCCCTTCAATACGATCTGCAGGCCTTTAGCACTCTTAAGCTGGTATGTGTAGAGGCTTGTTTTATTTTTTTCAAATTCAGAAACCATTTTGCGGAAATCTTTTTCGTCATAAATTTGAATTTTCGTTTCATCGATGTTGCCACGTTTTATTGCGACAATGTGAAATTTATTCTCACCAATGACCGAAATTAATTTTTTAATAAGGGCATTTGAATTTTTCTCTCTCAAATAGATTGGTGGCGGCTTGGATGTTTTATTCGAGGATACATCGGGATTGTCGTTGTCATCTTGCAAAATTTCGAAGCGGTTTTGGCGATTAGTTGAGGGTGCGCTGTTATCCCTAGACATTTTTGGAGCAGATGAAATTTTTGAAGAATTCGGGCTTCGCCCACGCTTTACCACGGTTATATATCTGTCCATTTCGACTTGTACCTTGAGTTTCGAGCCGCTGTTATCTTTACTGGACACATCCGCTTAAAAAAGATAAATACAAGGACTCTAATACTAAACACTCCAGATGAAGCTGCTTGAAAATACTTTTGTTGCCTATCACTACTTACGTATTATAAATAATGATCGCTAAGTTATGTCCGAAATTGGTCGGGCCTACTAATTATATTTTAGATTTAAGATTTGAATACTTATTGTTAGTTCATATATGAAGATACAATAAATAAAAACACATGCACTAAAAAAATAAAAAAAAACTACTAATGTATTATTTATAACTATCACTAAGTTTATGTCCGACACTGGTCGGGCCTAATATTTTTTTTTGTAGATTTAAGATTTGAATACTTATTGTTAATTCATATATGAAGATACAATAAATAAATACATGTAAAAAAAAATAATAAAAAAAATTATCAATAAATTAAAATTTTGGTGAAAAATACCAAAATAAATAAATAGATGATATATGCATTCTTGACAAGTCTTGTTAGTACATAAGTGTGTTATAGACTGTATGAGGCCCTATAGTCCCTTGGTTATTTTATACAACTGTCATGGAGTCCAGCTTGTCAATAGGTGCTCGAAAGAGGTGCCAAAAGTTTTGAGAATTTGATAAGAAACAAGGAAAGTTGTTGCCATTTTATGTTCACAAATTAAAGTCTGATTTTATTCATATTTTGCCTAATTTTAATAATCTAAACTAGCCTTTCTAACTTACGTTTAATATCTACAATTTTGTTTTGTTTCTTTCTTTACTATGAAAATAGTAAGCATTATTTTATTAACCAATCAAAAACAGGGGATTTGGTAATAAGAAATTATATTGTTATTCAAAAGAATATCACTCAAATTATTCTATTCAGCATTATTATTGTTTTGGGCTGGGTTGCAATGCTTGTGCATTAAACTGCTATTAAAGCTATGCAAGTAATTTTTGTTACAGTGCATTACTATAAATGTGGTACACTACATCCTCATCCTTAAGAGAAAAATTATGTATGTAATTTTTCTTACCATTCTGATAGTAAAGTTACAATATTAATAAATTTGTTAAATGTTTAAAAAATGTTTTTAATGTAGTATATAATTTTCTTAAAATAATTCTGTTTTTAATAAAAAAATATATTTAGATAAATTTATTTTTGCATTTCAAGTATAATGAATGTTATTATAAAATATGTTTAATTATTTAGAGTCTAAGTTATAATTTTGTAATGGTTGTCCTTATATTATTTTCTTACATAAATAAAATTTAAACAAAAAATATAGAAACAAATGGAGTTCGAATAATAATTGAAATTAACTAAAATTAGTAGCCATGGGCATGTGGCAAAAATTAAATAAAAATATACTTAATAGTAACAAACCAAAAAGTTTGTCTTAAGTAGAACAAAAAATAAGCAAATTAACTAACATGTGTATAATTAGTAAAAGAACAAAAACGACAATGGTAAGACTGTTGTAAATATAGAGATGGTAAAATTGAGCTTACAATACAAAAAAGCTTTCAGCAAAATTTAAATAAGATGAATCAAAAACAATTCACACATTCCATTTGCAATAATGCTAAGTATATAAAGCAGAAATATACATCTACTGACAGCACACACAGTGGAGCAAACACAAAAGAACGCTGATGATGAAGGTTTAGCCCTTCCAAAAAAAAAGCTGGCTGCTTCGTTCAACTATGTGTTGTCAGAATATTTACAACTAACTTTGGTGTTATTTGTTCATTAATAATTATCACATGTAATTTGGCTTAAAAAGCGATACGAACTTTAGCCTGTTAAAAATACTAATAATAATAACAATAATAATAATAATAATAATAATAATAATAATAATAATAATAATAATAATAATAATAATAATAATAATAATAATAATAATAATAATAATAATAATAATAATAATAATAATAATAATAATAATAATAATAATAATAATAATAATAATAATAATAATAATAATAATAATAATAATAATAATAATAATAATAATAATAATAATAATAATAATAATAATAATAATAATAATAATAATAATAATAATAATAATAATAATAATAATAATAATAATAATAATAATAATAATAATAATAATAATAATAATAATAATAATAATAATAATAATAATAATAATAATAATAATAATAATAATAATAATAATAATAATAATAATAATAATAATAATAATAATAATAATAATAATAATAATAATAATAATAATAATAATAATAATAATAATAATAATAATAATAATAATAATAATAATAATAATAATAATAATAATAATAATAATAATAATAATAATAATAATAATAATAATAATAATAATAATAATAATAATAATAATAATAATAATAATAATAATAATAATAATAATAATAATAATAATAATAATAATAATAATAATAATAATAATAATAATAATAATAATAATAATAATAATAATAATAATAATAATAATAATAATAATAATAATAATAATAATAATAATAATAATAATAATAATAATAATAATAATAATAATAATAATAATAATAATAATAATAATAATAATAATAATAATAATAATAATAATAATAATAATAATAATAATAATAATAATAATAATAATAATAATAATAATAATAATAATAATAATAATAATAATAATAATAATAATAATAATAATAATAATAATAATAATAATAATAATAATAATAATAATAATAATAATAATAATAATAATAATAATAATAATAATAATAATAATAATAATAATAATAATAATAATAATAATAATAATAATAATAATAATAATAATAATAATAATAATAATAATAATAATAATAATAATAATAATAATAATAATAATAATAATAATAATAATAATAATAATAATAATAATAATAATAATAATAATAATAATAATAATAATAATATAATAATAATAATAATAATAATAATAATAATAATAATAATAATAATAATAATAATAATAATAATAATAATAATAATAATAATAATAATAATAATAATAATAATAATAATAATAATAATAATAATAATAATAATAATAATAATAATAATAATAATAATAATAATAATAATAATAATAATAATAATAATAATAATAATAATAATAATAATAATAATAATAATAATAATAATAATAATAATAATATAATAATAATAATAATAATAATAATAATAATAATAATAATAATAATAATAATAATAATAATAATAATAATAATAATAATAATAATAATAATAATAATAATAATAATAATAATAATAATAATAATAATAATAATAATAATAATAATAATAATAATAATAATAATAATAATAATAATAATAATAATAATAATAATAATAATAATAATAATAATAATAATAATAATAATAATAATAATAATAATAATAATAATAATAATAATAATAATAATAATAATAATAATAATAATAATAATAATAATAATAATAATAATAATAATAATAATAATAATAATAATAATAATAATAATAATAATAATAATAATAATAATAATAATAATATAATAATAATAATAATAATAATAATAATAATAATAATAATAATAATAATAATAATAATAATAATAATAATAATAATAATAATAATAATAATAATAATAATAATAATAATAATAATAATAATAATAATAATAATAATAATAATAATAATAATAATAATAATAATAATAATAATAATAATAATAATAATAATAATAATAATAATAATAATAATAATAATAATAATAATAATAATAATAATAATAATAATAATAATAATAATAATAATAATAATAATAATAATAATAATAATAATAATAATAATAATAATAATAATAATAATAATATAATAATAATAATAATAATAATAATAATAATAATAATAATAATAATAATAATAATAATAATAATAATAATAATAATAATAATAATAATAATAATAATAATAATAATAATAATAATAATAATATAATAATAATAATAATAATAATAATAATAATAATAATAATAATAATAATAATAATAATAATAATAATAATAATAATAATAATAATAATAATAATAATAATAATAATAATAATAATAATAATAATAATAATAATAATAATAATAATAATAATAATAATAATAATAATAATAATAATAATAATAATAATAATAATAATAATAATAATAATAATAATAATAATAATAATAATAATAATAATAATAATAATAATAATAATAATAATAATAATAATAATAATAATAATAATAATAATAATAATAATAATAATAATAATAATAATAATAATAATAATAATAATAATAATAATAATAATAATAATAATAATAATAATAATAATAATAATAATAATAATAATAATAATAATAATAATAATAATAATAATAATAATAATAATAATAATAATAATAATAATAATAATAATAATAATAATAATAATAATAATAATAATAATAATAATAATAATAATAATAATAATAATAATAATAATAATAATAATAATAATAATAATAATAATAATAATAATAATAATAATAATATAATAATAATAATAATAATAATAATAATAATAATAATAATAATAATAATAATAATAATAATAATAATAATAATAATAATAATAATAATAATAATAATAATAATAATAATAATAATAATAATAATAATAATAATAATAATAATAATAATAATAATAATAATAATAATAATAATAATAATAATAATAATAATAATAATAATAATAATAATAATAATAATAATAATAATAATAATAATAATAATAATAATAATAATAATAATAATAATAATAATAATAATAATAATAATAATAATAATAATAATAATAATAATAATAATAATAATAATAATAATAATAATAATAATAATAATAATAATAATAATAATAATAATAATAATAATAATAATAATAATAATAATAATAATAATAATAATAATAATAATAATAATAATAATAATAATAATAATAATAATAATAATAATAATAATAATAATAATAATAATAATAATAATAATAATAATAATAATAATAATAATAATAATAATAATAATAATAATAATAATAATAATAATAATAATAATAATAATAATAATAATAATAATAATAATAATAATAATAATAATAATAATAATAATATAATAATAATAATAATAATAATAATAATAATAATAATAATAATAATAATAATAATAATAATAATAATAATAATAATAATAATAATAATAATAATAATAATAATAATAATAATAATAATAATAATAATAATAATAATAATAATAATAATAATAATAATAATAATAATAATAATAATAATAATAATAATAATAATAATAATAATAATAATAATAATAATAATAATAATAATAATAATAATAATAATAATAATAATAATAATAATAATAATAATAATAATAATAATAATAATAATAATAATAATAATAATAATAATAATATAATAATAATAATAATAATAATAATAATAATAATAATAATAATAATAATAATAATAATAATAATAATAATAATAATAATAATAATAATAATAATAATAATAATAATAATAATAATAATAATAATAATAATAATAATAATAATAATAATAATAATAATAATAATAATAATAATAATAATAATAATAATAATAATAATAATAATAATAATAATAATAATAATAATAATAATAATAATAATAATAATAATATAATAATAATAATAATAATAATAATAATAATAATAATAATAATAATAATAATAATAATAATAATAATAATAATAATAATAATAATAATAATAATAATAATAATAATAATAATAATAATAATAATAATAATAATAATAATAATAATAATAATAATAATAATAATAATAATAATAATAATAATAATAATAATAATAATAATAATAATAATAATAATAATAATAATAATAATAATAATAATAATAATAATAATAATAATAATAATAATAATAATAATAATAATAATAATAATAATAATAATAATAATAATAATAATAATAATAATAATAATAATAATAATAATAATAATAATAATAATAATAATAATAATAATAATAATAATAATAATAATAATAATAATAATAATAATAATAATAATAATAATAATAATAATAATAATAATAATAATAATAATAATAATAATAATAATAATAATAATAATAATAATAATAATAATAATAATAATAATAATAATAATAATAATAATAATAATAATAATAATAATAATAATAATAATAATAATAATAATAATAATAATAATAATAATAATAATAATAATAATAATAATAATAATAATAATAATAATAATAATAATAATAATAATAATAATAATAATAATAATAATAATAATAATAATAATAATAATAATAATAATAATAATAATAATAATAATAATAATAATAATAATAATAATAATAATAATAATAATAATAATAATAATAATAATAATAATAATAATAATAATAATAATATAATAATAATAATAATAATAATAATAATAATAATAATAATAATAATAATAATAATAATAATAATAATAATAATAATAATAATAATAATAATAATAATAATAATAATAATAATAATAATAATAATAATAATAATAATAATAATAATAATAATAATAATAATAATAATAATAATAATAATAATAATATAATAATAATAATAATAATAATAATAATAATAATAATAATAATAATAATAATAATAATAATAATAATAATAATAATAATAATAATAATAATAATAATAATAATAATAATAATAATAATAATAATAATAATAATAATAATAATAATAATAATAATAATAATAATAATAATAATAATAATAATAATAATAATAATAATAATAATAATAATAATAATAATAATAATAATAATAATAATAATAATAATAATAATAATAATAATAATAATAATAATAATAATAATAATAATAATAATAATAATAATAATAATATAATAATAATAATAATAATAATAATAATAATATAATAATAATAATAATAATAATAATAATAATAATAATAATAATAATAATAATAATAATAATAATAATAATAATAATAATAATAATAATAATAATAATAATAATAATAATAATAATAATAATAATAATAATAATAATAATAATAATAATAATAATAATAATAATAATAATAATAATAATAATAATAATAATAATAATAATAATAATAATAATAATAATAATAATAATAATAATAATAATAATAATAATAATAATAATAATAATAATAATAATAATAATAATAATAATATAATAATAATAATAATAATAATAATAATAAATAATAATAATAATAATAATAATAA